>VZTD01001207.1:0-44316 GCA_013397725.1 Rhagologus leucostigma | reverse complement strand
AGAGCTCTGTAAGCTGGAGTATGATACCATGCAGGTGGCTTCCTTTAGAAATATAAAGTAAAATGATACCACAGTAATAATACAAAAGAAACTTTTAAGACTGACTATTCAAAGTAAGTATTTTCACAGAAGAAATTCCAGAATTATTTTGTTCACATGAACAACACTCAGAAGGCTGTTTTAGCATCTTAGAAATTCATGGTAGCAGGAACATTCTGACTTTATGACAGAATTCATGGGTTTAAATGCAGGTTAATATTTTCTAGTCTTTGCAGATGGGCAAACTAGTATTTTTAATGCAAACTGTAAGAACTTAAAAAATTCCACAATTTTTTCGTAAATGTATTTCAGCTATTACGGAGTTTCAATACAGAACTGCTTCCACTAACACAGACTTTACATTTATTTTTTTATTTACGTGCTCATTCACCTCACACTGAACTGAAAGAAATTAAGTTGCACTCACCATTTATAAAGCAGAGTTTTATTAAACTGTACAAGACACTTTGAAACAGACTGAATTTCCTGAGAACCATAGCAATTCACACAAATCAGTAGTGGTTTAGAGTGATCAACCTGATGCTCCTCTTTAAATTTAAAAAAGGAAGAAATGAAGTCCCCATCTACATGTCTCTTTACTTGGACAGCTGGAAATTAAAGCAACCAAAATTTTCATTTCTGTTCATGTTTAAGTTCCAATACCTTCAGTCTCATGGCAAATCAAGTAGCAAAGCTGTGAAAAGCAAAGCTCACACATTCAATTTCCAAAACAGATGAGGAAAGCAAAAGATCTACCTGTGTAACTTTTTCCAGGAGCAGTTTTTTCATCTATCTCTGATGTTTTGGAAGGGCCTGCTTGAGAACAGAGAGAACAGTTTAAGAGTGTCTCACAACAAACACGTATTTCCAGTCCATAAAGGAATTTGCCAAATAACTCTTCATTTCATATATTATGTGCTCACTTCATACTTTCTGTAATGTTGAGCTTTGGAAAGACTGTGTTAAATATTAAATATTTATAAATCCTTACTTACTTGGTTTGACATAATAAAAATGGGGCTACTAGCAATATTATGCATTTCTTTGGCTACTGAACAGTCAAGAGACTCATGCTGAGCAGCAGGCTTTCAACTGTTTTTAGTTTTAATAAACTGATTTTTAAAAATTAAATGTTGATGCTTCTCCTGTTCTTCAATGACATTTTAATCAGCTAGATTTTTTTTTACTGTTTGTTAAAATTTATATTCCTAAGGAGTATTCTTTGACTTCAAAATTTCTACCTAAATAAAATTTCTACACTAAATACATAAATTCACAGGGATTAAAGTAATTTATGACACTCCAAGGCTGTTTGCTTTTCATTACAACAGTTTTTTTGAAGACTACAACAGAATGGTTAAAAAAAGACTGGTGCAGAAAGCAGCACAGAAACTACTTAACACATTAAATTAACACTCCTAAAATCCTACTGCCTAATGCTCTGGATCTCCTGCAGCTATGCTGCAACGGTGAGCTGCTTACAGCACAAGTGACAACACACTGAGCAAGAGGCCATTCTATACCACAGAAATAGCATAGGTATGGAAAACTTGGCTATGTGTGGAAACAGGAGTAACCGGAACTGACATATTTGGACTAATTGTTCTGTGCAAATCCAATAATTTCTATGTTCATCTGCAAAAGCAATCTGCAGAAGGTCATATAGCTCACCAGAAATTCTAGTTGTTTAGAGGTATGTTCATAAGTGTATCAGCAAGAGTATTAATAGTTTCACAACAGAAAAGGTACTGTTAATTAATAAGGCAATGAAATACTCTAAACTCTATTTCATCTGCACAGTAAGCAAGAAAATACAGAAAAGACTTGTCACAATCAGATTTCGTATTTTAGTCAAAGTACATACACAGTATCAAATAAGTGAATATTTAAGTATTAAAGAAAATAATGATAATTAGGTGGTTACAATAATGCTACCTTGAACAGTTCTGCCTAATTTGATTATTCAGATTTTCAAAGAGTTTTAAAATGAACAGCATTTCAAGTGAGGAATCTGCAAGGTTCTTTGCTTGACACACATTTCTTTCAGCAAGTGCTGCTTACATCTGCTCCTGCCACTTTTCCTTGCAGGGGGAAGATGCTTCCCCTTTTTTTTTTTTTTAATATTTATCTGTTTACTTCAGAGAAGCTCCCTGATTTTGTTTAAAACACAGTTCCACAAAGACTGATGTTGACACAGCCGAGACCATAGTCCAAAGACGGGAAAAAACGGGGAGGAAAAGGAGCAAGGCAGAGCCAGAGACAATGGTGGTCCTCCAGGCCTCATCAAAAAGAATTCTCATACCAATAGTGTGATCTGCAACTGTTAGGGGTGAGTGGGAATAGAACATAACCCCTCTGGGTGTGCTAAAAATGCCTCCATGTACTAAATTTGCTTTTATTTAAACCAGCATATTCAGCAGATGCAGCCAGTCAGGTTTGTCATTTCCTCAGTACTCCTGTGAACATGCAATTATTGTATTTCATAAGGCACTGACACACAGAAGTATGCATACCACTATAACCAAATATCCCAAAATATGCACACAGTTTTGCATTTATTCCTTAATTCAGAAATCCTGACAGGATTGTTTTACCTACGTATTCTACAGTATTCTCTATATTGCATTATCTTTGTGCCAAATACATGCTGTGATAGAAATAAAAAAAGGAAAAATAGTAGTCTTTCACACATTCAAACTTGAAGAAATATTTCTCTAGTTGAAAAGAAACTTAGTAGCCTTACAGCCCTTAGGATTAAGCACAGAGAATTCAGTCCTTTCATCTTTAATATTGATAAAAACTACAGTACATGTAGCAAAACCATTAGATTTCTTTAAAAAGTGACCAACACAGATTATTTCATGAAACTTGAACCTTTTCTCATATTGCAAAGCTTGGACAGAGGAAAAAGCAGTATGAAAAAATTGTTTCAGAAATTAAGAAGAGTCAAACAATATATTCTGTTGTCTTAATTCAGTAAAGACTAGAAAATTAAATTTAAAAGAGTTCTACCACCAAGAGACATTAATAAAAACAGATACATTTCCACTTTACTGTATTCATGCCCACAACAGGCAGAAATACACAGACATGACATAACCAAGGAAAGCAAAAATCAAGTACAGTGGTAACCAGATCAAAAGAAGTTCCATCCAGAAATAAAGATATGAGAAAAATCACAAAATAGAAAAATAAGAAAACTCAAGAGAGAAGAACTAAATTCTGCCGCAAAAGGTAGGACGTAGGAGGAAGGACGGACACAGAAGTGGGAGATTTAATTACTAAAACCACAGGACACCTTAGAACTAGAATCTTTTAGTATGGTTATGTCTTGGAACCTGAACTTCAGATCTGTAAGCAGAGCTAAGCAGTTTCACCTCGAACCAGAGAAAGCACCAGAGAAAGCAGAGGTATGCTCTTCAGCTAACAGCCAGCTCTGCTACACAGCACAGACACTTGGGAATTCTCTAACACTCAGACCAAAACTTGGTCTTTTATGAGCAGATAAATACATGATGAAATGCTTGGGCTGGGATTCAGCAATGCAGTGGAACCTCTGTTAAGAGATGGCTGTTGGCATAAATTGAAACTCATGAAATGCCTGTTACAAATAGGTGATTTTTCACCTTCTAACAATTCCATTAAAAACAAGAGTAGATGTCATTCCCTCAACAGTCACAACTATTCTTTCTGTCTACCCACCCACACACCATTTACTTACACTGATTCCAAACCTCTCAGCCTCAGTTTCTAATGGATTATGTCCTAATGTCCTAACACCACACAGCCAAAACTGTGCCACTTGGCAGAAGGAATGATTTATCACCTCATGGATAAGCATCGCCAGCAATGCTCACTTTTCTGGGCTTTTTCTTGGCTACCCATATAGTAGCAATGTGAACTAGATGTGATTCCCTTCAGGAAGTGCAACATTGTGCTCAATATATTTTCTGGAATTTCTTGGTTTAAGATAATATCTGCATACTCAGCCTTACATGCCAGCCTAGCTTCACAGCTTTAGCTCAATTAAAATGGACATTACTTCTAGTATTCTGAGAGATCTCCAAAGGAGAAACATTTTCTTGCTAGAGACATACTAAAAGACATTCATTACTTTTAGGGTTTCAGAGTGAGAATAAATGCAACATTTACATTCCAATTTTGGGCTTTTTCTTTCTAGAAGAAGACATTTTCAATCTCATTTGGGTTTAGATGAATGTCCTATATTTTAACTGCCTCACTAACACTGTCAAAAATTCCAAAACTGACAGCACTGTTCAATTACATGGTGTTTTAAAAGAGAAAAGCCGCTAGGCAGTTTTTACTCACTTCTAAGTGTTTTATAAACTCAACCAGCCAATTCACAAGACAGACTGTTTACAGCCTTTTCCTTCTGCTTCCATTTTTCTTCGTTTTAATTTCAAGGCATCAGTGGTAGTGAAGACCTACATCCACAAAATTTACAGGATAACATGCCACTTTTACAAAGTGCTTGATCCTTAGTCAGCAAATAATTCAGTTCTGTATGGGTTATGCCTCCAAAAAGCCCTGCTTTACCCTGTGCTGATAAAGCACAGAGCACTCAGCACTCACTCAGCAGTGCTGCACTTTTGAGCCCCAAAGGTTTGTTTTTATATAGGACAAATGGGGTATTCTCAAATCTGAAAATATATCTGACTCTGGAGAGATGATTATTTAATTTGTTAGCTTCTAGTAAAAATACTAAAATATATTTAAACAACTAAACCAAGAAACAGCATTTCAAATTATATTTCTTTTCATAAGAGCCATTATAACTGGTACTTACAGATAAGGCACATGCAGGAATATTAACTAAGATAGCTGAAATGATCCAGGATGTGTTGCTTAGTCCTGATGATCACTACTCGGTCCTTTTCCTCATTTAGTCAATCATCAAAATCTGGACCTTTCTTCCAGAACAGGTTGTCTTTGGTCTCCACCAAGTTTAACACTGCAGTAACTTTCACATTTGTCCTGGACACTGAGAAAAAACACCCACTGCCATAGTGCTAGTGCCCACGACAGAAAACTACCCCTTATACTCTGTCACAACACCCACATGAAGTTTTAGATGGCTGAAGTCCCTATTTCTCAGTCGTCTGACTGTGTACTGCTAAAACAATTCTAAATTTAGTAATTCAGTATTAACTCATGGCAACATCCAAATGGTGCAACCTACTACCAAGATGAAAAGAACATCCACCTACAGATATAATTTTCCCTCAGCACTTTGGCCAGCATTACAGATCTTTGAGAGGAAGCACTTACAGAAAAAATATAACCATGAAGTTTTATCAGTAAATCATTTTCTCCAGGAAGCCCTAAGCAGATTGCTGTTCTCTAACAGTTGTTTCTTCTCAGAAATGGATAAGCCTGGCTTTCGCTGTAGGTTATTTTTAGCAAAATTTATTACCTTATCTGTTTTCTTTATTTTGTAGCACATCTCTCCAAAGGCAATGCTGGGGCAGACTATGTCATTCCTCAGGAATATCCCTCAGAATAACTGCACTTTTCTAAGGTTCACTTCTTGTACAGTACCACCACCCACACACAAACACCTATGCACCTCCAGAATTTATAGCTCTCAACAGTTTGGCTTGAATCAGAGTGGTAGCTACTCGAAGAATGAAGGGGAAGCTGCTTTACTTGTCAAGTCAGCACGACTTGACATGAAAGAAAAAACATCTCTTTTAGCTCACAGCACTCCATCACTTCTACCAACATACTCAGTTTTGTCTTGTTTTAAATGCCATTTTGGAGAACTATACTGCGGGTGGAGAGGGGGAGTTATTAATCAAGCACCACTTTATCAGAAAGAAGTATATATTGCTCTTCATCAATCAGAAGATTTAAATTTAGAGTTCTGTGAAAGACAACTGAAATCCCCCGTCAAATGTGCTTAGACTTCACTCTGCAAGCATATTGCATAACTTGGATTTTTCAGCTCAGACAAATGCACTGCAGTGCAATGGATACTGTTTCGTAAAGAAGCGATTTCAGTGCAGACTCTCTTCAGATGGCATTGAGTTACACTGTGGGCTCTTGGTCAAATTCTGACATCATTTTTATGCATGAAATGGAAAACCACAATGGGGATGAGAAGCAAAAGGATGAGAAGACTTGGCTTTGGAAGGAACAATGATTAGGTTGTCTTCACACCAGTTTCTACTTTTACTACATTAAATCATGCCTGTAAACCCCTTATCCTCCAAGGCTAGACAACATACACATATGAAGAGCAGATAATCCTAACACCTTTCCACTTCCACACTCAAGCGGTGACACTTTGCTATGCTATGGTTGAGATCTCTCTGAATGATGCTCGTATGTTACTTGAGATATGCCAGGGTGAAAATATTGATTCCACAATCCCACAGTTAGATATTAAAGCACATTAGAAAATAGTCTCAAGAATCTTCATGTCTGAACACACACAAAAATGGTATCTCAATAATATATAATATTACAAAATGAAGGGATGTGCTGTTTTGCACTTCACTGTCAAACATGGAACTATCATTGAGAGATGCGTGGCAGCTTGCCCACGTTTCTTTGTATTACTCAGTTAACCTAATGACAAATACACATAGGTTGAAATTATAAATTTAAGGTTTTAGTTATTGTATATTGCCATTTATAATCACAACTTCTTAATTATTGCTCACTTCAACATAAAGAAATAAAAATTTCTGTTGTCCTCTCCTAGCTGAGGTCAACGTGTTAAATTGATACATAGAGGTGAGGCAAAGCAACTGGGAGACAACTTAAAACATACAGAGGCTGAGCCATGGGCTTCATAAAAATTGTTACACTTTGTCCACATAAATAAACCTTTCAATACAATTTTGACACATATTGGTCATTCCATACAAGAGAAGTGATTGATATACTTCCAATCACAGAATCATAGAATGGCTGATGCTATGATGTACAATGTACAAGAGTTCCTGAAACTTTAAACTAAAGAAAAAATTGAAGCAGTGCTCTAGAAAGAATCACTATAAAGGTTTATTTCCTGTTTAAAGAAGTCATTGGAGTTATAGAGTCTGCACATTGAACCCTCAGAAAAATACATCAAGCAGTTCAAAAGACTCCTGGAACTTCTCCTTCAGACCAAACACACACATATGGGTTTTGGGATGAAGTTGTTCTTCAGGTCTTTTGGTATTCTTCATAATAACTGAAGTGATAGGCAGCATGGAAATGCTGTATCCTAACAGAGCTAAGTCATTGCATGTTTAATGACCAAAAATTAGTAAAAAAAAGAGGCATGGAGAGATCAACACTTAGGCAACCAATCCTTTAATGAGATAAACGCATATGAAAATTAGTATCATTACCTGGAGTGTTAAATTGATAGTAGTTAGGATCATCTGTTTCCTGCTTCATTGTTACTGTTGACATTTTTGAAGAAATTCCTGTAGGAGCAACAAAGGAATCAAATATGGAAACTGGTAATAAGCAGATTCTTAAAACAAAACAAACAAAAGCACCCACCAAGATCCTTGCTGGGCTCTATTAAAAAAAAAAAAAAAAAAAAAAAAAAAAAAAATTACACATTTGTTGAGCTAAAACAATGGTAACAAATTGACCTGCTGGTTTCTTATGTTTCAGTCTGGTCACCCTGAGAAAGGATCCAGGATTAAATACTTCCCTACAAACTAGGCTTCCCTGCAGATGCTGTCTCAGATCCAAAGAATATTTTAAAAACAGGCTTCTTCCTCTTTGCATGCTACCACAGGAAAATATATTTTATCACTCATGCTGAAAGTCCTAGAAAAGCTCCTGCTCACTCTTCTGCGAGAATTACTTAAAATGCCTAGAAATCAGCACTGGAAAGAATCTGGGACTGACTCAGCAAAAAGTTCAAGTTAACCCTTTGTGTATGTCAAGCTGAACATTAACCATGGAGGGTGCCTAAACCACAAATTTAAAATTGTGGAGCACAAAGAACAAGAGCAAAAAGCTGGACTACATATAAAAACTTAATTCTAATAGTAAAGTGAGCAGTGCAGCCCAACTCAGCAAAAGGGAAAGTCACCAGTTTATCTCCCACCACACCTGCTGCCTCACTGGCTTTAATGGGATTATCCTTGCCTTTATGTCACAGCACACACTTAAGCATTACTCTGCCACAGATCACAGTGCCTTGGGGAGTAATCGGCTACCTGCAGAGCAACTTACGAATGATTTGGCAATCTTTTAATAACAAGTAACACATCTTGTTATTTATGAATTTTTTATTTCTATTTTAGCTAGAAAATGGACATTTTTTCATTTTCAATATTTTAGGAATATTAAAAAATAAACCAAGTTTTTGCTTCCCACTAGGGATCAAGACATCTTGAACAAGAACAAAAAACCCCAATAAACCAAAAGGAATTTCTTCTTCTCTAAATTATGTAAAGATAAATTTAGTCTACAATGTATGACAAATTTCCTCCCTCTTGAAATGGAAGCATTTGGCTAGGGTTTAATATTTGATAAAAAATCAACTGAAAATGGACAGTTTCAAGGAAAGAAAAGTTTTTCCATCTCACCATCATTTCATTTTCATCTCAAAGGATGTCTTTTTGCTACTTTTCTTTTTTTTTGGAGCTTTCTATCTTTGCTTAAGTTCAGTCTTCTGAACAAAATCTGGCCTTTTTTTTTTTGCTGCAAATTAAGGCAAAATTTTGAACGTACCAGAATCCTTGCTTGGTTCCATTTTCACTTTAACAGGAGGACAACTATAAAAATAAACAAATCAAACAGAATGACATTATTAAAAACAAACTTTAGATTTCTGGGAAGTTCTTCAAGCTTTATAGCTTGTCAATTAAAAATCAATCTCTCAGAACTTTTTTAACAAGAACACAAAAATAAAAAACCCTGCATATTGGCTTATCTGATTTATCACAAGAGAATTGCCAGCAATCTCCTATTCCTACATTTTTTTCAGGCATTCACAATATTCAAATCATGTTTAGCATTTAACGAGAAGCAAACACAGAAGCACAGAAAACTGATCCCTGTTTTCACATTAACAAATTTTTCATTTGTTCATTTGTATTTATTCAGTATCTTCATTTACTAATTAAAAAAAATCATTTTTTTCAAATTGAGGAGGAGGAAGGAAACAACATTCCCCTCCCCTGTTCTCCCTCACTGCTGTACGATAAAGCATGGCAAACTTCGCCTTGACTAACAGACTGTGAATTAAGAACAGAATCCATTTGGCTAATTAAACCAAGGAGAAGCTTTGCCATTTGTTTAAATTGTAACAGTTTCCTCACAAATAATGATCAAAAGAAAGAGAAGATTGAGTTTCATGCTTTTTATAATGCCAAGCAAGCAAAAGTTATTCAAAGGTCAGCTGGGCAGAAAAAGCACATTAAGACAAAGATAACAACATGAAAACAGGTAGTTGATTTTAAAAATTTTTTAATTCTATATTATTTTAAATTCACCTTCCACATGCAGGTATAATTGAATGTGAAGGATCTGTCATATCAGCTCCTGAAAGTTAAAAGACAATATTTGAATATCCTGTACTCCATTTACTTTAAACACAAATTGAAAATGTAACATTGATTTCACAAAGCAAAAGCCTGTTCACATTTTGCAAGCATATGTGCATATTTTCCTTATTCACAGATAATGAGAGAAAGATCCCGTTAAACTGTACCTAGGCACAAACAGCTTGCATTTTTAGAATGTCACTCAGCACACTGAAAACCTACCTTGTATTTTTGATAGAACTATATTATTACCAGAATCTCTGTAATTTTCCATCTCTAGTCCTCTACCTGAGCATAGGCAACACATCTCTAATTTTACTAATAAAGCATCAACTTCTGGCTCTTTCACCTAAGAAATTAAACATTTCCTTTTTGACTACATTCCTACAGAGATTGCTCCATCATTTTCATAAAACAAATCCTCACACTTATGCATTTAGCAAGTAAAGCACCATGATACCGTGATAGGAGCAGGAAAAGGGATTTCTCCTAAGCTAGAAGTGAATCTTTGTAGAGTTTTACAAAATTCACTCTAGCTCAGAATTTTTAATATATAGAGGCTTTCATAGGAACTACAACACCTAGCCACTTCAGAAGATTAAATTACTTTTTAAAATAGAATGAACTTAATCAAGACAAAGAATGAAACAGAATGAATGTAATCTCTAATGAGTTGCTCCTGGCAGAACGCATGAAGAAAAGCGTTATAGCTCCATAAGTAAGGCAACTCACGGTCTAGAAATTTCTGCACAGTTTGCCCCTTTATTGACATGACCAAATGTTCCATGTATATTGCTATCTAAACTCAAATTCCAATCTTTTTCTGTTTAGTCTGAATAAACATTAACTTACCTATGTGTTTCTTTGGTTCTAGGAAAGACCTGCATGGAAATATGGAAAGAAAAACTCAGTTTTAGCAAAGACGTTGTTCATTACTTGGTAGTGCATATTACAGAGAGAATTCCTGTTTAAGAGAAATAGTCTGCAATGTATTTAATTAAAAATTGATTTTACTTAAATACAAAACCAAATTGGACAGACCAGCACAAGAAAGAGAGCAAATAACCTGTTGATACTAAATGAGATCTCTGACTTGTTGTCCAAAATCCATTTCAGGGTAGAAACATCATAATTTGATGGATGTTTAAATGCGAGTCCTTCAGGCAGGCCCTGCACTATCACAACAGACTCGTCCCTCTGAATCTCTTCGTACGGCACAGGTACCACTGTTGATTTTCCTAAAGCTTTACCTAGAAAAAAAAGAGGAGGTTGTTTTGATGTCAAGACCACTGAAGTTAGCAAAAGGATGAGTCCCTCATAAAACTTTGTAACTTTGGATAGGATTGGAGCAAAAGCAAAGTGTGGATGCAAATCTTCTCAGGAAACGAAGTACTGTTGGCACTAATATGCACTGTGCAATAATCTCAAATCACATCTCACAAAATGCATCAAGAAGAAAACTAACCACTGTATGTGTATTTTTTAGAAATGGCTACCAAACGTTTCTAAAAATAGTAGTGTAGTTAGAAGGCTAAGATAATGAATTTTTTTCCTCCAAACTGGAATAAAAATTTAGAAATCTAGAACAGCTCTTCAGAAGAATTTAAAGCACCCACCATAGCAAAAGCAGAACAAGTCCTCCACAGACTTTCTAAGAGCCTCCAGCTCCACAGCATCCACCGTCTGTCTGTTTACAGGGGGTATAGTTTTTGTTTTCTGCAGTTCTGCAGCCCTGTCCTCTTCTGTGACACCTGGCAGTTATTTATAAAAATAAGACAGACATGAAATAGTAAGTTATTGGAAGTGCCTAGTCCCTCCACTTTAGACTAAAGATTCTCAAGAAGGAATCCTGCCAGAAAATTGTAAGAATTGTCTTAGACGCAAATGCACATATCTATGTACATAAGCAATGAGCATATTTAAATCTACACCATAATTATTATACCCTCCTTACAATCTTTGCAAATATCACCCCCTGAAGAATATGAATGACAAATTAAGAGACACATCCAAGGAGGCTTTTTCTGGCACGAAGAGGTAGAAAACACTACTAATATCAGGAGAGGATAATACAGGAAAAATAAAATGCTAAACTGCCAAGAAAAGAAGGACCAACAGAGTCACCAGGAAAAAGGTAAAACGCCAGTGTGAAGGGTCCCATAGCTCTCTAATGCTGTGCATGACATCTTATGCAGCAGTTCTATTATGTCTTGGTTTATTTATTCTGTATGTGCTTCGCAGAACATTTTACAGAAGGGACCTGACTTTTGCCACAATAGCTCATGTCTCTTTCAAAGGACATTTTAAGTAGACACCTCTTACTGCTGAATAAGAGGAGTTGCAAACAAGCCATCATCACGCAAAACAGAGAAGATTCCAGCCCTACATCTTGTTCTCATCTCTGAGCAAAAGTCACTGCAAAAGGAGTGAGGGAGTAAGAACACTTCCAGTATTAAAAAGCAAACAGAAGCGATGGTTTCAGGTGGTAGCCTTCCTTTCTCATCATTCAATTCTTGCTAAGATTTACTGAGTATCACTCAGCAAAACCAGAGGCAAACAACAGAGATATGCTTGCCTACCTGGAAGGAAAGGCAAGGGAGATCTGTGTTCCTTTGTGCAAGAGCATGATCAGTGCTGAAGCTGTGTCATGACTTCACCACGAGCCAGCACAGCAGTAAGCCTGAAACACTGCGATGTGCATCACCAGGACTGCTGGCATCAGAATTCTACACTGACACAAGAAAACAAACATCAGTTTGAACTACTGATTACAAATGGGCTGTGAAATGAGCTGAAGCAGCATTGCTTTTAGTAAAAACACATTTATTATCTTAAGAACTCATATCTTGATTTCAAAGAGAACCTTGTCCTTCCTCTGCAGATCACACATCTGCTTCACGCCCTGCAAACCCACCTCCATGCGACGTTTAGCTTGCCAGCTCTTCAGGCTTGAAACTTTTGCTTTCTCTGCAGTATGACAGGGCCTACCAGAACGCGAAAAATAATGCAAAACTGGGATATTGTTATATACCTGCAACACAGGTGCTTAATCAATGACAGCTTCTAAGATTTGCCCATGGACTTGGGATAAGAGACATCAGTTTCCATTTACAGCTACATCTAATGTAGCTTTCTGAGTGGGGTTTTTTTCCATGTAAGAAACTGATTCACTGAAAATGCCTTTACTGCCAGCAGCTTCAGAAAGTGTACCCACACTTTCTAAAAATAATAAACAAACCAAAATTAAGATGACAACACTGCCCACTTGATATAAAAATGAAAAGCAGACAGAAAGATAAAGAAATTTTCTTTCTTAAGTAGAAGACAAACCCTAACTGGGCTTTTCTAGCACATGATTTTTATGCATTTTCTTAATATCACATTATGCATCTGCCTCCCTAATGTCTCCCACATTAGTTGGCTGATTTTAATCAAGACTCACAAACAAGATCAAGAATCAAACGCAGCAAGATTTGTAACAGCCCTGCACAACTGATCAAACCTGGCAGGCACTACCTGCCCCTTCTGGCACTACCGATGGACACACAAACCCTTGGAGGTTACACAACTTCACAGGCTCTTCCGAAGCCCTTGCCACAATTACTGGAGCCCCAAGCAAGATTCAGGCTACGTTTGGGAGGGGATGCCTAGGACATATGCAACAAGATCTGGTGCAGAAAAGGGATGAGGGGGCTGTACTTACAGGGTAAATGGCTCACAAAGGGGAAGGAATGGTTATATGGTAAAAGAATAGCATTCTGCACAGTTGTGAGCATCCTGCGGAATTAGTCTCACTACTCTTCTGGATTCAGCAGGATTACAATTACACAACTCCCAACAATCCTCATTTTGCAGTGAGAGTCAATTTATGTCTAAGTGTCTCTTAGCTTCTTCTACTATCCAGGTGTTTTGGTTATTCAGAATATCCTTCCCTCCAGATCTGACAGTCCAGCATACCACTTAGCTGGAAAAGCAATCTCCCAGCTGTCCCCATTCCTATAAAACAGAGAGCTGTGTTGGGAGGAGGCAGGCTGCATTTCTCCTGCGGAGCAGAGAATGCCCTGCTGGGTCACACTGCAGACAAGCGACAAATCCAACACTGTCCTCGTCTCATCAAAGAATAAGAAACAAAGAAATCAAGCTTTAGCAGAAAAACAATTTACTTAACTGAAACTTCCTCAAAAAAAAGACCTGAAGATGAGATGCTAAACAGAGAAAAGCTGGCACAATTTGGTATCTGAAGCTGATAGAGCTCAGGACTCCTCTAGCAAAAGAGCTGTCAATCCCATGGCAGTTAAGGCATCTTAAAACATCAGAAGGTTTTTAATCAGGTGGCTTTCAATCCCTCAGGGAGAGAAAAACAAGAAGTAATTTTAAGAATATGAATGTGGCCCCTGCACAGGCACTCTGAGAGGCAACTTAAGAGCAACAACAATTTTGTGACACCACTCAATATATTTCATTATTTATGCTTAAGGAAAATTACTGCAATGAAAGAGGGAAAGTAAATGGGTGCATAGCTAAAAGCATTTTGCTTTGGTTTACAATGTTATTCACCCAATTCATCTGTGAGCTTTTTAAGGCCATCCAGCTTTACAGTTCCTGAAATTGGAAAACATCCTCAAATTAAAGAAAAGTCATTTTATAATTATCAAAGGATGACTTGAACCAAACAAAAAGCAAATCACCTGAGGCAGAATTTAGGAGCCATGAAATTTCAAAAAGACTGGCTATCCACAGTAATTCTCTGTTTGTTGTCAACTCTGAGGGAAGCAGATGTGCGGTTTCCATAGAAATGAGACTGAACTTTCCCCGCAGGTTTTTAAACCAGTTGTTAAGTTCATATCCCTTAGCTGGCTAGGCAGAGACAGAGCATTAAAGGTTTGTGGCAATCAAGCCAGGCAACCTGGCTGTTCAAGTTACCCAGCTCTGAAACAACCCAAGAAAAACAGCAGGGAGCTCTGAGCTAGGCAGGGCATGGCTAGAGCTAAGGGTGCTGAAAAGAAAAGGCATCCGAACTGGCACACTGCATGCAAGAGTCTCTGTTCTTGACACATCTACAGGGAAGAGAGGCAGATGATGGTAGCAGAGGAAGCACCCCCAAGGAAGGGAGGTGATAGCAAAACCAGACAGAAAATAAATTTTCTAACACAATCTGAAGTATTAGGAAGCAGGCATTCTTTATTACAGGACTGGATATACTCAGAGGATATCTCCTCTAGTCGAATGTGTGTCCTAAAACTTTACAACAGGATATGTATTCCATCACGTTCATACATATTTATTACCACGTACTTCCTAGATAATAATATCACTTTTCCTAGAACTAATTTGCATGCATCTGCGTTCTGCTGGAAGTCCTTTATGGTCCTAGAGGGTTGTCTAAAGGGGTCTCTGGTGGTAGCACTCACTGAGTGCCACCAATGCTATGGATGACCTTGCCTTGAATTTTTCTTTAGGCTTGTGCTGTTGCTTCATGTTACATAACTTAGCCAAAAAAACCACTATGTTCCTCATTATCTGTTTCTCCACTGGTTCCAGCTGTGTTTATCATCCTGTGTGCATACTCTTACATTCTTTTATCTCTTTTTCCTAGCTAGTCTTTAGCTCTATCTAGCAACTTTAGGGGAACTGAAAGTTTCTATTCTCTGTGTTATCAGAGGCAAAATAACTTATGTCTAACTATGTAGCAGAAGTTTTGAAAATGCAAGTTTCTTTTAATTTTGAGAACTTGGGAAAAGGGGTGAATTGACTTGTAATCATGAGAAAATGCCAATAATGTAAAACTTCAGAAAAGCAGATTAATTCAACCCTAATACCATGAGAAAGGGCTTGCAAAGGAGACTAAAAATGCATGGCTAGCGGGGCTGGCCATCATCCACTTCAGGTAAAACCCTTTTATCAATCCAGGACGTTGGGGAAAAAAGAAGGTCAAGTGGTAGAAAAGGGAGAGTATAGCAGATCACAAGATAAAGCTAAATGATAGGAAAATTATTTCTATGTCTTTCACAAAGATCTAGACTATTAATGCTGAGTTCAGATAAGAAACATAGGATATGTGAAAAATATGCAGCACAGAAACTACATTATTTGCATTGCAAAAGGTTAGGCAAAAGAGGATTGCAAGCTGAACCATTTAAGTGAGCTCAAATGGAGACACCAATGGCAACAATCCCCAGGTCTTACAGTAAGAAAGACAGGGATGATTGATTCAGATTTTATTTTTATTACTTGCAACTGTTTGGTGAGCGCTAGGAATGTTATCTTTAAACTAATTCCTAAGATTTATTAGGAATAAACTGGTCACATCTTTAAGTGTACGTGATTTAATTCATAGCAGCATTTCTGCAAATACAAAATAGAAAGTGACTGAAACTTAATCCAGAAAGGTTTAGGTTAAAACAGTTCAGCTAATTTGTCAAGCAGTTACAACTGCAACAGAAGAACTCTCCCAAAAGCTAGGGGTGGGGCAAAAACAGATGCAAAGTACGAACTACTGCTTCCAATAAACAGAGTACAATGTAAATAAGACGGAGAAAACACAATCCTAAAGTGTTGGTGGCAGATACAATGTCTGTAGAAAAGTGTCTCGGCTTTCCAGCAAGAACATGTGAAGCTTCATGTTTTTTCCACAGAATCACAGAATTAACTAGTTTGGAAAAAAACCTTTGAGATCATTGAGGATTATTTTACTGAATAAACAAATATATCCTTATACACCTTGCCCACACCTCTCCCTAGAAAAAAAGATTAGGAAACTGTTCCCTAATTAACCCCTGGTAGAGACAGGCAGGTTAGCATCAACATATCACTAAACAGGCAGGATGCAACCTTGCTCAGGTAATGTTAAAAGGACAAGAGAACAATCACATGATCCCTTCCACTAGAAGAGATGCCAGGTCTTAACTCCCAAGTGACAGACACGGCAGGAATAAATACATCATGTCTGCCAGCACAGTAAGTCTGGGCAATGGTGACAAGCCACAGTCAGAGCGGCCAGGAGCAGCCATCTGTCTCTGCTGGTCTGGCCACTGGGAGAAGCATAAGTTATTCCACATCATCTGTTGCCAAAAAGGAGGTGAAAATTCAGGAACAAAACTGAGAGCTACAGCTGAGTAAGTTCCTATTAACAGTGACTTGGAAAAGCCTGTTCCAGCAGATACTCAGAATAAATACTTAGCAGACGTTGTTTTAAAAGCTAAAGCAAGAATCACAGATACAGTCCCCATTTACATTAAACAGGTAGCAGATCAACGACATCGTACGTACGTGCAAGTCCACCAGTGTTTTGTCAGCATTAATCCTCTGCCTGGCTCTTATTGGTTTTCTTTGATTTACCATTTATGTCTGCAATATAATGATTCCTTTATCCTCCAAAATATTCTGTAGCTTCAGGAGCATAAAAGCCACAGAAGTCTCTGCTGGCCACCAAATACTTCAGGGCCAAAGACAACGACTGTGGGAAATGAGTTTCCACACTGGCACGTGATCTTCAAAAAAACCTGGTATCTTTAAACTAGCTTCATTATATCAAGGGATTAGGCTCTGAACAATATAAAAAGATGTCAGCTAGTTCCAGAATGGTATTTTCACTGTAACACCATAGCACATAATCTGAGACAAGGACGATGATGAAAACTGTCCTTTAGGCATAATGCGAACACAATCAACAGCAGTTAGACCCACCAATAGCCTCTCTTATTAGAGGAATACTTGAAAAAGTATTAGGCTGCTTCCATATAGGTCAGGGGATTCAGTCTCTGCTCAGTTTCAAATCTGAGACATCCTGCTTTAGAGCTGAAAAGCTAAACACACCATTTAGATACGGTTTCTGAATTACTACAGGCATGACAAGACAGACAGTGCATAATCAGAGGTAATCGTAACAGTAAGGAAGAAGCAAATCAAATATATTAATACTTTATTGACATCATTACTGCAGCATCCAAATAAAGTATGATAGAAAGACTACATCCAGACTAGCAGAACAGTACCCACACTAACTAGCAAGCTGCAGTGTTAGGGGCTATCACAACAGATTTCAAACACATTTTCAATCACCAGTTTAAAATGAACATACAGCTATTGAATTAATATAAAGGTTCACGCTACTGTAGCTTGACTCCTACCTACCAGATTCTAAACCCCAGATCTGTGCATGATGCTCTCTGGTCTGCAATACCACAGTCTGTTCAGCATTGCTTATGGTGAATGTACATAGATGATACACAGGCAGGATCAAACATGTAAATAGCTTCACCCATTAGAAAAATGAAAGAAAGCAGCAAGACATGCCAATTAGAGCTTCATAATGGGAAAATTTATATTTATACCAATATGTTATACACTTCACTGAGCTTTGGTTAAAAAATACTAAAGTCGTGTATTTCTACACCTGTGTTTTAGATACCACCACCTACAAAGAGAACACAGTTACAAACAAAAATACTGATTTATGAGCTATTTAGATGCCTATAACTAGATGTCACGCAGACTTTCAGAAGCCCTGTTCTAGATTTTTAGGTACCTAAGTTGTTTTGTACATCTGGCCTTGTTGCTAGCATTGCTTTTATTATTGCCAGTATTAGAACTAATTGCACCCAGTGTCATACAATGGAGAATATTAACAATTTTTTAAACCTCAATCACAAAAGAAGTATTGACTATTTTATTTCACAAAATACTTCTACTTTGGAAAAAATGTATTAGTCAGGCAACTTAGAGTACATGCACATCTCATCAGTTAGGACCAGCCTGTGGGGATGAACAGCTAGGATGGAAGTAGACTTGATGGTCTCCAGTAGAGGTGTGATGTAGAGACTGACTACTCAAAATCCTATTTGTATATCCTTAAATGCTAAAGAACTGCTCTACAGTCTTTTTCTGCATTTGAAACCTTCTTGGATATTAAGCTAAAAAGTTCATTCTCCAGAGAGATCATGCACAATGAACAGCAGCTTCTTTGGAAGCCAAAACCTGAAGTGAGGACAATCACTGCAGAGCTATAATTACAGCTATGGAGTAGGAAGCCAGCATTCACACAGCAAGACACTAGACATGGTGTAACTTCAGTCAGAGATGCTTAGATGTCTCTAGAATACCGGGACAAGATACTACAAGACAAAAATGCCAATTTCAGGTATTCATTTGAAAATTACAGGAGGCCAAAGTAGTCTCACAAGTAGTGAGACTCTCAAGTAGTTGCCAGTCCTGTTAGAGACTTGGTGGTTTTGAGCGTATTTTTTTTTTTAAGCCAGTAAGATCTAGTCTTTCAAGGTTCTGGCTTTGTTTGCTTTTTCGATCCCCCTTTAAACTGCTGAAGCATTACATTGCTTCCAAAGACATAGGGAGCACAATATCAGAATAAGAATTCCCAAAAAAAACCTGATGGTTCGATATTCTCAAAGGCCAGAAGGATTCAATGAGACAGAAGCCTAGCTGCCGATCTTCAAGCAGGTCCACAGTAGCCTAGTTTATGGGAAGAACTATTTTACTTGCCTGCAGATGATGGAGTACATCCAAAAGGAAACAGTAATTCACATACCAAAGAAGCATACTGAGGAGCCAAAGCTGAGCAATCTTTCCCATAAAGTCTGTGGAGAATTGCATTCCATTCATTCATCCTGAGCAGGAGGAATGGCCATGTTCATTAAAAACACTCAGATTCTGAGCATTCCTGAAGCCACAAGAAGTTCTCGCCACCTGTGGCTGGATGGACAAGAAGTTACAGCAAGAAGAGTGAAAGACCCTGGCCCAAAGTCTCTAGCAGGACTTGAAGCCAAACTCCGGCCAGTAACAGATGCACTGTTAAGATCAGTGTGGAAACGCACGGCCATCAGAAGAAAAATGAAGACTCAAAAAATAAAGGACCTATCATCCAAGATGAACCACCTACAGGTGCAAGAGATGGCCCCATCTCAGGCATGTGAGCTCAAAGCCCTGGCACCACCAAAGAAAAAAGCAGCATGACTGGGAGAGCCGGCCAGAAGCTGCAGAACTAGCGTGATTAAGCTTCCCTGCAACCTACATATTAATGGTGTAGCAGCCAGTACCAGTGGAAATGCTAGCAGAGGCAATCAGGATTCTTGGAGAAGAACTGTCTCCCTGGCAGATGGGATGGAACACATAACGCTGGGTAAATATCTTTCAAAGTCCAGAACAGGTGACCAAAAAGGCGCTTCTGAGTCAGGAAGGTCTTCTGAAAGTTCCCTTCTAACAGGCAAATACAACCTGGGGAAAATAAGGCTTCCTCTGGGTTTTGGTGTTTCTTTGGTTGTTTTATAAACTATCTCCAGCTCATGTTCAAATAGGAATGGATTCCACAGAGCCCAAGGGAAACTGCCAAGATGACAAAGATGAACACATAAAGGGAACAGCATTCTTCAGATACCCCAGGAGTAAGTCAGGATAGCTGACAGTCTAGTCAGGATAGCTGATAACCCACAACTCCACAGAAATCAAGAGATGACAGAGGCACTTCATCTTGCCAAGGCCATGTAAGAGGAACTGACGACCACACAAAACACTTTAGCAGGGGACAGCAACTAAAACAAAGAGGTACTGTTAGAGCAAGATGTGTATGATCTTGATTGCTTGAAGTGCACAAGTATCTACACTTGTCCATATGCTCAATAGGAGCAGGTGCTCCAAGTACATGCTCTTCCTATATACAATACAAATTTACACATGCCTAGAATATCTGACACTGCAGGTTACCCAAATCACACATTCTGCATACAAGCACATGCAGTTCTAAACTGATTGAAACAGTCCATTTCACCATAACATAGGGCTCACAGCCATCTTCATTAAGCAGAGTTCAGAAGAATACATTATCTGACTCAGTTTTAAATAATTAATGTCTGTTGACTGGTTTTTTAACACTTACTACACAACCCATACTAAAATTTAAAAAAGCATTGTTTTAATTAACTCCTAACACATTTTCTTAAGGTAACAAGGCAAATGAGATACGAGCAAAGCTCCTCCTTGCCCTGCGGCAAGGCATTAGGGAACCCATGTAGGCGAAAGTCATCACGAATGAAAGCCATAGGAAACCAAACTCCAGTGCTGCTTTCACTGAACCACTATTATTTTTATCAGTTCTGTACTGCTTAAAGGTGTACATGCTATTTCCCCCATAAACCTCATATATACATTTCATCAGTTTAGCCCACTAATTTATACTCATTAATTAAAAAAAGCAGCAGGCTTGACGCCTGAGCCCTACAAATTCTGAAAACTCTTCATACACTTCTCAAATTATACAATCATACACTTCTCAAATTATACAAAGGAGCTGTGAAAAATGTGGAAATAAAGGCTGGAGATATGTGCTGGCTTGCACAGAGTCAGACATAACCAGAGGTGTGCTTAGTAACTAGACTTCTGTTTCCATATTTAAAGAAAAATGAAGATATCCACAAGTGGAGAGGTAATTCTCAATATTGTCAGCACCATGTGTTCCAGAGACTGACACCACAGATGAATTTTTAAAGGTTTAATTCTAACAGCAAGGTAAAAATCTCTTAGAAGCCTTTATCAGTCCTAAAATAACAAGAAGGACTCAACTCTCACTTGTTAAAAATACAAAGAACTGTGTCCTTCTTGGATTCTTACAAAACACCTACTAAAATCTCAACTACCACTGCCTATTGCTTGCTTTCATACTGAACTGAAGAAACAAGGTACAAGGGGAAAGGAACTGTCACCTCCACAGCGCTACATTTTAGAGCAAAAGATATTACACTATAAACTTCATCAAGACTTCAAAGCTGTCAAAGGCAGCGATGGAATCGGCATCACCAGGAATATGTAATGCTATTATTCCTAAAAATTGTTGTTACGAAGTAATGTTTTCTGGAATTATCAACATCTTTGTCAGGACAGAAGAAAACTACTTCGAGCATCAAGACTCCCCTGAAAGCATGGGAGATGTGCACTTTGGGAAACCATGAAAGCAATGACTGACATTAGTTGACCTTGTTCACACAGATCTACACCATAATGTTCTGCAAGAATCATAATGAAAACACTGTTTTCAAAGTTAATATTGTTTAATCTTATTAGCCTGACAGTAAAAAAACACAGCCCAAGAACAAGTATCTTGTAACTGGAATAAAGCAAAAGGTGAGGATTATAAAAACTGATGTAGGATTTAAACACAGGCATGCATCTATCACATCTCACACAGCCAAACACAAGCATGGATGAGAAGCCAGTGCTTCCCACAGTACAAAATCTGAAATAGAGATCTAGCCAGGAGATCAAACAGTAAATCCCCATAATTTCAAACTCTCTACTAACAGATGTGCTCAGTACACAAAGCCCCTGGTATATCAGGGCCCATGATAGCACTGTACTGGCAATAAAACATAGTACCTAGGATGTCAGGAAAGCCCTTTAAGCAACAAAAACAAAACAAAAAAAGAAATCAGGTGAAAAACTGAACTCCCTCCCCAGTACTCAGCAGTTTTCACAAACAGCAGTATTAGAAGATTGTCCCTGTAAAACATGAAAAAAAAAAGAAAACTAAAAGGAAATTGATTAATCTTATACTTGATTCCTCAATCAGGTTGCAATTCTACATTTTGGTATCAGTGATCTGTTACAACTCAACACCATGGTGACTTTCCTCTGAGTAAGTATGTGCACAGAAAGTCACTGTCCATGCCAGTAGGACAATGACAAAAAAATCCAGAGCCCTACCACAAACAACTGACCTTGAGACAGAGCCTCCAAGAGAATTTTACCTAGCAGCAAAAGCATTTTTGGGAGTAAGTCTTTCTGTTATAGACTAAGCACAGTTGCTTTCCAAGCAGTATTTAATTTGACAACAACTTGACAGTTGTTTTTAAACTCCTCCTCAGACTGATTCTTCTATCATACCCCACCCTTGACCTGCATCTTCTCTCTTTCCCTAGGCAAATAAATATACATTTTGTTATTTATTAGGCACTATCCACCACCAACACTTTCCTAAATGAGCGCATCAATGTTCCCCCAAATAGTCACTGAATCTTTGAAACCTATCCCTAAAAATACTGTCCTGTACTCAATGAATCAAGTTTTACGAACACAAAAGTTCCACTGTTTTACCGTAAAAATGAAATTAAACAAAAAGCACACCCTAGATGTACTCAAAGGAGTACAAAAGTAATGCAGAGGTAATTTTAAGTCATTATGGTACAGATGCATACTTCTGTCTACTAAACAAAAATGATATTAAAAAGCTACATGAAAAAACACTATTTTGTCAAAACTGTCCATCTGCTTTAGTAAGGCATGAAGTGATCTGAAGAACCAGGACCACCTGAGCTGACAGAAGTACTCCTCTACCTGTTCAGTGTTCTCAGTCTTCCTGAGTGGAAAAGAGGTTTGGAGGAGGGGATACAAAGAAAAATTAACACACACTAGGAAATGCAGGATGTATTATAAGGGTGGACAGTCTAATACTTCTTACTGTACTAGTTTGTCACATTATCTAAGAAAAAATGAACATTTACAGCCATTGTACAAATAACACTCCAAACAAGACCACTGTTACTGCTCATTTTTATGTTCCTAAACAGCTCAATTTGCCATATCAAACATAATTATAGCATGCAGCAATTACAGACAGAATTTTGCTCCCCAAAGTTATTAGTATTATGCAATACACATTATGCAGCTTGTGACATACAAAAATAAAACACTGAAACTTACAGTATTCATTAAAATCCTTCTTAATATCTTCCCTAGAGTTGACAAAGGCTTTTCCTCTCTCAGTTCCAACTATAAAAACAGTTCTTTCATATACACCAATACAGGCAATTTCTGCCTTGGACTTGGCAAGTTCTTTACACTATAAAGAGAAAAAGAAAAAGCTTTTATTAGCATAGTTAAGATACAGTTAATAAAAATGTATGTGATACCATGTAAAACAATTACTATACAGCTGCCAACATCCACCCTTCAGAAGGTACTGTGAGCAACGCAACATCAGCCAATTTACAACGCAACAAAGCACAATTTACGCATCTCGAATGCTTTTCATCAGGAATCTTAAAAACATTGTAGATTCATTAGCAAAATTAAGGCCGTGTACAGACTCAGAGATTGCACTGGTTTTAATTAAAATTATTTATGACATTAATCCATGTTAAATTATCACTTCCATGTTAATCATATTGTCTTACTCCAACTTTCAACATAGCATACGGGATTTTTGTTCATTCTCAGCACACTTCTTGCACACCACGTTCGTTCTGTTCAGAAAGGTGCGGTTGCAAACAGGATGGCTCCCTGTAGTCTGCCCTACTCTGTCTGCTGGGCTCAGGCTCAGGTGAATTCCTCCTGAATGGAAGGATTGCACCATCCCTGCAAACACCTACATATGTTCTGCCAGGAGAAATTTCTGGCAAGAATTAAGGCAGGAAGCCTATGGAGAGAACAAGGATCCCAAGAAAACTGGTGGGATGACCAAGCAGGGATCACGAAAGGTCAGTCTCTCCTAGGAACTAAATCAGAGTTTGCTACAACCTATAAAAACACCAACAGTTGCAGCATAGGAGGAAAAAGTGACACAAAGACTTTAAGAACCAAATATACCCAATGGAATAAAAGACTTGCAATCTATTGTCTTATAACTATTCCACTCAAAGTCTCATTGCTAAAAAGAAAATGTCTGTTCTTACTTACCATTAAAAAAACCCCAATTTTAAAGAACCAAATTTTGACAGTGCCTCAACTTCAAGGAAATGAGACAGGCATTTCCACTCACAGCCCCAGCCAACCATAAACTTCACCACACAATTAAATAACTTCTACAAAACAGGTGATATGCCAACAAAAAGAAGTATTTTCTGAACAAGTTTTGTTGAGTTGGTACAGCAGCTGAGGACAACGCATTAGCCTCAAAACCATTTATTCACTCTACATTACATATGACAAAGACCAGAACACACTCTTGCCTTTCAACCACGCTGTACCTAAGCAATCAACAAGTATTTCTCATCTGTTTATTTGACAAAATAATTTTTATAACAACCACACCACAACAAGAAACAAGATTACTGTTAGCACGATTTATCCCCAGCAAAGATAAGAGTTACAGCTGGTTGGATAACACACAATACAGTAAAGATACAACAATCCACCTTCCCTGCTGCCCAGTGGGAAGCAACATACTGGTGTAATCCTGCAAATACCAAGATAGATTTATGACACAAAAGCTTAACTTCTCTACTAACCACTGACTCAAGTCCTGATATGAGGAACGTAACCACCATTCTGCTTTCCAAGGATTCCTCATCATGGATGGATGTTGCTGGTGCAACATTTTGAGCCATTTTCCTCCTGTAAAACAAAAGTAAAAAACCTTTTCAGATGCATACAACAGTGCAAGTGAAGGAAAACCTCTCTTATGCAAGCAAAGAAAAAAATAAATTCAAAATCCCACAGAACACATCCCACTACACACAAGCAACCAAACAAATAGGTAAACTAACAGGAGAAAGTGCTTGCTCTTCTATTCTTTCATGCTTCCTGCTGTTTCATTCAAAGCTGAAGCTAAACATTCAAAAGTTAAAATGTTGTATCATGATCAGGCCACAAACCCTCTGTGCCTAGAAAAATGCATGTTAATTGATTAGCTGAATTTACATTGATTTTTTCTTTCTAAGTATGTTTTCAACTCCAGTAGTCTAGATAAACACAGCAACAAACACCGGCATTAACAAACAAATGGCAAATTGTAACTATGACAAAGGTATTAGAACAAACTTCCCCATAATTATGACGGCCTAGCTCAAAACAAACAATCACCACCCTGCCCCAAAATCACAGCTTTAAAGACTACAGTAACAGTAACCAGAAGGTGACATTCTTACTTGCATATTTTTAAGTTGTAGGATTAACTGAAAGCTAAGTAGTCTCAGCTAAGGTGCTAAAATTAATAACTAAATTTCAGCAGCAACAAAAAACCCCCTTCTTTCTGTAGGTCATCCAGGAGATTTTCAACTTACTCAAGACATTAGTAATAATCAAGACTTGTTTATGCTTCTGTTGGTAGAATTGTTTGTACAAGACTGATAGGAGAATGAAGTTTCAGCAGCTTCTAAGAGCACATTTTTCTGTTGGAGCGTTGCAACTTGTTATGTTTACACATATGTAGAGCAACAACCTGACATGCCTGAAGGAAGAGAGAACTGGTAGATAATTTAGCTGTAACAACTCCACATGCAAGTCAAGAAAAATCACCTCAAAAGACAAGACAGATCAGATAAACAAGACATTTCACAGGTTGATGAGATAGCTTGCTGCTCCTGTAGAACCTGGCCACACAATGTGGCTCAAGTTTTCAAAGACAACATGTATCCTATTAGATATGTAGACAAGTCAGAGTAGCACATTGCACGTGATAATGTTCTGACTTCGGAAAAAAATAGGCACTGCGTTGTTTCTAGGGCTTAGAGAACTTCAGACTACAAATTGGATGGGAGGGGAAAAAAACCCAAAAGCCCAAATTATCAACACTGAAAACTCAAAACACATCTAGTAGCCTTCTGGCTCTCAAACACAGGCCAGCAAACTGCATCTTGGATGAACTGCATTCTGGATGAACCAGCAGGGAGTGGCACAGTCACCAGCTATTGGAGGATGCCAGTAATGAAGATGTTGAACACTGGCACCTGCTACAATGAGGAGGAGGCAAAGAGGTCCTTCACTAGATCTAAAAATGGAGCCAACTTTGAGAATGAATATAAAGGAACAACAATTGTCATATTATGTTGATGGCTTCGGCAGCCTGAGAGAGGGCTGATGGCGATGGGGACATAGAGGCTCACAGGGTTATCCTTCAGAGGAAGAGAGGCATTGCTTGTGGAATATCAGAGGGAAAAGGGATATTATGACACAACATAATAAATCTTTAGTGAGCCATGACTTTTGATACATAATAAAGTTCTCAAGTTCATCTTTGGAACTCCTTTAGGGTTGGGATGCTGACAGTGATTTTAAACATGATAGCTTTTAGACTTTGTAAAATGACACCTTAACAATCACACTATCAAAGATTAAATAGAATATAACGACACATTTCCCCTTTCTCCCATATCTCTACTCACTGTCTGATGCAGTTGTTCTGCATCAGTTCAACACCTCCCAAACTAGCAGTGGCACAAACATGCTCCATTCTAGGTGAAAAATCATGCTACATAAAACAAAAGAGTAAACTTAGAACTTTCTGATTTGCAAAGCTACCTAGTCCAGAAAACAGACCAAGGAAATTATAGAGATCATTTGAAGGTTGTGGATGCACAAGCACATCAGAGAAGTGCCAGTTCAAGCTGTCTCCCCATGCAGAATTGCTCCCATCCCTGGAAGGTGATTTCTGATCCACAAGTACACAGTGGATCAAGCCAAGGAGCTTGTCCAAGGGAACACAGAGAAGTGCTCCACTGGACTGGGGCACAGCCTCAGTATCTCAGAATCACATTTGGATACAAAATTGGGTCAAATTAAGTTATCATCACGTAAGTCTTCTAATAACATTTGGAAGAGTCTTTCCAAAGTACAAAATAACAGTGTCTCCTATTTTTTGGATACCCATTCTTTAAGCAGTTTGCATGATGCCAGATCAGTGCTTAGTGCAGACTCAAGAGACATCTTTGCTGCACTGTGGAAGCATATGAATTTTCCTACCCACTTGACAGTGAGTCACATATTATTGTGCCAGTGAGCAGGGTCAGCACAAAAGACACAGACAGCAATGTAAGGAGTAAGTATAATCTACTATAATGCAAAACTGCAAAGAATTACAAAACCATATGCTAAACAATGCATCTAATTATTACTACAAAAGATTGCCTATTGTGATCAAGATACACCACCAGTTACCCCAATACTTCACCCCTTCACCCAGATACGCACAACAGCTGGGGAAGCCACTGTCACAGCGAAGGACTGGAGAACCATTCCCAGAAACTGGGAAATCCTGTAGTGCGTCCATCTGCAGGCAACAAGGCTTCCGACTTCACTGTGACATGGTCCTGTTTTTCTCCTATTGAATACACAACCATGGTTTCTCATGTGGAAATATCTGGTTTCATTCTCCTACTGGGTTTCTCCTAAAGCCTGGCCAAGGCTCAAGGAGGAACCAAGGGAGTTGTCTTTGATCCTACACACCCAAACAAGGCCAGATGTGGCCCTGTCTGTTTTCTAAATACAGAAAGGTATACATTTTTTTCACCAGTGAGCAGATATATATATATTATTGCTAATTAATGAGTGAATATATATATATAACATGGGGTTGGGAAGGTTCATCTAGAGGTCAGCTTTCACTTAGGACTTCTTGTTCAGGCCTCAATCAGGGCCTGTTGCTCAGGCGTTAGTACTTCATACATGAAAGAATTAATTTTAATTTCTTTCCCCACATTTTGCCAGTTTCTCCCTTTCAAGCATCAGTTTTCTCCACTATCCTTTCTTAACCACTGGGGCAGTGGTTACTATTAGAAGGAGTAGGCTATGGTTCAGTAGATCTAATGAACCTGGCTGCCCTTCCAAGACTGAGCTCTTAGAAAGGGTGTGACAACACCACTGCCCAATGTAAATCCCCAATTCAAAGCCTTGAGAAAAGTGTAACACTTTAAAAATTGTCACCAAACTTGTTGGGAAAAACAAAACTCTTTAAAAATGTCATTGCAGAATTAGAAAGTGGGTATCTATTTCAGCACCGGGTGGGGGATTGCTCCTCGTAACATGCGCACTCTCAGCCACCTAACATACCAGTTTATATCTATGCAATTAATACATATTCATTACACTTCCCATACATATTGCCAAACATTCCCATTAATTCTTTTACACTTTTAAATCCATTCTCAGAATTCATTTACATTAGAGTTGGAGTTTCTTGAAGATCTCTGGTGGTCATTTGGGGGACATCCCGTTCCTCACATTTATCTTTTTATGGTCACAAGCCTCCTAAAACCAGTTCCTTCTCTTTGACTGCATTCCAGCTACATAATCTGGTGAAAATATACCTTCTTATCAGACACACAGTCTTTATTGTCAAGGCTACGATACCCATTTGCACACACGGGTGAATATAGGACTAAATACTGTCTACTAAAGGAATTCACAAGACTAAGCAGTACTTGCTACAATTAAGTATTTTCCAAACATGTGCTACACAACAACGCCAATTTCAAAAACATCTTTTGAAAAAAGTACCACTATCTATTAATCTTAAAACTTCCAGATCAGTTAATAAATTCTTTGGTTTAACTTCGCCAAGATGTGCCTTTGCCCATGTAAAGCCTTGCAAACACATTCCTGCCTGCGATCTAACCCCAGCCACAACTTAGCCCCAAACAGCTGCTTGCTCAAGGCAGGTATTCAGCCATCCCCAAGTGTTGTAGGTAACCCAAAATGTTATTGCATTCCATATCTATCTGTGCCCAAAATTATTACTTTAAGGCCTGGTGCCGTGGCCAGAAGCAGGCCTGGGGGCTGCCCCGGCTTTTAAGTCTGAGCACTGAAGTAAAGCACACTCTGGCCTCTTGGTTTCTGGCTCGGGTAAAGAGCTCTCTCTCACCTGGTAGCATTTGGTCAAGGTGGAGGCTCTGATTACGAGGAGGTTGTTTCCCTTGAGTTTTTCTAGGCTTGCAACAGTAGCAACTCAGATAAACTGCATTTAGCAGTCAGAAACCCTTTGGGAGTGAATTTTGCAACACCTGTCAGCCACATGAAGCCTGAGCTGATCCAGGATCGGGTACTGCTTGTCAGTGCGGAGAGTCAGTTCTCCCTCTGCCATCGGAGCAGGGACCTGAGGCAGCAGCACCAACACTGGTGGAGTCCAGCAGGTTCAGTGAGCAGCAGCACTGATCTCACACACGCCAGTAATTCTTATCTGCCACTAGAACTGCTCTGTAAGCTCTCACCTTCCCTGGAGGGTTTCCCACCATCCTTTCCCTTTGTCTCCCGGATCACACAGTCACCTGTGAAGGCCACCTTCTTGGGGGGAGGGTCAGATACCATTTTCCCGTTGCCTCCCTACACATGGTCACTTGTGACAGGCGCCATCTTGGAAACGGTATTTCTGCCATTTTCGGTGTCTCTTTGTTCCCCGGGAGTTGGTGAGATTTAGCAATTTCGTACCTAGTAATTATTTACTGTTATTTTTTTGCCTGTTGCTTGTTAGTTAACTGTTGTTTTTTCATATATCTCTGCTCATATTCATTTTCTCCTTATTGGTAGAAAGGGATTGGTTGAAACTAAGGGGAGGTAACTCATTTAAAGTGTCTACCTCTTAACATTGTCTTGAACCAAGGCACCAGGACAGCAGGGCTCCATCTCATCTAACAGTGACTTGGAAAAACAAATGCCATCACTCTGAATGTCCACCCCTCCCTTCTTCTTCTCCCTGCTCTGTATACTGAGCATGGCACCATACCATCTGCAATGGCCCTGGGGTCAGCTGTCCCAGCTGTGTCCTCCCCAACTCCTTGAGCACCCCCGGCCTTCTCACTGGTGGGGTGAAAAGCAGAAAAGGCCTTGGCTCTGTGCAAATACTGCTCAGAGATAATGAAAACATCCCTGAGTTATCATCACTGTTTCCAGCAGAAATCCCAAACAGGGTCCTATACCAGCTAGTAAGAAAACTAACTATCGCAGTTAGAACCAGCACACTGCCTAAGGTGAAGACCACCATAATACAGAGCTAAAAAAATCCCTGAATTTTCCTTTTAGAAGGAGAAAACTAAAGACCAAACGTTACAAGCCATCCCTTAAGGCAGGGTAAATGAGGTTCATGTTAATAGGCCCCCTGGGGCAGATTAGAGTGAAAGAACAGTGAAAGATCAGTATTTATATACATATATATATATATACGTCTGTATTTACATATATATAAATATATATATTAAAAAGTATACATATATATTTATGTATGATATGGCAGGTTTATTTTAGAACAATTTGGCTGCAATGGAAAATAGGTATAGCTGTTTCAGCTATTATCTACAGTAATATAACAATATAGAAGTACAAAGACGTCATTTAAGAAAATACATAAGGAAAAGAAAGAAAGGGGAAGAAAGGATAAGATTAGATAGTGGAGAGGATAAATATCACCACCCATGGATCCAACAAGATTTGATTGTTACAATTTAGATATCCGTAGGTCAACGTGATGGTTGCAGTCCTGATCCATGAGGGGTAGGGGAAGCCCGTGAAACATAGAGTTCAATGGGTTAGTATAAGTTCAGTTCAGGTGGGAACATCCAGATGCCTCCCCTGAAGGGAGGAGATTTACAGTGTCTGGTGCAACACTGTTGGTCATGCACAGTCCTATTGTGGAAGGCCTCAGAAATGAGTCTGGGGCACTTTGACGGTCTTTGATGGTTCTTATCAGCCTTCTCCCCCATCTGGATTGAAATCCATCTTGTCGTTAAACAAAGGTCAATTTATCATAGTCATCCTCCTGTGCTGGGTGTGCATTCCCTCTGCACCTGGGCTCTTCTTATACAGATCAGAGGTTTAATCACCACAAACCCAAAAACTCTCTTTCCCTTTGGTTAGGAGGTGCAAATCTGGCCTCAACAAAGCACCTGCTGCTTTTGCTAATTTCCAGTTGTTTGAATCATTAACCTTTAAAATTCCAGTCTCTCATACCAAACTGTCTTGGGGTGACTCTATCACGTGTATCCCCTATCACGCTCTATGCCCAAACAGTAATACTGTGCCTTTTCTGTGCCTTTAAACTGAACTTGAGGAAAAAAAAAAAAAACAGACGAACTTTCCAAAGCAGCTTCTCAAGGACACAGAGACTCCTCAGTGTTATCTAACTGCGGATGGCACGAAGGGAGCACCCTGCTTGCTTTTTCTTCAGCCAGCTGTTTTTTTTTTCCCTCTTGGCATGAGACGGAGAGCTGAATTTTGTTTCCTGGGACTTTGGGTTTTTTTCCCTTCTTCTCTTCTGAACTGTTTCAACAACATCAGAACACATCAGGAGAATTTTCTCCCCGAGGCCCACACCCTCACTGACCAGCTCAGAGGAGGAGAGAGACCACACCTACAGAAGGACTCTGAAATCTTCCCAGGTTTCTCTCTATAGCGAGGGTTTTAATTCATTATTTAGCATCATTATCCTTTTCCTCTGTGTTTGTTAAAATAAATAGTTTTTATCTCTTTCACTTCCCTTCGAGGAAAAATTTCCTTTTTTCCCAAACCCTGTGGGGGGAAGGGTGGTTGTAACCTGGTTTTCTCTCAGGAACTATATTACTAGATTTTGACCAAACTGGCACACAAACCAATATGTATGTCACTCCTCATGTTTCTCGATGGCTTCTACTTTTCAGAACAAAAACACTTGAAATACTTGGGACACAAGAGAACAAAAACACAAGGCACAGTTACTTTCCATTGCTGTACTCACACGAGGCAGACACGCCAACCTTGAGAAACCCAGAGGTAACAGATACCCTCTCTAGAATTGCTTGTCTGAACACAAAAAGTAAAAGCAAAGCAATACTTGAGCCTTAAGAAGAAAAACTACTATTTAAACATATAAAGAATACATATGGAAAATTGGGGTGGGGATTGAAGGAATATGTGTTTTTTAGAGAAGAGTCTTAATAAGCGATAGTTTTTACCCTTCACCAGAGGCAAGCAGGTATTCCCAAAATGATACATCTATCCCTTTTCTGCAACTCTCCAGGAAAGTAGCTGTGGATGCCAGAGCTTACATCCCTCTGCTACTCCCTCACCCAGCATTACAAACACTAAACCAAATCCTGACACACTGATGGAAAAGAAGGTAACTCCCGAGAACCCTAAAATACAGCTGGATGCAAGTTTGTGTGAACTTAACCTTACAAACCACTGAAGCTATATTCCCTAGGGGAAAGACAACCAGCTCCTGCTAGATCCCCATGAGTCACAATTTGGGGGAGAAAAAGTTATTTCAGCAGAGTACAAAAGCACATGTTTCATGACAGTACCAAACAAGTTCTATTCTTTAAAAACGAGTTTATGCAGCAGTGTTGGAAATTGTACGGACCTAAACAACAATCTTCCCTCAACAAGAGGGAAGATTTAATCTGTGAAACAGATAATCACTGACCAGAAAGCTGTGGGTGATGTCCATGTGTTAGAAAAAGAAATTAAAGTTTAGGGCTTGACATGCTTCAATGCTCTCAGACCTGGGGAAGGAAGTTAAGAAAGCCTGGGAGAGAGAAATACTGCTGAGAAGTGGACACCAGGAATGCAGAATTTATAGACTACAAGGGTATCTTGCAGAAACCAGAGAAAACAAAAAAATTAACAAAGACAATTTACCAATTGTACTGAAACTCTCCCTATCTGGGAAAAATACAACAAAAAGCATGAAAATGTGAACTAATTAGAATGAGAAGCAAGAAATCATTAAACAATAGAAGACAGAATACTTATTAATAAGAGAACTATGTAACTTGTAGCCAATGAACACTAATTCCTTTGTTTGCTAAAATGTATAAATAGTTAAAAGTTTTGATAACTGGGGTACATGTTTGGTGGAGCAATCTCCCATGTACCTCAGTGCTGAATAAAGTAATGTCGACTTTCTAACCTAACAAACTGGTTGGAGAGTTTATTTCCTGATTTTCAGTGACAGTTACAAAGAAGGAACACAACAAGATATATCACTAATTTAAAAAAAATCAAACTAAGCTAGACTAATCTCGGCTGTTGCAGCTTTCACCTCTTGGCTTCTTTGCCTTCTGGGCCAAGACACAATCCAGCATATTTAACTTTGCCAAATATTGTCTTGACTGACAGACAACATGGAGGACAGAAATTTTCAGTTCCCTTGAAGTCGCAAAATAGAGTTTAAAGACTAACTAGCAAAACAGAGAAAAGAATGTAAAAGTAGACACATAGCATGATAAATGTAGCTGGAATCAGTGGACAAATAGATAATGAGGAACATAGTGGTTTTTGTAGCAGTTACGTAACAAGAAACAAGAGCACATGCCCTAAGAGATGTTCAAGGCAAGGTTATCTGTAACATTGGAGGCACTCAGTGAGTGTTGGAGTGAGAACTCCTCTGGACCCAGGCCCAGAGGAAAGCCAAAGCACAGGAGTTGAATTAAAACCTTTGGATAAGCTGAGATACATGAAGTCACACCAAAGTGAAACAGAAAGGCAGATTTTCNCGGTCAATTAGCAAATATAATCCGCACTTCTGTAAGTTTAGAAAAAAAGAGAGAGAAAGAAGAAAAAAGAAGAAGCTGTTTAGCCTGCCGCTGCTACTGCTGCTGTTATCACGTTTCCCCTTCGAACTCTACCTTCAGAAAACTATGGAAGTATGAAATAAAGGACTTTAGCAAGACAGCAGCCTCCTCTGCCCTTTCACCCTCGGCTGAAAAGGGAGCGTATCCCGTCAAAAGCTCAACAAGTGAGTACAACCATCTGAGACCCCTTTAGATGGCCCTCTAGGACCATAAAAGGATTTCCAGTAGGAGGCAGATGCACACCTCCTACAGTTCTAGAAAAAGTGATGTTTATGCACTAGGAAATATGCTGTAATAAATGTGTATGAACATGATGGAACACATATCCTGTTGTAAAGTTTTAGGACACACATTCAATTAGAGGAAAAATCTTCCGAATGTGTCTAGTGCTGTAATAAAGAATGCCTGCTTTCTAATACTTCAAATTGTGTTAGAAGTTTATTCTCTAGCCAATTTCCGTATCATACAAAGAACACAAGTTTGTTCTTTCCAAATTCTACAGACGAATAGTTACAAGCTGTTAATTGCAAATGAATCTTTTTAAACAGATCTTGGCTAAAAATCTGCATTACTTTTCCTGCAGTTTGGTTCAGTGATCCCATGTTACAGAGGAAGTTCAGTCTGACAGTTCTCAGATATCCTAGCATAGAAACTGTTGGGGTGCAAATCTACCACCACCAGTTTTTCTGATTTTCTGTGACACATCAACCCTAGCCACAGCACAAACAGAGTTAGGAGAGTCTCATCTTCACCGTTCAGCATCCATCCATGGTTGAACTACGCAATCCCATTAGGATGATCTATTTTCACTGTTACAACGTCGTTGATCATCATTTATAATCAAAATTGTAAAAATACTCTGTAAGCAACAATTTTCAGTTTCTTCCAACCACTACACTGCTCACGCATACAAACAATAAGCTTAAGAGTAAGGGCGCCCACGGTACCAAAAATCATTAAAAATAAAAAACCTCCTTAACACCAATGTAGCATTAAGAAGCAGGCATTCTTTATTCAAACGGATGCACGATGGGATATTTCCTCTGAAATATTGTGCATGCTAATGACAGAAAAGTTTATATACTATATTTTACATACATGTTCATTGATTTTCACAGAATAAACATACATATGGTAATAATGTCCCCAAATCATTAACATGTTTTTCCTACCCTTTACGCATGTGTTTTTCTGTCCTGGGGGTCTCTTTGGTGGTCCCTGGTGGTTGGCAACCCCAAAGCCATACCTGACCACTCAGTGAACTGGTAAAAGTTGGCACAACCAGGCTGGTTGTGTTCCAGTTCTTCTTACAGAATTAGCATTGTGCAGTTCCAACACATCCAACAGCACTGATTCAGCACCGAGTCACAAGAAACCAGCACCATTTTTCTAGGGGAGGACAAGGAGGGTGGGAGGATTCATCACACAGCTGTGAGACCTCCCCAAAACCAAGGATAACTAACTCCATTTTTTTCTAGGTAATTTTATGGTACTCATCACAATGACTTTTTAGTCGGCCTACACGACCTCTTAAGATACTCTTAAGAACTATTAAAAGAGTAAAACACAATTCCAGCAGCTGCTATTTGAAACGTGTCCTACTGCAGCATCTAGGCATTCATAAATTACACTGGAATCACGTAAACAAAATGAAATATTAATCACAGCACACCTGAGCATCTGATAATCTTTACCAGTGTAATTATATTTAGTCAACACGATGATCAGGTTGACTAATAATTACTTCAGTTCTGTGTGTCCATCAACACTTACACAGAATATTTGAGAAGTGAATTAATCTAAACTCTATTGGTATTTCTTTAATTATAACAGCATTGGTGCTGACACATTTTTCAGAGAGAGAAATTGCTGTCCTCACTAGTGCAAGCCAGTCCTTTGTATTTCTATGTCATACTGCAATGATCACATACAGCAAACAAAAGACTCAGATAGGTTTAAGGGCAAACAAAACCTCTTTAATTCTTCTGGAGCTCTCACAAAGAGAGCTAATCCAACACTCACAAAGAGCTAACCCAACACTAAGCACCCATTCATATTCCATCACCTTGGGGAAAAAAAAATCATCTGGTCAGTTTACAGCTGGCAACCAAAGCGGACACCTTTGCACGGTAGCTTCATGCAGTCAAGTGCTCCATGTCCTCTTCGGTGTACTGCTGCCTACCACAGTACACATCAGGGCACTTACTGGGAAACCAATCATCCCATCACTCTTCAGCAGTAATCAGTCCCCTCCAGTTGGTCACTTCATTCCCTCTGCAGCTCTCTCTCTTGTTCCTATTATTACATTTAACCAAATGAACCAGAACACTGATTTCCAGGGAATCAATTACACGTGTTCTTCCTTGCATTAAAGGAAGAACATTGGCATGTATGTCAATCCTATTATGAGGTTCTCTTCACCCAGAATAAAAAGTCCAGGGACCAGAAATAAAAGTCAACTCAACAAGCCAGAGTTTGGGAATGCGTCAGTAACTTTCTCCTCAGAAAATTACAAATACAAAATCTTTTCAGAGGACCACAAGTTTCAATCAAACTTCTATGAAAAGGTTCTAATGTCCTGATGGATAAGAAAAAGTTTACCAGTAGTGGTATCTCAGTTGTCCCTAGGGACCCCTGTACCAGGCTGTTTAGGAGACAAAATTTTATGCCATCTAATCTACGTAACAGAATTACAAGTCAATTTTTAAATTTTGTTACTGATTTTCATTTCTTTAAAATGCTTTATTGGATTTTGTTATCTTAAATGCAGTGTTAAAGTTAGACAAGCAGAAAAAAATATTAGGTATATTTTAAAAAGGAGTCTAAAAGTTGCTTCTTATCGTAAGATGCTGACTGAAAGACTTGTACACTGACAACTCAGCTACATGATTAGCTTACGGGGGGGCAGCTGCACTCATGAAACAGTCACCATGCAGATGTTTCTCTCAAGTACCTCACATACCAAACCTTTGGTAAAAGAAGCCTGCAAACAAAGAACTGGCAACACAACAGATGATACCCAAAATATTTTGTGATTAAAAACACTGTTGTGAAGTGAAGAGAGTCTAATAAGGTTATACATCCATACAAGTGTACAGTTACATGCCAACCTCTCTTCAACACCAGGCTGACAGGCTTCTGCAGCAATTCTTCGTTGTCAGCTAGAGTTGTTCTTTTCTGTTAGCTGTTCTTTGCTGTTGCACACAGGGCCACCAAGATGATTAGAGGGATGGAACAACTCGACGAGGAAAGGCTGAGAGAATTGGGATTGTTCAGCCTGGAGAAAAGAAGCCTCCAAGATGACCTAATTGTGGTCTTCCAGAACCTGAAGGTAGCCTACAAAAGAGCTGAACAGGGACTTTGAACAAGGGCCTGGAGAGACAGGACTAAGGTGAAGGGCTTCATGCTGACAGAAGGCAGGGTTAGACGGGATATTTTGAAGGTGGTGAGACACTGACACAGGTTGCCCAAAGACGCTGCGGCTGCCCCATCCCTGGAAGTGTTCCTGATCACGTTGGGCAGCCCTAGGAGTGACCTGGTCTTGTGGAAGGTACCCCTCCCCATGGCAAGGAGTTAGAACTAAACGATCTTTAAGGTTCTTTCCAACCCTAAGCGTTCTGTGATTCCATAATTTCTACCCAGCGGCTTGCAGCCTGGGTGCCAGTGCCTGCCTTGGGTGAGGTGAGGGCTCCTCACTTCACCGCCGTGCGCTTCCGTACACAGGCCCAGCTGGACCCGGGCCTCCCCGCCTCTCGCAGCCGCGAATGCGAGGCCCGAGGAGCCACTCCCCCAGGCCCGGCCCAGGTTGCACCGCAGCTCATTTACATACCCCGCTCCGCCCCTTCCCTTCCGCGCCCGACGGCCGCCGCCACGCGCAGTGCTCCGGCATGCGCGCGCCGCCCTGCCAGCCAATGGGAGGCGGTGGCGCGTAGTGCGGCGGCAGCGCCCCCTCCTGCCAGCGGCTGAGCCGGCGGAGGGAGCGCACCCCTCCGAAGGAGCGGCGAGAGCAGCGGCCCCGACCGCCGACCCCCCCACAGCCTCCGGGGCCGCGCGTCACGGTCCGTCCCTCGCCCCGCCCCGCCGGGCCCAGACCCGCCCTCCCACTCACCCGCACCCCCACTCACCCGCCCCGGGCTCAGGCAGCCCGGTCCCTCTGGCTGGAGACGCCGCACGGCTGCGGAGGGAAGGCCGAGGCAGCGGCGGTTTCACTGCGGGCTCTCGGCGCTGTCGAGTGGCCCCACTCCTCCCGCGCGGTATCAGGCCGACCCCAGCGCCGCACCGGGCGGGGGATGGTTTGCTTGCGCAGCCGCGGCGGCGCAGGCGCTCGCGGGGGCCGCCGGGAGACGCAGTCTCCGGGCCGGAGCTCCCGCCGGGCAGCGCGCCAGGGGCACTGGCAGGGCATGACCAGCCTTGCCCCGCCGCGCCGTTCTTGCGGCCCGGTCGGGGAGCGAGGAGGGTTCCCGGGCCTCACCATTAGCCCGTTTGCACGGATCGGCCACGCTGAACACTCAGAACTGCTCTCCAGAACCGACGATGGCAGCAACAGCTTCCGCCAGCAGAAAGCCTTATTTTGGCTTATCAGGAGCTTCATGGCAAAGCAGTCTTTTATTTCATTTTCAAAGACATTAACCATAATGGGTGCTATCTATGAGATCCTTTTTCCTGGCTAAAAAGAGTCAAATGTTTTGTCTGACATCACTATTCCTTTCCTTTGAATTTAGGTTCAGTGTAGTAAATGTGGATGGGAAGTTTTCCATTCAAAGGAAAATGCTGCATTCCAAAATTTGATCTCAATCAAAAATACTGCTATTAAAACCGAGAGATTTTAAATCAAACTATCATTTTCATAAATAATATTTTATTTACAGTGTGTAGACTCCTAAAACTGCTGATGTATTTTCAAAATGTTCATAGTGCATTTTAGAGTTAGTCAGGAGTAACCACCAAACAGTAAATCTTCAAGTAAATCTCATTTGTAAAGGAAATGGAAGCATGCTCAGTTGAAAGCATTCAGCTTCCTCCTAGTCATAATAAATAGCAAGAAATCCATTTGGGGAATAAAGCTCAGAAGCTTGGAAAGGGCCTTGCAGGATATGCTTTGGCCGTTCTTGTACCATCACTGGAGGCTGTGGACTTGTGCAAAACAAATACCCAGCTGCAAACACTGACCAGAGTACCCTGAACAAATGATCTGAGTGATTCAAGATATCGTGGCTCTTCTGGATCCTTGCCGCTGTTCAGTTGAACATAACTGTCCTCATCATTTACACTGTGGGAGGCAGAAGCATTCTGCAGCAGCCTGGAAAAACAAATCCCAAACCCCAACAACCAAAACACTTCAAAACCCCTAAAAGATTTTTAAAAAGCCATCCCCTACTCATCGCCACCTTAACCTAAACCAGTAGATTTCACCCTGCGGTATTTGGGTGGTTCCTTTTTGCAGACCCTGTGCAGGGAAAGACGTAGCTGCTGGTGAAGAACTTCAGCACAAAGGACACCGAATCTTTCTAAGCAGCCACAACTATTTACTGTATCAATTTGTCAGTTCCCTTTGCTGTTTAGATGGCGTTTTTAGTGGAAGGCATCCATAACTTCATGCTCCACTATATCTTCATGCTGCCATCTTCCAGCTGCACCTTACTGCACACACAGCTGATACTGACCATTTCATACAGATTTAGATGTTGTAAGTACACCCTGCTCGAAAGTTACTCATCAAATCTTTCTGGAAGACAGGAGGAGTTTACCTGCCTACAAAATGGAAACTCACTGCCGGGACATCCTTCAGAGGCTGTGTCCAGATGGTTGCCCTGCAGGCATGGATTGTTCTGGGAGTGAAGAAGATGCCTTTTGACACAACATCACGTTATGATTCACTTTGAGAGTCATATGTGCCAGCTGCTTCCTGCTGGTAAGACCATTATTGCTATGACATGGGTCCTCAGAAGAGTGGAAATTTGGTATTTCTCCAGGTCAGGATTCTTCCCACTCTTCCGTATCCCTCTGTGTGAATTAACATATACAAGTAACCAAGGGTAACCATCAAACCAAAGCCAGAATTTCATTACCTCGATAATTGCACCTTGTGGAAGACACATGGGGACACAGGCTCTATTTGGCTTAGTTCATTCTAGCAGACAGCAGGAGTGAGGGGATGGGGTTGGGTGCTAGCTGCCTGCCTCACTAGAACAAAAGGGTTCGCATGTCTTTGACAAAGCAGAGGATGAACAACATTAAGCATAATAAATGGGGTTTTCTCACACCAACATTTCTAGCATTCCCAGCTGCAAGATCACTTTGAGCAAAGCTGTTCTCTCCTCCTCACCAAACCTTCCAGTTTTAACCCTTTCCTCCCAACACACTGTCTATCACCTCCTCCAGCCACATAGCTATGAAGCTGGATAAGGTTGAGTTAACTGAAGTCATAGAGATAAGTCACACTTTATGTGGAATAGTTTTTATCCAGCGTGATTACAAGATGACTAACTGAAAAATTAGTTTCTTAAAACTTCTAAATCTATCAGAGATACTTGCTGTGTGCTGTAAAGCAATGTTCAGACTAGAAGTAACGTATATGTTTTTAGCAGCTGGAGTAATTAACAACTGTAATATATTACCATGGACTATAACAATTTCTCCACCAGTTCAGAACCTGGAAATTCAGGAACTTCCTTCTAGAAAAGACGTTCAGTGTAATATACAGCCTCCATGGAGTTTTACTGTCAGATTCCTGAACCAAGTATTATATATATAAACACACCTGACCAATTAATCTTAGTATTCTTTCTAGATTTAAAACTCAAGAGCAAGCCTTCTGGAAGAAAATATTTTGATCTAAATTCCTTGGTTTAAAGCATTTAGTATCACTTTGCTTTTCTGCTTCTGCTAGTTAACCAGCTGGGCTCCAACAACAGATTGAATGAGGTTTTCACATAACTAGAAGACACGAAAAATGTTTCTTCTAAACAAAGGAACTTGACTGTAAAACCAAAAACGAGAGGAATTGAATTCAGAGTTATTTTTGTCATCATTAAATAAAAGAGAAATTCCATTTCAAGTTCATAGTCATCTTGTGGGAAGAAATTGAGAGCAATACATAACATCTATTTTTTTTACTTACTCATTGGTTTGGGGAATTATTCTGTTTCATTCCCAGAAACATGCATTATTCTCTAGCACTCAGAAGAGCCAGGCTGTCTTGATCAGAAGGCTCTGCTTTACTGTATGGAAGAAGTTACGAATTTCACCTGAAGCTAAGTGTAACTAAGGCTATTTCAGTCAACTTGCCCTTGAAGTTTCTATGGATGAATATAAATATCCTTGACAGCCTCCACGTAACATCTGAGAGTTGGAAAACTTTAGCGTATGCCTGTTGAAACTATTGGAGTCCTTAAAAATTTGTGAAGGGGTGAGGAAAACTAGAAACCAACCAGCCTTACACTGAACACCATTGACCTGCATTTCTTGGCAGGAAAACATCAACACCTCTGCAAAATCTTCATCCATGGGGGATTCCAATCTGACCCCGATAAATAATAACACAGAATTATATTGTCTCTTATATTTTGTGCAGCAGCTAGACTGCAGAGTCTGGAAGCTACAAGCAAATCTATCAGACTCTCAGAGCATAGGGTTCATAGTTCCCCACTGTGCACTGTTCCTTTTATATGTAGATGTAATCTCTTTCTTTTGATACCAAATCAACTAGAAAACAAACTTTCTAGCACAATTTGAAGTATTAGAAAGCAGGCTTTATTCTTTTTTCTCAGCATGCTGAACAGACCTGGAGGGTATCTCCTCTTATCAGTTGTGTCTTGAAACTTTACAATAAAGTATTTATTCCATCATGTTCATGCATATATATTACAACATGCTTCCTAGATAATACATAAACATCACTTTTCCTAGAACTTATTTGCACGCATCTGCCTCCTACTGGAAGTCCTTTCATGGTCCTAGAGGATCATCTAAAGGGGTCTCTGCTGCTCATGCTCTCTGAGTGCCACCAATATTGTAAATAACCTTGCCTTGAATGGCTCTTAGGGCATGTGTTGTTGCTTCTTGTTTGTTGGCTTTGCCATAAAAGCTACTATATTCCTCATTATCTGTTTATCCACTGTTTCCAGCTACGTTTATCATCCTGTGTCTGCTTTTACATTCTTTTATCTATTTTGCTAGTTAGTCTTTAAGCTCTATTTTGCAACTTCAAGGGAACTGAAAACTTCTGTTCTCTGTGTTGTCTGTCACCTTCTCCCAAATTATTTTTTAATAACAACTCCCAAGCCAGTGTAGCTCTAATTCAGCCCAGGAACAGCAACATGCTCTTTGTGTCACAGCACAGCAGTGATGACAGACCAGAAAAAGACTATAGTGATCCACATTTTTTCAGTTTTTTAAGCCATTTTCCTGTGCTCCAGTTGTCTAGATTTCTCTGCAGTGTGCCTTCACTATGTTTTTTTTCCTCTGTTAAATAGTAAATAAGGGCATTCTGTATTTTACTTTGAACATGGTGCATGTAATAAGTCTGATGAACACAAGGGCAGTGCAAATATTTGGCTAGTAAAAACATAGGCACTGTTTTCTCCTCTTGTTTATTGCTTTGCCCTCAGTTAAGCATGTCCTGGGGAGTTTAGCAAGGAATGTTTACTAGAATGTCTTGGTTCCCTGTCCCCTCACACTGATGATCTTAGATCAAATTATCAAGAACCTTCTACTACCATAATTTTTAATGACAATGTAAAGTCAATAGAGCAGGCAGGAATTCTGCACTGGCTCATGTACTGTAACTCTTCTAAAAGAAGAGAGAAGCATTTAAAAATAACTTACCTTTTGTGCCAGAGGGTTACAGTGACAGTAAATATGCATTTTTCCAAAGTTCACAAATAAAACCCCTCAACTTAACATGCTATCCAAAATTGCAGGCACTAGCAATTGGTCATGAGGACCCCTAAGCACATCTTCTTCAAGCACAAAAGAAGTTGCCACTTTGAAAATGAGCATACTGGTTAACATGGACATTAAAATCATGCATGGCTGCTGAGTAATTATTCATGTCTCTGAACAGTCGCTGCCATTGCAGACTTGTACAGACACTGCTGCAGCAGTTTGTGCTTCACCAATTTTCCTCAAGCCGCACCAGCCAGGGATCAAGTGTCTCTAAAATGAAAGCCAAAAGAGTTGTGCACAAGTTGGCGGAGCGGGAGAGGTACCAGCCACCACCAGGCTCAGACAGCCCTGCAGAGGGTCCTAGGCAGCAGACAAGACAACAATTTTATAAATATTCTCATAAAATAACAGAGTTAATCATATAAAAGAAAGCAGAAAATTGTGAAGTATAAGGTATCAGAATGTTATGAGTGCTGTTTAAAATATGCAACCACAGAAACTTCACTAAAAAGTTACTGGAGTTCCTATGTTTTGTTCAAGAAACTATGGAGACTATCATGCACACCAGTGATGCTGCTTAGAAACCCCCTACCCTTCCCATCTAAATTTGAATATCAGGGATTCCAATGTACAGCTCAGTAGAGATGACCAATGATTGTCGCAGGGTAGGAATATTAATGAAGTTATACAACTAGTGAAACCAGTAATTGTAAAGGTTAAATTTAAGAGCAGGAATATTATACATAGCATGTAAAAGAACTTACGTAACAATGATTCATCAGAAAAAATATATAAAATGGATGGGTTTTGTTTACTAAACTGAACACACTTGGAGACTTATCCCCTGTGTTCCCAGCACCGAAATAAAGAAGTGTCTGCTTATTCACATCAGATTGGTGTTAGATAAGTTACTTTCACCCCATTTGGTGACAGTTTCTTGGCAGCCCAGATGGGACTGCATTAAGAGGGACCAGAGGACTTAGGGACCTGGCTGGTTTTAGCCAACACCAAGGAATTCTCTGGGACACCCATCGATCCCCAGTCCAAAAGACCCTTGGTGAAATCCCCTGGAATTGGTAAGAAAAGACACTTCTTTTGCTGTTCTGAAAAGGGTGGGGGTTAGAGTCCCCCGGTCTGCCCGTCTGACATGGTGAAAGCTGTGCAGGGTTGGACTAAGTAGAGTACCCAAGTGGAAAGCCTCGGTGTCATAAACAAAAGCTATTGCTGGGTTGGACAATCGGAATTGCTAAGTCAAAAACTTATATGCCTGTAAGTTTTTGTCAGTGTCTGTGTATCATTTAATATCTTTGTGTATTGTTTAATATTTGTTGGTGTTTGTGTATTACTTGCTATTTTGAACACAGCACGGCTAAGAAACTTAGTGTGGATATTATGAGTATGTTTAAGATCATTGGTGATTTGACTGATAACGATCAGATTCCTAAAACCTCGCCACTGAAAGCACTGAAGCACTGGACAGAAGCAGCATGTGAATTACTTAAGTGAAAAATGATTGAGTATTGTAACCATTATTGGCCGACATATACTTAGGAGGATCAAGAAAAACAGCCAGAAAATGTCACATTAAATGATGTGGATGCTGAAGGCTTGGT
>VZTD01001206.1:657328-694058 GCA_013397725.1 Rhagologus leucostigma | reverse complement strand
CCCCGCGGGCTGCGCGCACCCACCGCACCCCCCACCCCACGGCCGGGCCCGATCCCCGCCCCGGGGGGCGCGGGGGTGACCGGGGCAGCCCCCGCGGGGGCAGCGCGTCCCGCGGGGCGCGTTCAGGGACCTCCGAGAGTCCGGGCAGGGACTTCCGTGGGCTCCCGGTGACCGGGCACCGGCAGCGCCGGCTCCGGCCGCGGCTCCACGCGCTCCCCAGCGGGGCACAGGCTCCCTCGCCCTTCGCTTTTCGTTTGGGGCGTTTAAGGTTGTTTCCTTTATTTTGCTGGTGAAATGGGGTGGTTGCAGCCGGTGCCAAGCCGAAGAAGTTACAATTTAGCAGTCAGCTCCCTGGGATGCTGTGAGAAGTTTGGGATAGGCCGATGGTAAAGCTTGCAAATAATGATATTCAGTCCGCTGTAATGATTAGTAATTTGTCATAATATTAGAATAGAACATCGTCTTTAGCTTGTCCACGAGCAGTCTCATTATATTTGTTTATTGTCTGCATAATTGGAACCATTTATTGGTGTGTATTGAATACTGCCATGGTTTGCATGAGTGTTTACATTGTTTTTCATTTATTCTCTTTATTTTGACATAAGGAGTTCTGTTATTTGCTTCGATTAAGGGGAGGGATTTAAGTGTTGCACAGGACTGTTTGGGAAGTGTAATATTAAAACAAGATAAATAACTCTGCTAACCAGATAAAGTTTGGTTCAGAGCAATAAATATGAAAATTCTAGATGAGTGCTGCAATCAATGTAAATCCTGAAACAAAACAGAAACCTTAAATGAAGCCAACACCATCTATTTTAATAATTTTTGTTATATTCTTGTCAGTCCTATTTAATAAAATCATAATTTCGAACATAGTCATTGATGAATGCATAGAAAATCACGTCCCTCTTAAATTAACATAGTGTTTCATTGTAATAATTAGACAACATTTCGATTACATGTAAATATTTGTCAAGACATTTTTCAGAACATTTATTGTCTTTTTATTATTATGTATATATCCTGACAGTTCCAAAAAAAAAAATCTCAGCAGGGAAACATATTTCTGAATAAACACAGTATTATTATTATTATTATTCACTTGTTTATCTGGAAACCTGTGATTTATCTTTTCATTAGAATACTCAGCCAGCAACAGAAAGATTTACTCTTTCATATTCTTCTTTTTAGATCTTGGATGAGTTTTGCAATGTGAAGTTCTGCATAGATGCCAGTCAACCAGATGTAGGAAACTGGCTCAAATATATCAAGTTTGCTGGATGCTACAATCAGCACAACCTTGTTGCGTGTCAAATAAGTGATCAGGTACGTGGTGTTCACTTTCTGGACTTACTTTTTACGGAACTTTAAGGTGTCAATGGAAAAAAAAACAACAGCAATTCACAACAGCTTTTGGCCTGTTTGCTGTTATGGCAAAAGATAAGGTACAGATGGGAAATGCAGAATGGAATAATTTTGATTATGGGCAATAGAAAATACGAATTTTCTTTTTTCTGTATTGTTGTTCAATTCATAAATGATTTTTTTTGTCTTATATCTGATAAAATTCAGGATTGCTGTCTAAGGGTTACAAAGCCATTATTTGCTGATTTTGAGTTAGGAGCATTTTCTGGCTCCTGTTGCAGTCCACTTGGATTGCTACGTTAAATCGTTGTGTTGGTTGGAAGCTGTAACATGAATTAATGGAAAGAGTGGAGGGGAGGACACAAAAGTGATAATGTTACCAGTGCAGTTGCATGTGTGGGGCTTTGGATTTGAATGCACACGTGCACGGATATAATTGTGCCTTCCCATACACTTTGCTGGAACTCGTAGTGCTTACGTGCTGAATCAAGGTCTTCGGTCATTTTCTTTTTCTTTTCATTTATTGCACTTAAATCTACTCTTTGTTGAGCTGAAACATTATTTATCCTTGTGTGTTGGAAAAAAGGCTGGGATAGACAGAGGAAGAATGCAGTAAAGCATTTTGTTTTCAATTATGCTGATGAGTTATTAGGTGTTTCCTAAATCAGGGTTTGCTTTTGTCTGTGGATAACACAGGCCATTACGAAATATTTTAATGCAGAAAGTTAGGTTGAGGAAGCTTTGCTTCTTTAAAGTATCTGAAATAGTGAAGCAACAACTGATTGTGAATTCTTGTTTCCAGTTTAAACTTTGCTACCTGCAACGTAGGATTCAATTCATTTAATCAGTGTTTCATTTTTCACCACTTAATTAACTGCATCAGGTGAATGTTAAAGATTATCTTTAGCTGATTTAATTGCCTTGACAGTATTGAAAGAAGAATCACAACCAGACACAAAGCTTCAATTAGAAATCATTCTTTCTAATCAAATTCCTTATGTATAGGAAATGAATGTGAGGGAGCCTGCTATTTCCAGCCCAGTGCTACGTATTTCACTCATGCGAGATAGCTGATTAAAACTGGGTTAAATAACTTTCTCAGAAACTATGAGAGAAGATCTTTTTTATTTCCAACTTCTACAGTTCAGCCCTGAGCACATGCAGCGTAGAACAAGCCAGTGGACCGAGAGATAATTTCTTTTTTATACAGCAGCTGCTTTAACTAAAGAAACCATAAGGGTTATTAGTAAAAGCAAGTTGCGTTTTCCAAGTTGAAATACGCTTTGTGCTGAAAAACGATAAATTCTCTCCGTGCAGAGCATTTATGGAACAGTGATAGGAAAAGGAAACTGTAGATTAATTGAAACAGCAAATTCAAGTATTTTACATTGAGCAGCAGCTGGTATAGATAGGAAATATCAGAAGTGGAATCACGTGCATTGGTCAAAGCAACTCACTGTCTTTGGGTCGGTGTTGGGGATCTGCAGCTGAAAGTGCAGGCGAGGCTGACCCATCAGCATCTCCCTCTGAATGCAGACACACACCCGCGCTTTGACGTTTTTGGAAGGAAAGTTATGGCGCTTTTAACTTTCTCTTTTTTTAGTGTTTACATTTCTGACATTTGGTAATGGTGGCTGCACTGCTGCCAATAATTCCCTTCATTCACTGGAGACTTGTTATTTATTTTGCACAGTATCGTGCTGTTCATAATTCTATATTTTTATAGCTTTTTGTTGCTGAGATTTGCAAATTAAGATTTGGTTGTCTTTCAAGTAGCATGTTGTGATCTGGGTGCTGTCAGCAAGAGATTGTTGTTCATTTGGCCCTCTGGAAACACTGCACATTTACCCACAAAATGGTCCGCGTACTCCAACGTTTTATGACCAGAGCCTAAAAAGTTAATGCTAAAAATGTGCTCTCGAATCTTAAAGCAAGGAAGTCTTTCTAGCAGCTCCTCCTTCTGCTTTCTTCTGGCACAAGCTCACCAGAGGTAATATAAAATATAATGGGAAGGCAAACTGGGAAATGGACGTTACATGGCCAAACGTGTGCGTGTACGAGGAGTGACAAATACAAGTCAGGGCTGAGTGTGCACATATAGACTGTGTGGGGCTGCCTGGGGTCACTCGGCCTCGGTAGCTCCTGGAAAAAAAAGGGAAAAAAAAGAAGAGGAAGGGAATAAAAAGGGAAAATAAAAATAAGGTGAAGCTGAGGATGTGTGTCAGTGGTTGTAGCTAGAGCTGGAGGGCAGAGGCGATGCAGCCCAGCTGGTACAGGAGACCCCAGCTCATCTGGAGCCACAGCCAGTGCTGGGTGCAGGCATGGGGGGACACCCCAGTTCTTCCTGCCTCCCCCAGGAACACAAAGCACCTCAGCAGCCCTGGCTGCACGGGGAGCATCTCCGCTGCGGAGACACCGCTCGCTCCCGAGCCACAGACACTCGATCAGCAGTAATTGTTCACCTCTAATTGCTTCAACTCATCTGTAAAATTCACAAGCAAACACTGGGCTGTACCTGAGAAGGTAAAAGATCCTGCCAGCGCTCCCAGCCTCATGCTGCCCACAAGTTTATACTGCTAAATTCAAGCTTGACTGACAGACAGGTATGGTTCCCAGACTGCTCGAGGCAGGATTGAGATGAACTCAGGGCGATGTGTAATCTGGTCGCTCTGCTATGTTCTACCTGCTGTATTTAACAAAAAGAGGGAAAGAAAAACATTTTTTGTCATTTTCTCTCTTGGAGTTTTTTCAGAGACATACCACCCCACCCCCTGACTCACGGCTGAGGTTAGATTTCATCACTTAGGATCAACTTTACAAAAGGCCTGGGTTCTTTCTTATGACTGTATAAATGAGCTTTGCTGAGATGAACAGCTCGATAATGGTGGGATGCAGTCAAAACATGCACGCTGGATGCAACTCATGTTTCATTTGATTGCAGCTGGAGTAGGGTTTAAAAGCTGCATTTTTTTACTTTTTTTTTTAATTTCAAATGAGGTCGATCTAGGATTTCTTTTTGCTGTCTTATTATTATCTCCTGTCATACACAATCTAACCTGAACATATGTAATTTTAGGTGGATATCAGTAATGAAATTCCACAAACAGGGCATTCAGTTTTTTTCTTTTCCCAAAGAGACTACAGTGTGTGCAGAGCTGCAGAGAGTCTTGTCACTGTTCTTCCCCTGGAATGTGTTTTTTCAGCTCAGAGTCAGTTTAGGATTGTAGAGCAGTTTCTGCTAACTTGGATGACTCCTCTCTGTTATCATTAAATATCTATTAGTTCAACTTTTTAATGACTGCAGAATGATTGGCTCTATTAGGGTTTCTGGCAGTGCTGTCAGCCCAGTAAAAGCATTATTTTTAAAGATGTATGTTAATGAAAGTACAGTTGCAAATCCAGCAGTGACTGTGACAGTGGCATGGCAGGGGCTGTCACACATTCCAGGCTGAGATCACGGTCACCTTCAAACTACAAATTTTTTTATTTTTAAACTTTTTTATTTTTAGAAACATTGTTGGTAGCTGTAGAAGTTAAAACCCCTGAATATTGTTTTTATCTTGCTTATTGCTTGCAGAGTTCTGGCAGTGATACAGCCAAACAGTGCTGTGAAACTGCCCTGAGCTTCCAGGTCTCTTTCCCCCCAACAAAGCAGCTCCTGAAGAGTCCCCTTGGTTTATCCATGGAAAACTCAGAGTGACTCAAGATCACTTTACTGAGGTTTTAGATTGCTGTGCATGCTGAAAGAGGTTTTTGGTGGGTTTTTGTGTGTGTGTTTTGTTTCCTTGCCTTATACTCAAGTGCATGCCACTGCAAAGGGAGCAAAACCAGTAGTATCACACTCTTAACAACGTGCCCGATGTCAGCGATATAAACTTACAGGAGTGAACCTACTGCTGTAGGTTCCACCAGATCTGATCCCATCTTACACGTTTTACAAACTTTTTTAATCTGCAGGCACAGCTTCATGTTTCAGGTTTTACGGCCGCGGCCCCCTGTCCGCGGCGGGCAGGGGCTCCTTGCACAGCCACCTGCAAAAGTTGTGTATTTAAGGAATAGTTTTGAGGCTTTGTTGTCAGAGAGTGAAATTAAGGTTTTGGCTGTTGTGGGTCAGGAGGGCACACACACGCTGAGCTCATACGGGCCCCTATTCTGCCATGATTCTTCCTGTGAGTTGTTGGTTATTAAGCAAATAAAGCTTAATCCAGCTCCCACTGAAAATCTGTCTCCAGTGGAGCAGGGATGTTTTAGCTTGGGGCTGGTGGAACGAGGAGCTGCTGAGTGGTGATTTTCCACTTGCTGCAGTTAGAGCTGAGGCTATGGTTGAAATTCCTGTCTGGGCTTTATGACTGCCTGTGTTATCTGGAATTTGATGCACTGGTGGTGTTACCACTCTCAGCATTGGACTGTCCTGATGTGACCTAAAATAAACTGTTTAGAACCAAAACCTAGCAACTAGTTGTTGCCATTTCTGTAAAGTGATGAGGTTTTTGTTGATGATTCATGGTTAGTAAAAGTGATAAGGCATTTTTTATGGTAAGGGCTGTCAAATCCTACTCACCTGCTTGTTAAAGTGTAGAGAATTATGGACAGCCACAGAGCTAGGACAAGACTACACCTTGCTTGACACTGGTGTGGTTCATTAATGGAGTTTCATGGGTGTTAGAGGACGACTGAATAGTTAGGTCAGCTCAGGAGAACAGGTGGGTGACAGAAGTTGGGGTCTGGTGTCAGTGGTTGGTGACCCCCAAGGAAGAGGTTCTGCAGGACCAGAGCAGCTCAGACGAACCAGGACTATCACAGAAGCTAAAATTCACTGGCAGTGGAAGACTTGAGGGGCACTGGGGAGGGAGGTGGCCTGCAGCCCCCCAAGATGCTGGAAAGGGTGCCCTGCAGAGAGGCATCCTGCAGTTCCCTTCTTACTTTGGGGAGCAGGAGGCACCTTTTGCCTCGGAAGGTGGAAAAGTGGGAATTGCGGGACCATGCTTCCTCCAGCCCTTCCTGCATGGAGATTTTGGGTCATTCTGGAAATGAAGAAGGAAAGGATTCACAGCCCTAGTGCTGAGGCACTGTGGTGCTCCCTTACCCTCCCTGCAGTGGAAAGGGGGAAGGGGAGGGTCCTCTCTCCCCACCGGGCTCCCACTCATGCCCCTGCAGCCCCTTGCACACAGGGACTTGCTGAGTTTTGCCTCTGGATTTTTGCTGAAGTTTTCTTTGGGCCCAGTACATCTCTCAGGCAGGACTCCTCTACCTTAGCCCTTGAAAAAACTCCAGTTCATTTCAATTTATCATTTGCCTGAGTATAGCAAAAAGAACCTGGCTCAGGTTTCATCACACAGCTCTCCAGCTGCACAAGTTGTTCATCATGGGAGCTAAAATTGAAGCCATTCTATTTGGACCTTTATCTTTCGTGTTTTTTCCCTTCAAACTCTTGATTACTGTTTGTTGTGAAGTTGTGAGTCTGTTCATCCTTCTCATTTTTCTGGTGGGCATAATTCCTGATTTTGATGGAGCTCCTTGCATATAACACTCATTATTACTTTCGGACATTTAATTTGTTTTGCTTTTCAAGCAAGTTCCACTCTTGCTCTGGAGCAGTGTGGAGGTGGATGCCAGTTGCCTCTTGCACGCTGCCTCTTGGGGCACATTCCCCCAAGGAACTGGGAGATGAGGCTGGGGGTGGATGTACCCATGGAATGTGGTCCATTGAGTGCTGGATGTGGGTGCTGGTGGGGCTCACCAGGGAGCAATCCACTTTTGGGGTCTTCTGTTCCACCCCACCATCTCAAGCAGAGTGGGTCCTCCTGCTTGTGCCGGTGTGGGGCAGGACAGAATCGCTGCGTGCCTCCCCTGTGGTGGGAGCTGCGAGTTCAGCACGTGGCCTGGGGGTTAAAGGACAAACTGCACCGACTTGGGGCGGCATCTCTCGCCTGCCCTAAAATCCGAATTTCCCGGGCAGTTCTGGGGCACGTGTGATGTTTTCCAAAGCTGTAGGCAGGAATAAAGGGTTTAGTTGGACGCACCAGAACACAGCTCCTCTTTGGGGCATGACAAATTGTGTGCATGGCAGTTCCTGCCTCCGCTCGCACTCAATGACTGAGTTGTCGCTTTTCCCCCCAAAACCTTAACTTCAATTAACCCCTCCTGCTTCTGGGGAATGCTGATGGGAGCAGAAGGGGGTCCAGGCAAGGCAGTGTGGGGCTGGCAGGGGCAGGGGGATGGCTGGGGTGCTTCAAAGCACATGGGCTCAGCGGCCAAGCACGGCCCCAGCCGAGCTCGCGGGGAGTGCGTTTCGCTATTATTTCAATTATTACAACTTCCTGAATAGGTCGAAGGTCGTTCATAATTCACGCTTCTGTCATCTTTACACATGCCAAATGCAGTCTATTAAGCATAAATAAAATTTCAAGTGCCTGACCAGGAAAAGTAAACTGGGATTCATAACAATGAGGCCTTATTCATGCATTTAAAAGTAAATTGTGTGTGTTCCTTTTTTTTCCCCCTCCCCTTTCCCTTTACGGCTTTGCAGTTTGGGAGCTTTTATTTCTGCTCGGTAGCACAGATCTCTGACCTACGGTGTGGGCAGGCACAGAGCACTGATGAGCCAGGCCTCGCCCAACTTCTCCCCACCTCGGCCCCCCTGAACTTTGAAAGTGTTTCCAGACCTGAATCCGATTTTGCTCTTCCTACATAAACTGCAGTCACACACCGCTGATCCCAGGGCATGTGAAATGCGCATCTGGACTTTGCTTTTTTTTCCCCACCCCTCCTCTGGTTGTTTCTCTCCTGTGCAGAAGCTCTTCCTATTACTTGATCTCAAGGCAGATCAGTGCAGGTTAACCCAAAAATGTTGGTTAATGGAACAGGCTCAGTCGGCTGGAGAAGTGATAGCCAGAAAATTGAAACCTTTCATTAATTACAGTAGAGTCAGGACTGTGCCCCAGAAATCTTCAAGCTTTGCAATTGAAAAATCCACTTATTTTATGTTAGCATTTTGTAATACAAAAAATACTGCCCACGGTAGAGGTGCTGTTCTTGCAAAACACAGGCAGCCCAAAGAGTACTTGTGGAGCTGGGGTGGAATTTGTGAGGTTCCCCGTCTGGGGGTGGCAGGACTCCCCCACTGCCTGCCCTCAGTCAGCTGCTGCTGCTGCCTCAAAATTCAGGCAACGTGGTTCATTTCAACAATTGGCTTCTCACTTTTTCCTAGACAGGGTAATTCCAGGATGTTTTAGGTGGGAAGAGTAAAAAAGCTCTTCATGTGAAGTAATAAGGACAGCTCTTAAAATCAAAATAAATTTAGCTGCACGATTGTTTTGGTTTAAACTTCAATATGTTTTTATTTTAGATTCTCACTGCAGTGCAAATTGATGTATTAACTGTTAGTGCAGGTGATTTTTTTCTGTACATACAGAAATTTTAAAAACTATCTTTAATAATAATTAAAGTTAGTATTCTAATAATGTGAAAATGCCAGAGCTGGAAATCTGTTACTTGGCCTTTGTTTTGGAGAATGGTAGGTCTGAGATGCAAAATAAAGAAACATTACTCAACTTAAAACATGGAGTTTTTTGAAACGCTTGTCTTGTTTAGCTGCTGAGGGACAGAGAGGCTGGCCAGGGAGTTTCTGATAGGTAGTTGAATCATCTCTGGATTTTTAAATACCGATGCAGACAAGGCAACTCACTGCAGAGTCTGCTCCCTGTTCAGGGATGTGTCCCACAGCTGCAGGAAAGATGCCGCATCGTCCTGGGCTTCCGCAAGAGAAGCGATGCTCCCCAGCACAGCGCTTGTGAACAAGACCCTCTTCATGCCCCAGTCCATGTGTCCTCACTTTGTGATGAGGGGTGAAAAGGTCTTTTCAAACACCTTTGATGGGACAGGGAAAATACCGGAGAAGGCTCTGCTGTGGTTTTTGTTCGCTCCTTGGTGTGGATGCACCACCGACCCGGGAAGAACAGCTGCATTTACCTGACTCGGAAACAAAACCTGGGAGCAGAAGGCAGAGCAGAAGCTTTGGCACAGTCCTTCTGGGATGGTGGAAGTCCTTCCCGGCTGTGTGGTGGTCCTGCTCCTGCTTCCACCCCAACAGGGAGGTCTGCAGAAGTCTCTTCAGTCAGTGTGCACGTATCATTATTCCACGTATTATTTTCACTCCAAACCAGCCAGCAACTGGGCTTATCTTCCGCAGATCCGACTGCAGCTTCTGTTTCAGATACGTAGAGGCCATTATAGTTCTGGAATTAAAAATCCACTTTTCAATGCATTTATGGTAACAAATGGAAAACCAAGCATTTCTTGTAGTAAATATTCACTGGATGTGGCACTGTCATCAGGTTTATTTGCAGGAGGTAAAAGCTGGCTTCATTTAAATGTGTTTTGGCCTTTGATGAGATGAGTTGTGCTGCATCAGCGTAGCCCCAGCACGCTGAAGCCCACCAGGAAGCCCTGCATCCTTTGGCACCGACAGCAGCGTGGGATCCAGAGGGGATTGTGGTACCAGACATTTGCCTGGCTGCACAAAGAGATATACACAGGACACTGCCATGGCTCTCTTGGCCTCCAAAATACTCGGTGGAGTTTGAAATCCCCCCGACAAGAGATACAAATGGGAAGCCCAAGCAGCCCAGGCTGGTGGTTCGATGAGGGTGGTGTGGAAGAAGAGGGAGGGTGGATCACACTGCCCATAAACTTCTCCTGTTTTTTATGGGGAAAATTGGACACAAGCAGGGGGTTGTGGCACTGTACCTTTTGCCTGATGTGTTTTGCCAGCACTTCTGTCACCTGGTGAGGGGTGAGCACCAGCGTGTGGGATGAGCTGCCCTGGCAGCCTCCGCTGCTGCTCCCTCTGCCATTCTCTGGAGCGGCTTTTGGGACAAACGGAAGAAAAAAAAAAAAAAACAAACAAATCTGAGGAAATGCATCCAAATTCGATATTTTTAAGCATTTAGCCTGTATCCGTGGGCACAGCTTGTGCAGGCAGTAAGGATTAGGCTGTACGGCCACCTCCTGGAGGACACTGGTATGTGCTGGCTGCCGATGGGTGACGGTCTGTGTGTGCCTGGGCAAGGAAAGCACCCACAGTGGGTGACAGTCCACGTGTGACCGGGAAGGGAAAGCACCCACAAACCTCCAGACACCTGTCCCTACCTGTGACAAACTCATCTATGTGACTTTGAACACTGGAGGTGATTTGCTGCCTTTCTCCCCACGCACTGCAATGAGTGTTGAGAGTTAAGAGTTTGGGAGCAAACCCTTTAAAAATACATTAGTCTGAGAAAATGCAAAGGCATCATTTTTTAGCATAGGAAACATAGCTGTCATGTGGTTTTGTTTAACAAGGCCCGAGGAAGTTTCTAATATTTATTTGAGCTGCTTCGTGGAGCTTTTTAGTGCTCTTCATGTTTCCTGCTGAGACAGAAAGCAGCCAGATGGATTTTGGGAATTTCCTTTCGGCAGAGGCTCGTGGTGCTGGCGTGCGCTTCCTCTGGTACGTGGACCCAAGGGAGGGTGTCCTCTCTGCCCTTCCCCCCAGTCTCCTGCCTCCCCGGTGGGCTCCTTCCCACAGCCCAGCATCAACTGTATGAAGGACAAGTGTCACCGGCCAGGGCCACCACCAGCAGCTTTGGCTGCTCACGGCGTTTCTTCATCCAGGACTGATTTTTCCCTCGGTTTCCATTTGAAGCTAAGGAATAATCAGGTGCACTGGTTCTTACAAGCTTCTCTCCTCACAGCTTTTTGGACTGTGTAGACGGTTGGAACAGGGGGCTGAATGCCTATGGCTTAACCAGCAGCATCTCCTCATGTCTGCTTTAGAATTATAGAAACATTAAGGTTGCAAAATGCGTCTAAGATAATCGAGTCCAAGCATTAAAGTTACTTTAGTGCTTTTTCCCAGTGCAGCAGGAATTTCCTCCCTCACAAGGATCACTCAGGGATGTGTTTTATGGCTGCTCTGTACACAGATTTGGTATAACTCAGCAGACAAGTTGCTGGTGATATCTGCAGTCATCACACAGCTCAGTTTGCAGCAGAGGCTGTTGAAAGCAATCGTCCTTTTTATCCTCACAGAGCCCAAAACACAACGGCTTTGAGGCTGGAAGGAGCAGACCTGCCATGGTCAGTCAGCTCCTCTCCAGCAGCAGCATCATGAGCAGGCAGGCTCTGGCCACGAGGTCTGCAACACTCACCATCAGTGCTTGATCCTTCTTTGCCTATTGTGGTGCTTACCTTACTTTTTCTTTCTGGTTTTTTTTTTTTCCCAGATATTCTACAGAGTGGTAGCAGATATTGAACCAGGAGAGGAGCTCCTACTGTTCATGAAGAGTGAAGATTATTCACATGAGACGATGGCTCCGGACATCCACGGTTAGCCTCTTCTTACGGTTTCATCTGACAGAAAGTATTGCTGAAATTAACCCAAAATTTAGGGAGCTTTTTCTTCTGTTGAAATCTGAGATGGCTTCACTGCAGCCAGGGAGGAGACCTAGACCATGGTTGTATTTGTCCATCTTCTGCCCTTCTGTTTCTGATTGAAACTTGATGGTTTTGTGGGATTGCAAAAGAAGAGCAAGTCCGTGTTCTTATCTCAAGACTGTGCTTCTCCTGCAGGGCACGTATGGACCCTGGTTATAGGTTATTTTTTGTCACTTAGCCAAACAACTGTGACCTTGACAAGAGGAAATCTCACATTTTCAATGTTGCTGTCACTTGTGAGGACATCTCAGCCATTCTTACTCCTCACGCTTGTCCTTTACTCATCCCAGACACAGATTCTTCATCTGAAACTCCTGCGTTGTTGCTCAGATTTGTCCCCCAATCTCCAAAGGCTCCTTTTGCTGTGCTGCTTGTTGGGCAGAGGGTTCTCAGCCACAGTGGGAACTGGGCATGGGATATCTGCTTGATGCCCAGCAGGTTGCAGTTTATGCCGTCAGGGACATTCTGCAAATTCTTGGGGATTCAGGGACCATGCACAGGGGTTTCCCAGGGTGGGAACTATTAAGGTCTCTACTTTCTTATAACTGCTTGTATATTTAAAAAAGTATTTCTTGTTCTCTTAAGAAAAAATTGGGGATTATGCATTCATTCCCGTTTGGTTTTGTCTTTGGGTTTTTTCCCCCAGTGGTAACTGTTTAGTTACTGCTGAAGGTGTCCCCCTTTCCAGCACACTGTTCTCCCTGCCTAGTCCCCATGGTCAAGTAGCTATTGTATAAATGACACCAGAGGAAATCTCTGCAGTCACATGCAGGATCACGTCCCACAGGGCAGATTTAGAAGCAGGCTGAGCCAAAGTGTTGCTCGTGGACAGCCAAGAACAGAGCCCCATGACGCTTTCTCTGGATCAGCTCAACTGTCAAGTAGCAACCAAGAACATACACTGGGGATTCCAGCCAGACTCCTCAGTGTCTTTCTGACTCAGAGCCCCAGGGCATTTATATCTGGAACCAAACCAGGGCATCTGGCTCCTTGTATGGACCAACAGGAGAAAACGCAGCAAAAAAAAAACCATTGCGGCTTGCTCTTCTCAAAGTTTTTTTTGGGGGGATTTTCTTCAGCTAATCTATTCTTTTGCAGGAATTACTAATTAAGGGAATGCAGTACTCGCTCCAAAGTAACACTTTCCTGATATTCTACACTTTTCAGTAAGAGATTATGACTGATTTTATGGAATTTAAAGCAAATAATTTACCTTCATGCATATCTGGCTTACTTTGAACAGGGCTGGGTGCTGCAGAAGGACTGTGATGAAAATGAAGAGGCTTTTAAAAACTCTAAAACACCCTTTTGGCTATTTTAGATGCTGGTGTTTGTGTCTGAGTCAGTCCCTTTCATTCAGAAATGCAGAGACTGGCAGCCTCTGCTGGATATCCATGTTAGACCCTGTAGAATTCCATTTAGGATGGTATTTAAACGCACTGACTTTTGTCCTAAGCCAGTGTCAGGGATCCCTGTTAGATGTCACCCAGGCAGTTAACATGGAATTAAAGCATTATTGTGAAGCATTCTTAGGAATCTTTCTTTCTTTTGAGGTTCTTCTCTTTTTTACTGAAGAGCAATTCGTTTAACTACACCATCATCCAGTTTCTGATGGTGTGGTGGTTAAAAATGAGTGAAAACTGAAGTGGTGTCCCTGTGCCCAACCCTTTTGTGTTGCAGAGGAGCGCCAGTACCGCTGTGAGGACTGTGACCAGCTCTTTGAGTCCAAGGCTGAGCTGGTGGACCACCAGAAGTTCCCCTGCAGCACACCTCACTCTGCCTTCTCCATGGTGGAGGAAGACTTCCAGAAGAAGCTTGAGAACGAGAATGACCTTCAGGACGTGCATGAAATCCAGGAGTGTAAAGAGTGTGACCAAGTTTTCCCAGACTTACAAAGGTAGGAGAAAGTGCTTAAATGCTTAAAACATGATTAAATGGGGCAAATTCTCTGATGGCTTCAGTTGGATCATGCAGGGCATCAGAACCTGATACATTCACCTTCTACAGAAACCAAAGATGAAGATGAGCAGGATTTCTGTGCCAGCTGGTGTTTTATGGTATAAAAAGCAATAGAGTCTAAATAAATCAGAAATTTGGTCCTTGTGCATGAAGTCCTTAGTGAGGACGTTAGATTAAGAGCTGCACATTTTGCTAATCATATCTGTAGCTGGCATGAATTGGGCTGGTTGCAGTGAAATCACAGGAGTGGTTCTATTTCACATCAGCTAAGGCCTGGGTTCCTTAATTTTAGGTAGAAATAATTTGGAACGTCTCTGAGTGTTGTTCACTAATGTTACCAATTTTTGTCTTTGCAAACAAGCCATTTTAGGTAGAGATGGGTTCTAGATGTTAATAAATATGTCTATATGTTAATATTTATTTTTAGGTATATGGTCATGAAACACCAGGGTTTGGTGTTTTCCTAAATCTATCTCTCTGTTAAAACAGATAGATCTGTGTGCATATGTATCCAAAATACACATAGAATGTAAATAGTGCAACTTTCCTGTCACTATAGTTTCTGCGATTACTTAAAATACAATATTGCAATGCAGATTAACAGCAAATTTTGCAACTTGCTGGAAGATATTGAGAGTACACAGGAACTTTTGCAGCACATCCCTCCCATATTCACATCTTGGTGATTTCTTGACCTGGGGAAGGATAACCTCAACCGATGTTTGATAGTAATTTTGAGATACCTCAATAGCAAAGTCCTGGGCCAGATCCTCTGCTGAGATGGGGCAGTGCCTTTCATAGGAAGCTGGTTGATAGCCAGGATCTCTTGCTTTCAGAGTCTTAGCACCATTCCCACACGCCTGTTGTATCTTCTTTGTTCTCCGCGTTGTGTGGGCACAACCAAAGTGACAGTGAACTGCCCTTTTTCAGCACGGCAGTGTGTGGATGTTAATAATCATGTGCCCCTTAGAAGCTGACTTGTCAATTTAGAATATTTTGTGTGTTCCACAGAAATCCTCACTAGTCCATGATCCAGGGCGTCATGGTGTCTGTTGGAGGTTGGCATGGCTTTCTGCATGCCCAGAGTTAGTCCCTTTGGATAACTGCTCCTGGATGCTCCAGGTGCTGGTTTTGCAAGATGGAGCCCTCTCTCCCAAAACAGAGATGTTCCTTCACTCCTCTCAATGGAGCAGTTACCCCAGCATCATGTGGGGTGTCTCAGATCAGTGGGTGATCCTTGCACTTGGACAAAACTAATGACACTGAAATTAAACTGTGATGTGCCAAACATCACTCCTCACGTAGGTCACCCTGCTGAGCAGGAATTTGTGCAGGCACAAGGTCTTGTTCACCGGCGGCTGTTGGACAGTGTGTGGCTCCACGTGTCTGATTTTCAGTCTCAGGGATTGATTCCCAGGGGCTGATGGAGGCAGAAGGAGTTCCAGCAGCTTGGGTGAAGCAGGACTCTGGTCTGTGAGGTTTTTGCATGTTGGGAGTTATTCAGTGTTAAAGTTCTTTTCTCCCTGCGAACGAGAGGATGATATCTAACATGGGAACCATTGAGGAAATGTAAATTTAGCTTTAAATATTAAATATTGAAGAGAAAGGGCAGAAAACAAAGAAGGAGTCATCATAAATAGATGGGCAGTACTGTGAGAAAGAGTGAAAAATGAGAATGAATGCAGCCGTTCTCTGAACTTCTGAATTATTGAAAGGCTCATACACCACACAGACAGTTCACAGCAAAAAAGTGCCAAACTGTGCTATATCCAGATTATATAAAACAAAAGGCCCAAATGAGCCATGCTTGAGGGTGTGAGTAATTACATGGAGAAATAGCTGAGCAGGAGGACGGGGGTGTTGGGTCCAGGAGTGCCCTGTGCTGATGGCTGGTCACAGAGCCGTGGCAAAGTCCGGGGGCTGGTGCCACAGCCAGGGACAAGAATTTTTCTAGGTCTTATGGCAAATTTGTTTACGTGTGGAGTGTCAATTGTTTTAAAAGTATTAGGAGGAGAAGGCAGAATTATTTTTTTCCCCCTAAAGGAAGAAGAGGGGTAGAAGTAAGAGCATGTGCAGAGTGAAAGCATTTCCATTGCCTGTGGCTGAGAATGGAGGTTGCTGTTTGGGCTACACAGCCCAAACAGGGCTGTAACCTCAGCAGGTTTTGTCACTGATTCAGCAGAGATCAGTGGGAACTTCATGTGAGAACAGTTTGGACATCCCAAGCTAGAATTCCCACTTTCCCGTGGGTTTTCTGTGAATCCACTCTTGCAGCATGTAGTGGTCTTCCCTCAAGCAGTGGTGTGAGTTATGACTCTGTATATGACCAAGCAATACAGGTTTTTAAAAACACTTAATTGCTACAAATGAATGATAAAAATTCAGAGACAAAAATTAATTTAAAGATGTGCAACAGAAATTAGGTGGACACTGAATATCCTAATAATAGACTGAATGAACAACTAAGAAATGAATAAACAACCCCAAAACTGCACACAGTTAGTGATAATCATCAAGAATAACTTCAGTTTTGGTGTACCTTGTCTAGAGGCTTCTTAAACTCATCCTGTCCTACTCCAGAGGAGTTATTCCTCATCTACTTCTGGTGTAAGAAAAATTGACTCCCATCAAAGTAGTGGATTTATAGCAGGTGGTGGCATCCAAGGTGTGTTTGGAGGGGAAGTCATAAGGTAGAAATAATTCAGACTGCAGGGAAGAATTACCAGAGTGAAATACCGAGAGATGTATGAAATAATCTCCTTGGGGAGCGATGGCAGCAGCATCTCCTGGAGCATTTGCAAGTGGCCTGGCAAAACATAAGAGGATGTGTTATTCTGGTGGGGAGCAGGAGGTTCTGCCTCCTGGCTGGGGTGAGCCTGGTACTCAGAGGACTTATTTCTGTCAGGATTGGGCCTTGGGGGCTTTTTAATTTTTTTTTCTTTTGGCTGTAACTATGTACTCTGCTCTCTCCTCTTCCTGTAAACCCACATCTCACTGAGCCCTGTTCCTTTTCCACAGCCTGGAGAAGCACATGCTGTCGCACAGTGAGGAGAGGGAGTACAAGTGTGACCAGTGCCCCAAAGCTTTTAACTGGAAGTCCAACTTGATACGTCACCAAATGTCGCACGACAGCGGGAAGCACTACGAGTGTGAGAACTGTGCCAAGGTACAGTGAATTTGTAGGCTGCCTGGCACTTCTTGTGCTGCTGGGTGCGGCGGGGCATGGAAGAGGGGATGCCCCAGGCTGGGATGCAGGAGAGTGTAGGGCTTCTGCCATGCTCCGGATGGTTTCTCAAGGGTTTTCACTTCTACTTTGAAAATGCATTATTTTTCTTTCCCTTTTGATTTGGAAATGGCCATGGAGTCTGAAATGGGCACTGATGCAGGATGCTGAGCATCCTTGTGGGGTGTAAGAGGGTTAATGAGGGGCAAGAACCCACAGGGAAATGCAGGGCAGAGGATTACCTAGGCTGTGTGCCAGCTGCTGGGACCAGAAACTTCAGGACACTACTGCAATATAAATCAAAAGTAAGCAATAGCAATGCACCCCAGCTGCACTAAGTGAGCACAACTCTGGTCTCTAAAGCATCTCATCACTTACCAGCACTGGGCTTGCTGTGTGGATTGTTTGCATAGGATGTGGTGCTCTGCGTTGCTTTTTATCAGATTCCCAAAGCTTGGCCCTTTTGCATGAGGACTTACTTGGTTTTAGGTAGATTTGCTGCAATAATGGGAATTTCATATTGAGCTGACACTTAAAAGATGTAACCAAGCCCTGGTTTGTAGCACTGGGTTGTGTACAGGACTACTTGCTGTCACACACTCAGGTGTCAGTATGAAGAATTTCTACTGCAATAATACTTAGAGGTTTCAAGCAGCCACATTTTCACTCATTTCCCATGAAGTCCCTGACCTCAAATGTGCAATTTCTAATGGCAAAGTCAAATGCATCTGCTGCAAAGGGGTTAACAGATCCACCCAATTCTTGGCTGATCCTGGGAAACTGAGGCCCCATCCTGCAGGCACAGCTCCCATTACTGGCCATTAGCGAGGGTTTTAATCTCAGAATACTCCCAAAAATAGCTCCAAGGTTTGTATTTTAAAAGACTCTTATAATAACTGGCTTCTTCTGCAGTCAAGTTTCTTGGTTAATCAGTACTCATTTCCTAGCAGGTTTTCACGGACCCCAGCAACCTTCAGAGGCACATTCGTTCCCAGCATGTGGGGGCTCGTGCTCACGCTTGTCCAGAGTGTGGCAAAACCTTTGCCACTTCTTCAGGCCTCAAACAGCATAAACACATCCACAGCAGTGTCAAACCTTTTATATGTAAGTCTTCAACTAAACGTCTTTGATTAAGTGTTGTTTCTCTTGCCGTAAAGCAGCGCAGTCTGGAAGCAGGAGGTTGTGTTCTGCTCCCTTTGAATTTCCCACCCGTGTCACAAGGGCTGTGAGTTACTAAATGAGTTCTGGGTAATTTGTGGTCCAATGCAAGGAGTTATTTTCATGCGATTTTCCTTTTCAGACAAGACACTGTGTGCTGTATAAATGTACCTGCTGTCCCGGGGATGTTTTTCCACGCACAGATGCAAAGTGAGGAGTGGGATTTAGCCAGAAGGAGCCTGCCAGGCTTGGTGGCTGCAGCGTCATTGTTCTGCACCGTGCTGAGCTGGCTGCTCTCCTTCCTGCTTTAGGAGTTAATTTTGGGCTGCGGAGTCTCCACAGTAGATGCCATGACTTTTGCTGGAGTTGGAAAACAAATCTCAGAGGCAGTGAGATTCATCTTGCCACCTTCCTCGAGGCTCCTCTGCATGCCCGAAGTTTAAGGACTGAGTTGAGCTGTTAGATCTTCACTAACAGCTTCTCCAGCAATAAAACTTGCCATGGATGTGAGCCTGGCTCTGTACTGGGCTTAAATGGGATCCTCAGCACCTCACGGGTTGCATTTGCTGCTGAGCCAGACTGTGCTTTGGAAGAGTGCAGGTTGCTTTCCCTCCCTTTCACCGGGAAACCAGAGGCAGAAAATATTTTAAAATATTGCTCTTGGTAGTGCTGCTCTCCACCACAGCCTTTTCAGGCACCTGCTGTGACTTGAAAGGTACCTTGATCATCTCCCCTACTTGTCTGCTAAACCTCTTAGTCTTCTGCTGCTCTCAACGATAATTTACCAAAATATCTGCACCACACCTGTAAAAAGAATTGGCCACAAGCTAATGTATTTCCTCAAGAGGAGGAGTATTGGCAAAACTCATTTGTGCAAAATCTGTAACCTGCCATTGGGTGAGTAATACTTTTGGTTTGGACACCTTCAATGAGAAAAGGTATAAATAGATCCAGTATTAAATATCACTAATACTTTTAAAAGCTGATTGCAGATTAAATGACTACACTTAATTAGCAAACTAACTTCTGGTTAGGTGGGGAGTCTTCAGGTAGGCCTATTGCAACATCCTACATAAAAGTCTCTAAGTGGAACCTCTCATGAATGAAATAATCTCTCAAATGCTCTTTGTTGCTATTTTTTTTTGATAAATCGAAACAACAACTGGTATTCTTCACATGTACAGTGTGAGGGATGAAACCCCATGGAGCAACCTACGGATAACAGCCATGTAATTGCAGAACAAAAGGCTTTGGAGACCACATGTTTGGTCGGCTTTGCCGAGCCATGAGAGGGAGGTAGGGTCACCTAGAGCAGATATCTGCTTTCCACCAGAAGGCCACACACCATGATTTACTCATACCAGTCTGTTTATGGCAACTGTCTCTTATTACAGTGCGCCGCCCAAGCTTGAGTGAAAACTCACCAACACTAAGGTAATTACTCACTGCCTTCGCAAAATCTCCAGCCTCCCCAAATAGAAACCACATGCCATAATAGACTGAACATATTCTAAATAGTACTTACAGTAATTTTTTTAATAAGCAGAAAATATGCAAACTTAACTGCTGGCTAATTTGGGGTCCAGAGACAATCACCGTACAGAGTGTGCGTAGGCACGAGATTAATTTTTTGCAATTTGTGAGCTGTATTGGGAGTTTGTGTTAAACCTGGGGTCTGTAGAGCAATAAAAGCTGCAAGGAGGGAAGCTTCTCTTACAACTTAGTTGCTTTAAAAGTATGGCAGTGAGATTTAAAGGGTGTAATAAGGTGTAACGGGAGAAATCACACCCAGCTTCTGTTGCTTTCATACATGGAAGCAATTAAAGTTGATAACCATCCCCCCTCTACTAAAGTTTAAATCATGTGATGAAAAGGAGGTAGATCTTATGACACAAATTTATCTGAGGAATCCTGGCTCTTGGGAATATCCATGGAGGTGTCACAGACAGTTTAGACACAGTCTCCTCCAGAATCCACGTGGCTTTGGGTGTGCCTGTCACTGATGCCGTGATACACCCAGGCTTCAGGTGACAGTTCCCAAGAAGAAGACTACTCCAGGGAGCAAGGGCTTCCACCTGGGCACAAAATTTCTTTGCCAGCCCTTAGAGCCCGTGGATTAAGTAGTATGCCTGTTGAACGCAAGAGGCACCTTGAGCAAGCAGCACCTCATTAAATTGTTTTAAATAACTTCAATGCTCGAAAAGGTAAATTGTTAGTGCAGCTGTTATTTGTTTGCTGAGATTATAATAGTAAATATTTACATATTTTAATGTTATTGCCATTATTGGTTGAATTCAATTTAAGAACTGAGATAAAATACATTTAGTCAAATTATTAAATTGCATCTCGCTTAATAGCCTGTAAGGATATCTTAAAATTTTAAGTGCATATTTTTGCTTTTCTCCAGAGTAGAATATTTCTTGATTCTGTTGACTTTGGAATATATTAATGGAGAATAATAGTTTAGTAATGTACCACTGTTTTTTAAGGGAGAACTTCCCAGATTTTAGGAAGACCTAATCTGTGCCAATACCCCTCTTTTCAGTCCTTTGCCACTCCAGCCTCCCTGATCAAACCCCTATCTTTAATAAAGCCATATGAATAAGAAGCTGGCTCTCAACACAACCTGGTAGAAGATCAAAAGTTCATAAAACATGATTTCTTTTTAATTCTACATTAGCCTATCCTTGGAAATGCATGCATTTGAGATTTTTTTTCCTGGAAAATACATATGGTCTATCTTGTTTTACACATGGAGAGGAGTAGATCCATAATATCCAAGATGGAGCTTGTGTGAACCTATGGAGGCCACACTCGAGTCACCATTTGGGTTGGTTTGATTTTGGTTTCTGTGATCACCGTGATGGGAGCGGGGGGAAATTACTGTGTAAAGCCTCAACAGTAAAGGTAAGGGGTCCTGATTCTATACCCTGGACTGTGGAGGTGGGAACAGAAATCTTATGCCTGCAATTAGGTTAAAAATAGGAGAAAATAGCAGAAAAATCAGAGCTTCATAACTGCAAAAACGAATGATAAATAATTCTATATTAAATAAAAATATCTTTGTTAAATAAGCAAATAATATATGTTTTAAAGGGACAAAAACTACTTAACAAGAGAAAATCAAGCATTTTCAAGGAACTAGAATAATCTCTCCTCCTCCTTCTTGTCTCTCTCATTTCTTTCTCTTCTATATTTTTTCCTCTTTATTTTTTGCTTTATTTTTGATTTTCTCTCTCTTCTTTCTTGCCTTTCCTTGTGAATGAAGATTTCCAGGAGGAACAGTAACTGATGCACAGAAACAAACCTTCTTCCTGAATTACCGCACAGCAAATTTCCTGTGTTTGGGCCCGATCCTGCACCCTTTACCCTTCGAATTGTCCCAGGGATGTCAGTGTGGGATGTGAACGGGGAGAAACGGGTGGATGGGGCAGGATCAGGCCCGGGAACAATAGGAGCATTGTTGGTGAGATATGGAGCAGGCTGCTGAAGAGGTAAACAGTTAAGAGATGACAACAAGTGGTGGAGTTTCTCAAGGGCAGGGATTTGGAGGAGCAGGAAGGTTAGTGCGGGCCCCGGTGCGAGTGGAAGTTAGAGGACGTGATTGCAGTTCATGGGAACCAAGAGTGCAGGATGGGATACATTCAATTCAGTTTCCTCTGCAAGCTTAAAATAGAGCCATTGTAAATTATGTCAGACTGTCTCAAATCATGAAAATGATTGTTAAAAAGGCCTCAGAATACACAATGTGTATTGTTGTGCGGCTTTGATGTGTGAAAGATGAGAGTTTATGATATAACACAAATTAAATAAAAATAAAGTGGCCACATGCTTTTTCCTGGCTGGGGGAAAAAAAAAAAAAAAAAAAGGATTTATTGCAGAGGGATAACAGTGCTTGCTGATGGTGGTGCTGCCTTGTTTTTAAACAAGTCTGGAGCTGATACTGTGAGAAGCGAGGTAGTGCAGAGGTACGGACAAGTTTTGTCATAATGAAGAGCACGAGACAAAGCACAGCCTTGGGACTTGCCCGCTGCTCCTGCTCCTCCAAAGAATGCCAAAAAGGGACATAAAAAGGCACTGGGGAACTAAGCATTGCCATCTTCCAAACCCCACTTCAACTTACAGACTCTTAACTTTGTTCTGCCCCAATTTGCTCCTTAAGGTGTGTAGCAGCCAGAAAATCAGGAATCTGCAAAATTCTGTTTGCTTCAGTGACGTGAGTGACTCTGTAGTGTCTCACTCTGCACCACCGGGGCCACTTCCAGCCTCCTGCTGCTGTGGAAGGTTGCTGGAAGCTGAGCTCCGACGTGCAGAGTGTCACAGGCTAGATCAGGCCCTGACCTCAAGGTAGATCTGCTCCCCTGTGTGTCCCCAGGCTTTCTCAAAATGCTGCATTTTTGAGGCTGAAATTGTTCTCATCCCAGAGGTGTTTGAAAGGAAATTCATCAGGCTCTTACTGAGCATCAGACGTGCAAATAAAGACAGCTTCATTCCTAAAGGAAATTGTTGTTGAAATGTGTTCTATCTTGTCATGTGCAAGAGGCAAATAAGCAATATTAAGACTAGGAAAGTTATTAAGATGTGGAATTTAGAGTTACAGCAGCCCAGGCACCTTGGAGGACTGTATGCATTGCATGAATGGAAATGCATTGGACATATGAGAGTACTGAGGTTTTCCAGGTTCTAGCCTGGACTTCCATGAGATTAAATTTTTCATTGTAAGTGGAGAAAAAAATGTTTGTTACATTTATACTTGGAAATAGGAAATACTTGGTTGTCTCCTCCTTCACCTCTTTCCTATTCTTGCAGAGTGAAAGCTCTGTGAGGCAGCTCCATCTCTGGCTGGTCCTGCAAATATTTATTTTAATGATTCCTTTCCACGTGGGAATAGTGATATAAATGGATGCCATTTGAAGACACCTGTGCTCTCACACAGGAGCACCGTGGGTTCATGCGGGGTCACAGCACCGGGTCGTGGCTCGTGGGGGGCTCTGGGGGCGAACGCAACGTGGAATAATGGTACTGAATGTGCAACACTGTGCAATGCAAAGAGCAAACGAGGAGAGTGTGTCTGTTAGTGATTCCACGCCTTTTCTGCTTGGTTGGAGCGGGTTTTGGTGCTGTCCTCTGACATTTGTCTGCTCGGATGCCTTGCTTTGGAGAGTACAGTTGCTTTTGTACGTTCGTGCACCCAGACCTCTCCCTGCGGCTTCCTCATTGACATTTGGCGGGTAAAAAATGGTGTTATTTGCACAACTTTGAGGGTGGGGGCAATTACCACAAAGCCTGAGATGTGTTGTTGTTGTTGTTTACATACAGGTGAGGTCTGCCATAAATCCTATACTCAGTTTTCAAACCTTTGTCGTCATAAGCGCATGCATGCTGATTGCAGAACCCAAATCAAGTGCAAAGACTGTGGACAAATGTTCAGCACTACGTCTTCCTTAAATAAACACAGGAGATTTTGTGAGGGCAAGAACCATTTTGCAGCAGGAGGATTTTTTGGCCAAGGCATTTCTCTTCCTGGAACCCCAGCTATGGATAAAACGTCCATGGTTAATATGAATCATGCAAATCCGGGCCTTGCTGACTATTTTGGAGCCAATAGGCATCCTGCTGGTCTTACCTTTCCAACAGCTCCTGGATTTTCTTTTAGCTTCCCTGGTCTGTTTCCTTCAGGCTTGTACCACAGGCCACCTTTGCTACCTACTAGTTCTCCTGTTAAAGGACTTCCGAGCGCAGATCAGACAAACAAAAGCCAAAGTCCCCTCATGACAAATCCTCAGATACTGCCAGCCACCCAGGATATTTTGAAGGCACTAAATAAACAACCATCAGTAGGGGAGAATAAGCCAGTGGAGCTTCAACCAGAAGGGTCCTCTGAAGAGAGGCCGCATGAGAAACTCAGTGACCAGTCAGAGAGTAGTGACCTTGACCTTGACGATGTCAGTACCCCCAGTGGCAGTGACCTGGAAACCACCTCGGGCTCTGATCTGGAAAGTGACATTGAAAGTGAGAAAGAGAAATTTAAAGAAAATGGTAAAATGTTCAAAGACAAAGTAAGCTCTCTGCAGAGCCTGGCGTCAATAAATAATAAGAAAGACCACAGCAATCATTCCATTTTCTCACCATCCTTAGAGGAGCAGACTGCGGTGTCAGGAGCGGTGAATGATTCTATAAAGGCTATTGCTTCTATTGCTGAAAAGTACTTTGGTTCAACAGGACTTGTGGGGCTGCAAGACAAAAAAGTCGGAGCCTTACCTTACCCTTCCATGTTTCCCCTCCCGTTTTTTCCAGCATTCTCTCAATCAATGTATCCATTTCCTGATAGAGACTTGAGACCGTTACCCTTGAAAGTGGAGCCCCAATCACCCAGTGAAATAAAGAAGATCCCAAAGGGAAGCTCTGAGTCTCCCTTTGACCTCACCATAAAACGTAAGGAGGAGAAGCCACTTACTCCCATCCCCTCAAAGCCAGCAGCCCCCTCTGCATCCAGCCAGGACCAGCCGCTGGATCTCAGCATGGGCAGCCGAAGCCGAGCCAGCAGCACAAAACAAGCCGAGCCTCGGAAAAACCACGTCTTTGGAGAGAAGAAAGGAGGAGACCTCGAGCAAAGGAAAGCTTCGGAGTCCTCTTTGCAGCACGCCAGGCCCACCCCGTTCTTTATGGATCCCATTTACAGGTAATGGACTCTCTGCTGCCTTTCAGCATCCTTTGGTACATCCTTTGCCAGGGCTGCCACCCTGTCCCTCTCCCAGTGTCCCTGGAGGTGCCATCCCACTGCCAAGGCACGGGGGGGCCCAGGCCACCTGCTGACCTGCACATCCCTCCTCACAACCCAGCTGCTCCAAGTGAGCCATGGGGCCGGTAATGCTGCGGTTAGCAAGCCCTCGTTGCCATGAGTCATTAGTTTAACCTGAATAGCTTGACATGCAGAGGTTGAATATATTCTCTTACCCATAAACGAGTTGGCATCAGTATTGAATGTTTGTTTATTTGATGTGTATTTGATGTCACTTGTTGGCCTGAAATTCATTTTCTTCCAAAACTCTGCCCACTCTGGCTTCCCCTGGAGATGACAGTGCCTCTCCCAGGGTACCCCTTTTACTCCACCTTGCCAGTTCGTCTTGAATTCAAGAGGAGTGTCTCATACAACAAAGAAGCACATTTGCCCTAAAGCAATTGTATTTAATTTAATTTAATTGTATTTAATTTAAGCAAATGTAAATTCCGTATTAAAAATACGGAAATTGAGAATGATTTCTGCCCTTTTTTAACATTATTTGAGTACTGGGTTGGTTTCTTCAGGCATTTCATTCATAGAATTGAAAGCACAGCATCCTTGTGTGTGCAAAGCCTCACCAGGGCTCCTTAGTCATAGAATCATCACAGAACGGTTTGGGTTGGAAGGGGCTTTAAAGCTCATCTCATTCCAACCCCCTGCCATGGGCAGGGACACCTTCCACCATCTCAGGCTGTGCAGATCCCCATCCATGATCTACCTTGTAAAACCAGTGGGAGCCTCACTGTTGGCTTTGACGGGTGCACACTTGTCAGTGAGCTGAGGTTTTAAAAAACAGTGGTAAAATCCAGACCTCCTGGTGTTTCCCATCAGAGCTGAGATGGATCTCAGTGGGATCTGAATTTCACCTGCATCCTGTGTGTGTCAACCCCCCTTTGCCCTTCTTGCTCTTATATCTGTAACCAGTCAAAGTCATGTATCTAAATTAGTTTAGAGAAATATTAGCCATAAAAATATTTGTCTGTAATATAAATGACTGATTTTACAGCCTCTTGTTTAAAAAAAAGGTTACGGCCAAGTAAATTATGTTAATTTATTACTTTATCTGAAAAAGAAATGCTGTGGGAAAAGTTTTTGGAGAATGCTGGTGCATGAGACAAGAAGTCTCCATTACGAAGAAACAGGATATGATGCTATTTAGTGAGATGGCTTTATTCATGCCAGATTGATATCTGTGTTAGACCATAAGTTTTCTTTGCGTCATATTCACTTAAAATACCTGAAGCAGCGGAAATAATGATCCATGTTTTATGGCCCTGCATTACCAGCTAATTAAATTGCATTGCGAACTCCCCTGCCCAGGGCAGAGGGGTTGGAACTAGATGGTCTTTAGGGTCCCTTTCAACCCAAGCCAGTTGATTCTGTGAGCCTACATTTCTGTGATTTTAATGAAATCTGTACAAATTCTGGCAGCACAGCACAAGGTCAGGTATTACTGAGCCTTCCTTTGCCACGAGTTACATCTACATATGGACAACATGATCCATCCATCAAACCATGCACATCAGTTACACAAAAAGCAAAAGCCTCAAATTTCCATGCTGTTTCTGAATTATCCACGCTGGGTTTCACTGCCTGAATGCCCACGAGTGAATTGCAGTTTTTGTTGCTGGAACCTCAGATTCAGTGTGTTCCTGCAAACCCACCTTTCTCCCCCTGCTTGTCCTTGGCTGTGCACAGAAGAGGTTTCCAGTGTGTGGCTGTGATGTTGTGTGTGGACAGATGGCAAGGGACCCATTGCTCAAGGCTCTGTTGCCTTGAATTCTTCTCCTCTTAGTGCAGAGCATGCTTAGCAGCCTTATTTCTTTGTAAAAGTGCTTGGTAGTTAGTCATCGGTTCGTATTATAATTGTTATCAATCTTTTGAAATGGGAATATTCCCTGTATAAACGGCATAATCTCCTTTAATGGGGATTCCCAGCCCCACCCTGTCAGTAATGAGCTGTGTGTGGGAATCCAGACTTGAGTGTCCTCCTGTATCTTTTACTGTTATCTCCTAGAAACAAATTGTTTGATGTGTAATTGCCTGTTTTAAACCTGTGTAGCTGTATGATTATTAATATCTGAGACTGATTCATCCCAAGCAAATCTAATTTTAACATTTACAGAGTAGAAAAAAGAAAGCTAACTGACCCACTGGAAGCTTTAAAAGAGAAATACTTGAGACCTTCCCCGGGATTCTTGTTTCATCCACAAGTAAGTATTTTGGGAATTTTGATGTTGTAAACAAGCCTGTTGATGCTTCAAAGCAGGTGCAGAGAAATGAATGCAGTCTTAGTCATTTTTGGATTTCCTAAAACACACAGTTTTTGCTGGACCATTGTGGTGGAAAAGCGTAAGCATTGTTCTGAGCTTCTTGATGTTTTGCAGATGAAACAACATGTTTTGATTATAGAGGAAGCCAGATTTGAACTGAATGTGTCTTTTAGAACCATTTTCCTCCAAAACCATAATGTAGCTACCAACATTTGCAGCCACTTGTGTCTTCAGCACTCTCCTGTGCTCTGTGCAAGGAGTCAGTATTGACTATGAGAAGTCGATGCAGATTCAAAGTAAGGCCAGCAAAGCTGAGTGTCCCAGTTTAAAAGGGACTTTATTTTGTTTAAGGACTCCCATAAAAGAGATGAAAGTGTCCACCTGATATTTCCAAGCCTCGTAGTGCAAATGCTCCATGTTTTTTGGAAGCTGCCGTGGGCTGCAGTGTGTGCAGTGTGCGTAGGATCCCTGCTCCTCCATTCCTGAAGACAGAGTTTATAAACTCTGGGCTGCTCGCTTGTTCATAGGTTACGATCCTGGATGAAAAACATTTAGGAGGGTGTCCCTAAAACAGTGTAATAGCTGTAATGTGTTGGTAGTATAGGAAGAGGATCTGTGTGCAAACTATACATTGCTTTTCTCCACCAGCACTGCACCCTCATTTTGTCTTCCTCCTTCTTGCTCAAGGAGATTCTGCTAAAAATTTTGGTTAAATCTTACACCTGAAATAAAATGCTCTGTGGTATTTACAGATTTGAACCCCTTGCTGACTGTGGGCTGTTTCATCTTAGTAATGACACCCTTTACACATCCTGTGTTTTAAGCACACAACCATGAGCTGCTGTCGCTGGTTCAGGTTCCTCTGAATTCCTGGGCAAAACACCCCAATAATCTGCCACCACTTGCTTTATTTTTTTTTTTTTCCAATGAAGTCCTAAATTGTTATGTCTTAACTTGCATGGAATATATTCTGAAATATGGGACTTCTGGAAAACTGGGAAGAGAAGCTAATGGCATCTATGATTGCAGATGCACAAACACACCCCATTCCAATTTCAATGTCTGAACGAAGTGTTGCATCTAAGTATTAAAGTATTTAGTAGTATTTACATGCTGTAAGTATTTATGGCATTACATAAGTATTTATAAGCATTAAATAAGAATTTAAGGTGTATTAAAATCACTGAGAATTTACGTGCAAGATTTAATAGCAGCTTAACACCTCCTGTTAAGTTACCTTAATTAAGGTAAATAAGGTAAATTTGCTCAAGTGGCAAAACAACAAGTGAAAATTCCTGAAAGATGAGCTCAATCTGCTTTTTGTCCCCTCTGTAAAACAGGCTGGTTCCTCTCCATCTAGTTAGTGATTCTGTTAGAGCAGCTAAGGAGCTGTAAATGATCAGTAAATTATTTAAATGAGGGCATTTTAGATACAGCACTGATGGAAAAGCAGTATTATTTCACTTAGTGCTCTCTAGCTGTTCAGAAGCTGTAACTCAGACTGGTTCAGTGTGGTTGGATTTGGGGGTTCTGAAGGTGTTGCTGCAGGTTGGACTGATGCCAGGGGTAGGTAGGATGGTCAGTGGGTAGGAAAGTGGCTGGGGTAAAATTCACTGTTTGGAGTTTGGCTGTGGAGGGCAGGAAAGGAGTTGGATATTCTTCTATGTAGCACTGTGTGACTGAGTTACCTGGGGAACTGGGAATCAGGCAGGGATATGAGGGTGAAATGGAGGCATTGGGCATTTCCCTGTTAGAGGGAATGATGTCAGGGTTCCACCCTTCGTGTTTTGTCCCAGAGGGTTGGTTGAATCTCTTGCTGGTGCCCGAGGAAGGGCCCAGTGCTGTCACCAAGTCCGTCACTGTGAGGAGGAGGTGTCAGGTGCCACCTCCCCATGGCAGGGCCAGCCCAGGTGGGGCAGAGCAGCCCCCAGGGGAAGGAGGGAGGGCTGGCTCTGCAGAACCCCCTCCTCCACGTTTCTCACTGTGCAACAGAACAAAAAATCCACGGCAAAGCTTGGCTTTGGTTTTATCACTTAGCTGAGTGAGAGGGATAACGTCTTTAACTTGGTGTGAGCTGGATCGATACAGAGGTCAGGAGTGTAACAGGCGCTAAGGAACATTGTAAAAGAAAACCAAACCACCAGCACATGTCCTGTCAAAAAAGTAAATGTCGAAATGCTTTCTTGCAAACTTTAATAGAACAGAAAGGAGCCTCCTGTTTGCAAAGGCAGAATCTGGCTCGGTATTTATAGAGGACTGGGGAACAGCTTCCAGAAAAGCTGTTTTTCCTTTATAGTCCTGTTCACCCCTGTAAAAGTACAGGTGGGGAGTGCTCCACAAGCTTTCATTTTCCATTGGCAGGATTTAAAATACCTACAAAATTATTGTTCTTGTCCTAAAAGCTTTTGTTTCTGTTGTTGAATTTATTCCTGAAAATTGCTGTCTCATGGGGCAAGAATTTATTATTTTTTAACTGGATAATATGAGAGCAAACAGATGGATCTTTCAAATAGGTTTCTGAAATAGAACTTCAAGACATAAACCTCGAAGTCCTTATCCTATACCTGGCTGGGAAAAATTCCTCCCAGTGCCAGTGGCCCAAAAGCTATGAAAACTAGATAATTTCATGGCATTTCACAATAATTTGTCATTACAAGGATTGTATTTTTCAGGAAGAGAACACCCCTCTCCAAGAAATCATTCAGAATAGCACTTTAATTAGTATTTTTAAATAAAATCTTAATAAGTAGATTGATTGCAATAAGGATTCCAATGCAGGAATAATATGTTGTTTTTGTTTCAATTTTGCTCCCAGTTCCAATTGCCTGATCAAAGAATTTGGGTAAGTTCATTGCTTATATTTTTGATTTAATCACTGTGAAATAAATTGCATAAGAAAAATATAATATGAAAGATAACTTACCACTCAATTACGGAGCATGCCACTCTTTCCTACATGGTCTTGTAGCTGTAGCAGATAAATATGCTCTTATGTCAAATTGGCTTTATTTTTATGTACCTGATCCTGGTGATTTTGTTTGGTGAAGGCAATGGGAGCTTTACCTGAGTGAGGGTTGCAGGCTGAAGTCTTTGTTTATATGTGACTGAAATTGTTCCAAGCCGTTTCCTTCAGAGATTGCAGTGAAATTTTCAGGCTGAAATCTTGTTAGATTGCAATAGTTAATAAATATTTAATCTGCATTAAAATACGGAGCCTCAGAGGATTTAATGTTTCTCTCTCACTTGACTTCAGTGGGAGTTAGTCACTTTAATAGCTTTGAAAATTTGAGCCTAATTGCTCATTGCAGTGCTTAAAGCAGAAATAAAACACCCATTTATTTGCTGTGTTTAGATCAAATTTGTCCGCTATGTATGCTTACATCATCCTCCTTACACGAACAGGAATTGTGCTTTTAGTGTACTATGGGATAAATTTGGGCTTTCTCTTCTATTTTTATAAAACCTTGTTTTCAGTACATCTAAATTGTTCATGAGGAGAAAAGAAAAGAAAAGAACCACAGCAACTGCTTTTGCAGATGCAACTCCAGTAACGCCGTGTTCTGCTCTCACGCTGCTGGCTCCTCAGCTGCAGTGCTGAACCCGTAAATACTTGCCCCAGATTTTCCCAGCCTTTGGGCTTTGGAGGGGAGAGCCGGAGCCAGCGGCTGTGGCTGGGGTCCTGACTCACTCCCGCTCATCTCTCTCACTGCAGCCTGGACTCATTGCACCAGGCAAAGCCAGAATTCTGCAAACTGAGCTCTGAGATCTTCTCGTGCTCCTCTGCACGTGCGTCCCTGCACGGGGCTGCTGCGGGAGCCCCTGGAGGTGCTGCCCCTGCAGATGGGCTCTGAGCTCTGCCCTCTGCTCCGTGCCCTCCTTGGCACACTTCTAGAGCAGTGACGCACCTTTGCTCTGTGTACACACGTAGATTTTAATCCCACTTTCTTCCTGGGAAGCGCTGGCTTATGCAGCTGCAAAGATGCACTGGGAGCCTGAGCTGGAAGGAGCTGAGCGGGCACCGAAGTGGGGTTGGTTGCCAGACTTGGAGAGCACAGGAGGTGGTTCCCAACTTTTTCTTTGGGAAATTTGGTGTAGGACATGAAGGGGCCATAGTAGGATTTGTGATTTGGCCCAGGCACCCTTAATCCTCTGCTCTCAGAAAAGTGGCTCTGCTTCAGCAGGTTTGGGAAGTTGAAAAACGCAGTGCAGTCTGTTTCTTCTGATTTCCTCGGCTTTGGCTTGGTCCTCAAATTTCCATCATCCTGCTCCTTTGTGAGTGTACATCTCTTGGCCGTGCTCATGCTTTGAGCAGCTCCAGCAGAAATAGATGTTTAAAACATGAAGGGACTGAGCAGGATGCTGATTCATGGATGAGTCTCTATCTTGAGAGATTTGGTTATGTCACACAAGCCTTTCCATCTCAATTCCCAGTTGTGCGTGCCACATATTTCAAGATTATTTGAGATTGGTTTTCGTTGTTTGGCAGGAGCCCTGTAGTGCAAATCAATGGGCAACACTTTCTCTTGAATGGATCAGGATTAATTTGATCTATTTATCCCATTTTCGTCCTGTCAGGAGAAGGTTGCTATAAAGAGGTTCTGTAATTGTATATAGGCAGACATTATTTGCAATGGCTTTAAAAAGAACTATTGTAAATAATTAAAACAATTTTACAAATAAATGAAAAAGGAATTTAGTGACTGCCTTAAGAAAGCTTTTATTTCATTTGGCTTACTTTTAAGACATGATCCATTCTGTTAACTGAGCTTAATCCCCACCAACTGCATTCATACAAATCAAGTTATTCTGGAACCATACTGTAGATCAGCACGAGTTTCTCGCTACTGCTTCATAATGTGCTCTTCACATGTGATGGGTCTCTTGAACGTGAATATAGCTCAGCCAAGTTCCAGGGCTGGATGTCCAAATACACACAGTTTCAAGACAACATAATTCACAAATTGCAGTTTTTAGAGGCAACATTATAACTTCAGCTGGGGGAGGGAGAAATCCTGAGCTTTAGCAGTTGGATTTTGAAGAGTTCCCCAAATAACAGTAGTAAAAATGGAAAGCAAACAGTTGAACAGTTTTTTTTCCCATGAGGTCTGGCCATAAAGTCAGTTGTTTTTGTGATAGCAGCAATGAAGGAGTCACGTTTGTAAAACATGAGGTCATGTAATTCATGACATTGTCTGCGAGATTATTTCATATCATCAGGTTATTCTTAAAAAGCAGCAACAGCAAACCTTTGCTTTATTTATGCCACTTTTTCTTGGGTTGGTTAATAAATTTTAAGACAAATGTTCAAGGCCCCTGCTGATGATATCTTTCCCACTGAAATGTTTATAAATACTTGTTTTAGCCGATTATGGTAATGTCTGCATTTTTGAGTCGGAGCTGGGGAATTGTGACTGCACATTAGTTTGCGTCAGTCGGAGGTTAATAGCCTCTCAGGGAGGTGGGGGAAAGCTGCTTCCTTTTCCAGACATCTGGACACAGATAGAATCAACAACTCTTATATATGTAAATCAAAAGTTACTGTTCTATATAAAACATTGTCATTCACTGATCGCAGATTAGGAGCGCACGTGACTTGTCCGTAAGGCAATAGCTGTATGTAAAATATGTAATAGGATCTTCTCCCTCTCCTGCCTCCTTGGAGAGCTTTCTCCGTGGGCATGGCAATTACTCTAATCCCATCCTCGGGGTCAAGCAGTGCTTTCCCCCCTGTGCCCCATTCAGGGATCACCACAGTCCTTGGGTGTTGGGTTGGGGTGCAGAACCCCCTGAAAGCACAGCTGGTGGCTTTAGCCACACACCTGCCTCCCTGTTGGTCCCAGGGACCATCCCTACAGAGATGAGGTGACCCTGAGTACCCACCGAACCCCCCAGGACAGACACTGTCACTAACGCCTTTCTCCAGGAGTTTGGTGGATTGAGGACCAGTAGCAACTCCATGGCCAGCACAACTCCTTTGGAGGCAGGTCTGGCCTTGCCATCAGCTCTAACAGTGTTTGGAAGGAAAAAGAGCTACTTCAGTTGTGTTTCAGCTGGAAGAGGGAGTTTCACTGTGGGAGAAGGAAAGTCATCTCCTGGGTTAATATTCAGTCATAAAAAAAAGAAGGGGGGAAAGGGTAAGAACAGAATAGTGGCTTTTACAATCATTGGAGATAACCAGGGGGTCCGCCTTGGGGTGTCACTGGGCCCTGAACTGTGGCATATGTCTGTAATGCCATAGGAAGAAGGGGGATCAGGCAGAGAGTGGAGTTTGTGACTGTTTACTGTGAGTAACCAAATCCAGAGCTGACTATGAAGATTTAGCAGAAGATTCAGAGAAAGCTGTGTCACCAGGATTAAAACAGCAATAAAAGTCAATGTCAGTAAATACCCAGTAATACCGAGGGGAAAGTGTGACTTTTAGCTCCTGTCATTCAGGAAAAAGATCTTGAAGTTGGTAGTCTTATGAAAATATCACCTGAGTGCTTAGCAGAAAGGAACTGAAAACATCATTATGTTATACTGCCTTCAGGTCTTGAATAAAGCTGAAGTTCCTCTCAAAAAGGCCGTAGTAGAATCAGAAAAGACTCTGAAAAGTGCAACAATGATGATCAGAGGTAGGAAACAGCTTCCATTTAAAAAGAGGCTAAGTAGATTTTGATTTTTTCAGCTGGGAAAAAAATGCCCTAGGGAGCTGTTCCCCCAGCTCCGTGAGCCCATGAATGGTGAGCAGAACCTGAATGAGGAATGGTTATTCATTAGTGGTAACAATACAAAAAATATCAGACAAAAGGCTTAAAAGGAACAAAAGCCAGTATCTTTTCATATGCACCTAATTAAATTGGTGAACTCTCCTTGACAAAAATATAAATGGGTTTGAAAAGGTTTAGCCAAGTGAATGGGAGCAGCAGCCGATAGATGTTCAGTGTCGTAACTGAGATGCAGCCTCCAGTTAATGCTCTTGCACCTCCCTGTGCTGGTGTGTGAGAGTGGGGAGAACTGTCCCTTGCCCACCCTCCTGTGTGTCCCCTGGAGCCAGTGCTTGGCACTGGGTACCAGCTTCCAAAAGCACAAGTTGCCAGTTTGGAATTCCCACTTGATTTTGGTGTCTGAGTTTGTCCTCAATGCAAAACCCCCAGATTTCTTACTGCTTGGCTGGTATTTTGCTACTTAGTCTACTTAGACTGGTGAGCAGGGGCTGTCTGCCTGCGCTGGAGGTGATGGACAGCATGTTGTGGATCAGGGCTGCAGGGTTTCATGGGCTGTAAAATGCCCCCACAGCCCAGGAGCCCATCTCGCGATAGGGATTTGTATCCTCGAGGCTCTGAGCACCCACACGCTCCAGGACTTCTTAAGAAAATGCCCCAGTTTTGGTTCTTGGGAGCCCTACCTCCAGCAGATAGTACCGGCTGTAATTATCCTGGTAGCAGTGGAGTGACAGTGCCTCGGATCAGCGAAGCCGTGGGGCCAAACACTTCCCATTGGTGCTGGTGCAGTTCTTGAAAAACATAAATCCTACCAGGTCACCAAATAAGTCAGGCTTTAAAAAAAAAGCAAAAACAGCAAAACAGCAAGCACAATAGTCATTCCTATGGTGAGAAACATATTTTTAGAAAGCGAGTAATACTTTAAAATAATTGGAAGTGCTCGTGTTTCCTCTGGATGAGGGATTTAAGATTAGGTGCTGATTTCATACCTATTTTGGGACTGGTGTAATCCTGGAGGCAGTGTTGGAGGTAGCGCTGATCTGCTTCGCTGTGCATTAAACAAGAGTCTGTCTCAGTTTCTACTCTGCAAAATCCTGGAAATAAGAAGTTAAAAAAAAAAAAGTCAGCATGACTAAGCCATTTCAAATGTAAAGGGGAAAATAGTTGCTTTAATATATTACTGGCGGGGACCATGTGCATGAGAAATTGTGGTCCAAAAATGATTTAAACCCACTAGATAATGAAATGGACTTGAATATTAAATATACATAAATAAAACATTTATTATACCTCTCACTACCCTTATTATTCTTCACCATAAATATGTGATATCATAACCCGTGTACTGTCTTGTCACTGCTAATCAGCTTGGAGGCCAAAGGGCATTTTTCATTCAAACGATTTATTTTCAGCAGTTGTAAAATAGATGAGTGAATTTTTGTGGGGAACAATTAGAAGGAATTAAAGGCAGTGGGACGACTATTTTAAAAGCTTTAAGAATCAATTCCAGCTAAAGGAGAAGATGAAGTCGTACAAAAAGGAAATACATGGTAATGTTGAGGTGTATGGGTTGATAATGACATCTTGGTGCCGAGATAGAATTACCTCCTCTCCCAGCAGCATCATCATTACATATCTCATGCCTGTGATCAGTGCACGTCAAAATCCTTCATATTGACAAATGTGCTGTCCACTTGCATCTGTGGAGAATGTTTTAGCAGCTGAGTGATTATGAATCAAACCCCAGAGCTTACAGCCCTTACTGCCTCGCAATGCTTTCACATTTGTTGCCTGACAAGTAAATGTATCTTGACTTCCCTCTGAGATTTTTTATTTTTTTCCACCGTGTTTGATGAAAGACATTTGGCAAATTGGCAGTGGTACCCTGTACGTTGCAATTTGTACTCAGCATTAGGAATCTGAGCATGAAATGAGAGGGCAGGCTACAGGCTAAAGGGAAAAAAACAAGCCAGCCCAAAGGCAGAGCTAACCAGCACGGAAATAGTCATTCCGGGAGACAACCATGCCATTCTGCCAATGAAAATAAATAAACCTGCAAAAATGCCCAATTCTTCCAAATAAAATTTCAGTTTTCCAACAATCAGAGCAACCTTTTATGGATTTTGAAGAACAGTCTGTGGAGATGTTCCAGCTGAGAAGGGTTCAGCATCTTGTCTTTCATGTAATTTCCTTCTTCGTTACAGCAAGATCTTGCACAGGGCTCGTGCTGTGGGTTTTGTGCTCTGTAGGTGAGAGCTTGGCTTTATTTTCTTTCATTTGTTTGTGGTGTTACGGAGAGGTGAATGGTTATTCTCACCTGTCAGTAGGCTCAGCAGCTTTCTTGAACTCTTCAAGAGTGGCAATGTTTGAGGTTTTGGAGGAGCTTTTCTTGGTCTGTTCCAGACGCCTTAAAGGAAACTGTTCTCCAGAAATCATTTAATCCCCACTCTCTGCAAACTACAGACAGCTAATCAAGAGTGGAAACATCCCAAAGCACAAAGGATTTACAAGCAACGAAAGGTAGAGCAGGAATATTAAGAGGTGGAAAAATAGGATAGACATTTAACAGGCAATGTGAATACAGAGCACCAAACCCACCAAAGCTTCATTTCTTCTTTGTTTATCTGATGGTCTTTGGCTATGATGGGCTAGGGACTGGATGGTTGGATGTGGCTGGGACATTGATGGAGCCTCTTTGGAACTGGATTGTTGCAGCCTTTGATTGAGCTAGAGTGTTCATAAGGTTTCCTCTGCGATATGTGGCCTCTGCAAGTCCTTAAAAAAAAAA
>VZTD01001206.1:274905-657292 GCA_013397725.1 Rhagologus leucostigma | reverse complement strand
AAAAAAAAAAAGGTAGACATTCAGTTATTATTTCTGTTCATTTGGTAAAAAATATTCAATGATTTCTGTAGATGGGATGCACAGGCTTGTAGGCACACAACCACAGAGCATGACTGCAAGACTTGGAATTTTGTAGAAGCTGAGGCTTAAAAATAAGAAGAAATCAACACTGGCTGATTATTACCCTCATGCCCAATAATTTTCAAGATTGCAGCTCTACGCTGGCTTTTTTCCCTTTTTGCTTCACTTATCAGTAGATGTTCTTGTATTTTGGGTTCCCGGTGGGGGCAGAAATCCGAGGGGATGTTTACCTTGGTGGGCTCTGTGCTCTCTCCTGCTGCAGGTGTCAGCTATCGAGAACATGGCCGAGAAGCTGGAGAGCTTCAGCGCCCTGAAGCCGGAGGCCAGCGAGCTGATCCAGTCGGTGCCATCCATGTTCAACTTCCGCGCGCCGCCCAGCGCCCTCCCCGAGACCCTGCTGCGCAAGGGCAAGGAGCGCTACACCTGCAGGTAGCCCCGGGGCCACCCCACGCTGCCCTCCCCGAGCCCCCCCTGCTCAGATATCCGACAGGGACCACAGCGAGTCTTTCAGGCCTCTCCGTGCCCAACATGGAAAGCGTTTCCCTTTGGGGTTCCTATTTATTGAATTACTGGTGTTACGAAACAAAGAGCTTTCCCTGTATCATAGCAGTTTGATAAATGAGGTGAAAACTGTTATATAAACAATTCCTTTTTTTCCGTATTTTCTCATCACTTTCATATATAAAAGTGTGCTTTCATTATTGATTTTTTTGATCATAAACTCCAGGCGTGTTTTCTCTCAGGCTTCTGGTTTTAATATCCAAAGGGATCAGTGATAAAATACATGACTTATTAGGACTTGTGTGTACAGACTTAAAAAAAATCCCCACAATGAAGATAGTCATTGAGTGTGCACCTAAAATGAATGGGAGCTTTGTCAAAGAGAGTGAAATTAGCTGTGTGGGTATTTTGAAGGCTTATACATCACGTTGTGAAAAAATAAATGGGATGTTGAAAGTGAAGGGATGCAATCTTCAAAGTCATCACGTGGAGCAGCCACCACCCTCATTCACTTAAGAGAGTGCTGTGTGTGCTCTGCCCCCATGCAAAAACAGGCTCAATATCCTTAACGGAATGGGCCAATTATAAACTGAATATTAATATGTTACTTGAACGAAGGGGGAGAACTCAAGATAATTTTTTTTTTTTTCCATTATTTTTCCTGTGACATATTACCGAGTTTGGAGAATGGTTTTTAAATTGCACTGTTTAGGTCTCTATATCATCTCCAGAACGTGCAGGCGTTTGACACTGGCATATCAGTTTATCTGATCTTTTTGAAAACATGTCACCTTCTTTCAAGATGTGTTGTTATAGAAACATACCTTGATGGATTAGGTCTTTGAGTCTTGTCTGCTCTGATCCTATTCAGTGCACAGAACGGTGTCGCGTTTGCTGACACGTGGAATTGGTTGAAAGGTTTGAAATTTGCTTACACGGAGGCAGAAATCCAAGGCTTTAATAACAGATTCTCTTGATTCCAAACCTGAATGAGGCTGATAATCACCCAGTGGGCTTAGAGCCTTGGGGTGATCTTTAAAACTGGTTTTTCATGTATTCCTTTCTTATGCACAAGCAAAGCTAGTTGGTGCCAGAAGTTCCAGTCCCACTCTCATGTGTGTGTTGATCCCTTGCATTTGCTGAATGCTTTTGTTGAGGTGTTGTTGCACCAAAGCAATGCCAACAGGACCCTATAGTGATGATTCCATTTGGGCTGTGCATCCAGTGCAGCTCGAGTTGGGACAAAGCCGCTGAAGGTTGTGTTGTCTTATCAAACGTTTTTTTATCACAGATACTGTGGCAAGATTTTCCCGAGATCCGCAAACCTGACTCGTCACCTGAGGACGCACACTGGAGAGCAGCCCTATAGGTACTGCATCTCTCACCCCTGTCTGCTTTAAGGTCCCTCCCAAGGCAGGCATTTTCTGTGATTCTGTGAATTAAGCCAGGGAATTCAACATCCTTGCTGGACCAGCTCCAGCCCTTCCTCCTTAGCTTTGGACCCACTATTGCATTTTGGTCTCAGGGTTTTGTGCATTCAGTGCTGATCCTCATTGTTGAAGCTGCAGAAAGGGGGAAGGTTTTGGTCTTAGTGAAATTCTTCTGGCTGAGGCATCTTCCCAGCGCTATCCCCAAGTCCTGCCTTTGCTGGCAGGGTGGCTGGCACTGCTGAACCAGTGTGATTGAAGTGATGTTCAGTAGGGCTCGTGGATGTATTTTCCTTCGCAAAAATGTTTTTTTCTTGGAGTTCCACGGTGTTATTTGCAGCCTAAAGTTGGGTGATATGTCAGTCATCTGATTTCTGAAAGGTCCCAGTTGCAAAGGCGTTACTGTATTTATTTGTTTCCTGCCTAATCTGGATCCTTTCTGAGGTCTGCTTAACCAAAACCCATGTGGGTGTACTCTCCTGTTGATAAGAATATGTGTGTGATACTGAATTCAAGACAGTCACATGCAGAAATGTGTATAAAGCTTCACCTTATTGAAAATGAAAGGCTAATTAAAACTGGAAAGAGGCCAGTTCATGTTCCAGTAAAACAAATGCACAGATTTCTGCATTTTATGAGCTGTAAAGAGCAGAGTAAGCTCATTGTTTTTGAGGAAACAATATGTTTTTTGCATCTAGTCTCTTTGGGAAATGAGATTCACATCTAATTTTATTGACGGAAGGTCTTGATGCATGTTATACCCGTCCACTGCATAAAAGCCACAAGCAATTAGTAGCATAATGGGCGATTTCAGCACTAAAAAAAATTTGACATCATTGACAAGCGTAAGAGAGGCACGGGAGAAGTAAAAGATTGAAAAACTGAAGTGGTGAAGACTCTTGGCTGGTTGCCAGCCAGAGAATTTGGAATAGTTATGGTATGACTTAGTAATGGCTTAAAGAGCAATACAGTAAAGGCTTTAGGGACTCCAAATCGCTACAGAGTATGAAAATTGATGCCTCTGGTACCAGAGTGATAGACTAAACTACTCACATTGGCACAGTATTAAAGGCTGAGATTGTTTATTGCTGGTTTTTGCAAGATAACCAAATTTCCTCTGGGATTAGCAATCAAGCAAGCTAATTCCTCAAGAAAAGATTTAATCACACGGTATAATTTAGAATAGGAAAAGAAATAGCCCTTTTTACCTTATTTGAGCATTAGAAAAGATCTGTTTCATGTTTTTTCCAGAAGTGTTTAATTGTATTGTATTGGCAGCACATGAAACAATAGAGTTATTGCTCTACTGTTTTCAAACTTCCCAACTTTGCGTGCAACAGTTTTAAAAACATGGGGCTCAATTACCATAGCTAATTTGATGCCATTAGCTCAGAAATATTATGCTTATTCCTAAAGGCAGTATTTAAAATATAAAGTCTAATGTGAAGTAAAGCCGAAAACCCCACCATAGAAGTTGTGTCTCCATTCCAAGAGCACAGGTCTCCGGTTAGTCAGCCAAAATTTGTCTTTATTTCAGAGAGGATTGTGCCTCAGTAGGGAACAAGGAGCTGTGGTTGGGTGCTGCAATTGAGCCCAGAAGGCTCTTCATGTATCGTAGGACAAATCTCACGTACCCAGCTACTAACAAACTCTTTCCTACCCACTTGTTTTGGTTTTTTTTTTTAGATGCAAATACTGTGACAGATCCTTTAGCATATCCTCTAACCTGCAGAGACATGTGCGTAACATCCACAATAAAGAGAAGCCATTCAAGTGTCACTTGTGTGACAGGTGTTTTGGTCAACAAACCAATCTTGACAGACATCTAAAAAAGCACGAGAACGGGAACATGTCTGGTATGTTTGTCTTTTCCCTCCTGTCTTTTCCCTCCCCAGCCTGCCCCACATCCCATGTGCAGGGACTGCCCATTCCCTGTCAGCGCTGCCGAGCGTCCACAGGCGCACACTGCTCTGATGGGTGGGGGGTTGCAAAATATGTAAGTGCCTAAGCTCTGCTGACATTTAAAGTGCTTTGAAAATCCCAGCATAAACTCTCCCCTTGTATAACTTAAGACCACTGGAAGATGTCTTTTCTTTTGGTTTTAATTAAGCCAACCCATAGCGTTTTGAGAACAGACTGGGAAAATTGGTTTAATCCCATCTCCACAATTGCTTGGCTCTCAATAGGAGTCCTAGATTTAGAGTCTCAGGGGGCACTCTAAAAGATTTTTCTGGCACCTTCTGAAATATTCCCACTGTCAGGAGCTGAAAAGTGCTGGCTCTTATGGAGCTAGTGGTGCCTCTCAAACCCCAAAGCAAACTGGTCACCACACAGCAGCAGCACAGGCGGTGGCAGGAGGGGATGTCATTGGTGTGGATATCTTCAGGGTTTAATGAAAACCCTCTCTGCAGTCCTTTCAGTCTGCATTTTGCCTCACTGGAAATAACCAGGGGCATGCAGTGAATGCAGAGCTGTCCCTTCCCCAGCGCTCAGAGAAAGGCATCTGACACTGGTCTCTCGGTGTCTCTCTAATGGGCCTGGGTGATTATGTCAATGGCTAGTCCATATTTTGAATAAATCTGCATAATTAATAGCTAAAAATTAAGTTCTGTTTGCTCAGTTCAGCCATTGGTCTAAGAAAGACAGTTGTCAATGGACAGTCTTGGAATCACAGGGAACAAGAGGGAGATGTTGAAATAGAGACATGGCAAAAGTGATGCTAAACCATGGAAGGGGCACCCAGCATGCAGCCAGTTGTTTTTTGCTGGAAATCACCTTTGCCCATGAATAATTACTAATTACTGGTTTTATGGCCAAAAGCTGATGGTTCACGCTGACCAGCTTTCTGGCTCTCACCCATTTTAACCAGAGTTTCAATTTTATTTTGATTTAAATGGTTAAATATAGAAAATGTAAAGGAGCAGCAACAGACGTTGTATGTTTTGCTTTAAGGTACTGCAACATCTTCACCTCACTCAGAACTGGAAAGCACAGGGGCAATCCTAGATGACAAGGAAGACTCTTACTTCACAGAAATTAGGAATTTTATTGGAAACAGCAACCACAACAATCAATCCCCCCGAAACTCAGAGGAGAGGTGAGTTGTGTCTGATCTGCCTTCAGAAGGTGCCCACTGCTCCTTTTCCAGGTCTGCAGACCTGATTGTTCACTTTTGGTGATGTCTGGAGCCAGAGTTATTTTAGAATCTGGTTGCTTCAGTGGTCACCTTGGTGTCTTAGGAATAGAAATGTGTTGATTCCCTCCGCATTGTTTATGAAGGTGTTTAAAGTGGCAGATGCTGGACAAGAGGTTCCATCTGTGAACACATTTCTCCTTGTATCTGGAGCTCTCAGTTTCAGGCTCCCACCGTTGATTTAAGTCTGCTGAAAAATTCCTTCTCTTTACATTCACAGCAGAGCAGGTGAATTCTACATCCTGTGGCTAAATGTATGGAGCCTTAGGATTTAAGTGCAATTTAAATGTGTAATTAATAAAGTAGACCAAGCTAAATTCTTGGACCAAATGAAAGATTGTAGCCGAAAGTCCTTTCCCGTAAGTAACTCAATCCCAAGAAAGATGCTGAGTAGCCAAAAGCCTGTGAGGCTGCGGGTGGGCGTTGGGAGTCCACAGGGCTCTAGCATGTGAGAGAGCTTTTTCTACTAAGATTTATTAAGTATATGGGTGTTTGAATTCTTCTGAACTAACAGAAGAGAGACCACTTCTAAATATTTTCAGTTAATAAAAGTGCAGCTAAGCAGAAAAGGCTGTGGGATGGAGCCCCACATATTTCTTTGGGATTGGTGTTGCATTATGCATTATTTTCCCTTTTGAATTGGCATTACATTATTATCAACATCAAAAAATTCTTGCTGTTGGTGACAAACTTTGCTGCCTCCTCAGTTTCTAGATGCCTTTGTGAAGGGATAAAAAGGGTGGACACAACACAATTTCCACAAAAGTATTGGATTAAGTGATTACATGCATATTCAAATTTCATTCCATCTTGATTGGCAGTGAGGGCTTGGGATTTTTTCCTTGCACATCTGGTCTCAACATGTCCTCCAACAGGAAGTCAGCAAAGTGGAAAGGTTGCTGGGTTGTGCAGTGTTTCCTTTTTAAATTTGGCACTTCAGACTGCTCTTGATGGATATTTTATCCCTGGCAAATTGCTGCATTTGAAAGCATAATTAGAGAATCTGTTTTCTTAATCACATGGCTTTTGTTCCTTTGGTTGTAGTCCATCTCCCTTTCATTTCTAGCAGCCTCAATTGAGCATAACAAGCAAGTTGGCAGCCCAAACTGCCCTCAACAATTTCTTATTTCTGCCTATTTAAATAAAAGATGATAAAGAGATATTTCTCTGATGGTCTTAGAGGGAGGTGGCTGCTTCAGCTCACCCTGTTCTGCACAACCTCAGATTTTTTGATACTGTTGTAAAGACAGACTGTTCCCTAGAGCAATTTTTGCAATGCAATACTAAACTCATGGCAGTCAGCTGGAATTTGCTCGGAAAATAGATGAAACTCTAATATGTTTAGGAAAACGATGCTATTATTGTGGCAGAAACCAGCTTTGCTCCTCAGAAACTTCATCTGTTACAGCAGAAAGTCAAATGTTAAATACCAGCAAGGCTGTGAGGGCTCATCTTATCTTGCTCCAACATTGGGTATATCCCATATTGTCCCACACAGTTTGAAGCACACGGAGTCTAAAGCAAACTGCGTGCGGACAATAAGGTTTCCATTTTTATAACTGTATTCCTGGAAGAGTTAAGGACCTTTTGCACAATGAGAACAATAGATGAATCAAGGCCTCTGTGCTACATGACGTGATGGGGGCAGATACAGTAGTAGCATGAATTTTGGGGGGGGCTCCACTGGGTGCAGCTCATTCACATCACTGTGTTTCCAGTTGGGCGTTCGTTGGCGCCGCGGTGCCGAATTTCTTTAGTTCTCATTTGATGTGATGGACAAGATGCGGCTCCGAATGCTCTGAATCCTATAGGGTTGAGACCATTACCAAACGAGCCCCTGCTTCAGAGTGGATATTATGTCCTTGATAAAAATCCCGTAGGAAGTAGTTAAGAGAAGTCATTGTCTGAGAGCAAAGGGCAGCATAATAACCATGCGTAGACCAAATGGTTTTCCATGTGTGTATTGCTGTAATTACTCTTTTAATGGGAATAAATGCACTTAAATTGCCGTATGACCCTTCTTTTCATTGCTTTTTACCCTTCAAATTAGTCAATAACCCAGTTCAGCACGGGGGCAGTATTGCAGACCACTCTTCAGGTCTTCAGCTGAAGTCCCTTAGGTTCCCATGTATGAAATCCATACATTCAGTGAAGCAATATGGCTTCCAAAGGGGTGGTAGTGTGCTAAATTAATTATGCGTGTAATTTTGACTTTAAAACTCTGAACGCAATATTGGATGTCATTTTTTGTTAAAAATGCCAGATCCGATTTTCAGAGTTTCTTGGCCCCTACAGCTTCTGTTAAAAGGCAGTGAGTTGTTTTGCCCAGACTACATGTATGATTGGAAACTTGAGATGAAATAATGCATGAGAAAATTTGGAATGGTTATCTTAACATGGCTCTGTTAGAACAGTAGTTTTAGCAGAATAACAGGAAAATCCCATGCTGATGGTGCTGTAACGTCCCACTGATTTCTGAGTGGAATTTTCTCCAGTGCTGCCTGAATGTCTGAAGCTAAGCAAGATATAAAATACAGAAATCACTTTATTCTGCTGGGACAGATGCTTTTCAGATCTGTCTCCAAAAGTCTGCCAATGAGGAGCTTTCATATCTGATTTGTGTTTATAGCTTGGGTTTGTTTTGGTACTTTCAGAATGAATGGCAGCCACTTTAAGGATGAAAAAGCCATGGTAGCCAGCCAGAACTCGGATCTGTTGGATGACGAGGAGGCAGAAGATGAAGTAATGATGGATGAAGAAGATGAAGAGAGCGAAATGGCAGGGAAAGCAGTCAAAGAGCCCGTGACAAGTGACATGCATGAGGGCACTCCCGAGGAGGATTATGAGGAAACGAGTACTTTGGACATGAACTGCAAAGCTTCCCCTGGCAGGTTGGTTCCTTCCGAGTATTGGTGTGCCCGATAGGCGGAATAAAAACAATAAACCATACAAGAGTGCCAGCACCAAACCGGTGCCGTGGGAACTGGTTCTGAGCAGCCGCTTCCCACTTAAAATAGCAACATGCGTCTGTGTTTGGGTCAACACCAGCCCTGCTTTCAGCCTCTTCGTGCAGTCTGGAGCCCTTGATAGGAAAATTGACTGTGCTTGGGGAGCTATTGTGAGGTTCTGGGTGAGACAGGAAGCAGGGTGAGACAGTTCCATGGGAGAGACGTTATCTGCTCTGTGAACCGTCCTGGATCTCTCATAATGGCCTTGCGGAAGGCTGTGGGGACACCATGAGAGAGACAAACTCTCCCTCCCCTACTCAACTGCCCTTTCTTTAGAACAGAAAAGGGGATTCCCTTTTATTTCAGGATCACCATTCCATAAGGCAAGGTGGTTTATGAATGTGAAAAAGGGGGAAATTGCTCAGATGTGTAAATCTGAGAAGACGAGGGAATGCAGAGAGGATCATTAAATTGACATTAAAACCTCCTTGGTGTTTTTGTAGGTATAAAGAAGAGGAGTATAGTAAGACTGGACTTTCGGCTTTGGATCACATAAGGCACTTCACAGATAGCCTCAAAATGAGGAAAATGGAAGAAAATCAATACAGTGAAGCTGAATTGGCAGCTTTCAATGCTCCCCAGCTGCCAGAGGACCTCAAGCAACCATTGTACAGGAAATCCAAATCCCAGGTAAAAGCTTAACTTGGTTAAAATGTTATTGTCACCAAATACCCTCAGGATTAAGCTGTTAGTACGTGGCAGGACGGGCTGTTCCAGCTTTGTCAGACAGGGCTGTGCTCCATGTCCATAAACATCAGCCTGCCCCGACATCCCACTGTGCCCCAGAGACACGGCAGGGTGCTCTGGTCCCTGAGAACGAAGGATTTCCATACTTTTTTCTTACTTTTTTGCTATTTTTGTTCTGCCTGCTGTCCATAGAAATGCCGTGGTAAGAACTAGTCCCACTCTGCTGACACTGGTGCTGTGGAGTTTAGCTGCAGCCTCACAGAGATGTGGCTTGATCTTCTGACTGGCTTAGCTTTTTGGCATTTTTTTATAGCCTGTTGGATGATACCACCTCTAGGTCCTCAGCATGTTTTACAAACAGCAATAACTGAAATGGTATCCTTGTGCTATTTCTTGCCATTTTCTAAACATTGATTAATTAAAATGGTTTTTTTTAGCCCCTTTGAAAGATTCCTGTTTTAAAAACTGCAGAATATGCATGTAGGAAAGGTCAGCAAAGGATACTGTTATATTTGGTGAAATACAGGACGAGACAAGGGATAATGTGATTCCTCAGCCTCTTGAAAAGAACCTCCTGTGCCAAGAATCTGAAGGCAAAGGAGACTTTGGGACCTTGTCTACTATCAAAGGTTTCTCTGAGCTTTGTGAAACCAGATGAAAGCAGAAATTATTATTGCTGTTAGTGAGTCAAAAGTGTCAGTGGAAGGGTTGACAGTGGTTTTACCTAAAGCATTTTGTTGGGGTTTTTTTTTAACTAAGTTGAGACCCGTGGCTGCTGCCCTGACCGCGCAGGGGTGGCGTGGGTCCAAGCTCAGATCCCCGCCGCGGGAGTGTGACCTCTTTGTCCTTCTTCTGTCCCCGTGCAGGCCTATGCCATGATGCTCTCTCTCTCCGACAAGGACTCCCTTCATTCTGCATCCCATAGTTCTCCCAACATGTGGCACAGTATGGCGAGAGCCGCCGCGGAATCCAGCGCCATCCAGTCCATCAGTCACGTATGACAGTGTGGAGTCTTACCGAGGATGGGACCAAGTCCAAACCAGTAGCATGGCTCTTTCATATATGACTATTTAAAAGACTGCTGAGCAGAATGCCTTATAAATCTGCAGGGTCACTCATTTAAAGTCCGGTGACCTTAAACTGAATAATTTTAAAAAAGAAAGAAACTATTTATTCTCAATATTTTGTTTTGCACAGCAAAGGCAGCTGCTGACTTCTGGAGGATCAATGCGNAAAAAAAAAAAAAAAGGTTTCAGTGGATTATGTAAACGGGGCTGGGAAAAAGTGTCTTCCAGTTCACCCGGCTTTGAGGGGCAGGGGCAGAAGGGTTAAGACTGCATTGATACACACATGGGCACTCCTTTAAAGTAGGAACTGAATTGATTTTCTTTTTGTATAAGATAGTTTGACACAGGATTGGGAACAGTTGCTTTTATGTACAAATCTCTTCATTAAAGCTTTATGCATTTTAGCCCTTCAAAGAAAGAAAATAGTTCTATCAAATGCACACTATCCATCGTAAATGTAGAATGAAGTAACAGGGAATATTTTGTTCTCTCTGTAATTCTTTTGCCTTCTCAACTGCATTGTTAAAAGGAAAAACAAGGAGAAAAAAATGACAGAAAAAGAAAGAACTCTGAGAAACAATACATAAGAGGCTTGTGTATATTGTAAACTATGAATGTTCACTACTCCAAGAAGCTAAATCATCCAGATAATTCCGTGAAAGCACCGCGTTCATCAACAACACCACTAGTTCGAATCATTGTAAGGAGATTTTTAATTTTCGACAATCATGTCACTATTTTGTTGTATTGTTTCCTTTCCCCCTACCCTCTTAATTTCTCCTTTGTGTTGTGTGTACCATGTATTTATTTGTTGGCAAACGATTGTTTGTTGATTACAATAGCACTGTTCCTGTAACGAACAGCACTGCTCCAGTCCCCCACTGCGTTACGATGTAAGGCACCCATGTACTTCCAAAAAAGTGAGGTGAACTGATCTGTGTATATGGGAGTGCAAAACAGTGTTTGAAATTTTCTTACATTCCTCTTTTATTTTATTTTTTTGCCTTTTAATGAACTAAATAACTAATAGATGCGACTTAGTTTTGTTCTGTTTTTTTTTTTGTAATACAGTAAATTGATTCGATTGTATAAACAGTTATAATTTCTTCATGAAAGCATGATTCTTCTGATTAAAAAAACTGTACCCAATATTTTATGCTGGTTGTCTGCGAGCTTGTGTGATGTTATGTTCATGTTAATCCTATTTGTAAGATGAAGTGTTCCAAATTTATGTTTTAAAAAAAATAAATAAATAACGGAAGGTATTCAGTTATTTTTGGGGGTTTTTTTGGCCTTTAGTGAGGGACCAGATTTATTTTTCCTTTTGTTTATAATCTCATTTTGAAATAATCGGCAAGTTGAGGTACTTTCTTTAAATGCTTTGTACAATGTAACTGTTACGCATTTCAGTACATTACTATGGGAGGATCAACTTAAAAAAAATAATAAAGGACTAACGTGGAGGTGGGACTACCATTTGAATTCAGGTAAGCATGAGGAAAGCGGTAAGCTTGCAGCAGAGGTTAAGGCTGAAAGAAATATATTCTTTATGTCTGGNCTTCAAAGGCATTTGGGGAGCCTTGAGTTTGAGCTTTGCTCGCCTGCTGCTTGTGGGGACGACGTTAGGAAGCAGTGAAATATATAGTGAAATATTATATATAGTGAAATTATATTATATATATAATATTATATATAGTGAAATATTCACTCACCAGAGTGATTGAAATCCGTGGCTGAGAAGCTAAATGAGTGCCCAGCTGCATAAAATATGCCTTTTAGAGTCTAAAAGGAAAAAAAGAGAGCATTTTAGTTTGTGTTTGTTGTACCTGTCCAGCATACTTGGGGAATGGTCCTTTGNGTTTTGTTCTGTTTTTTTTTTTGTAATACAGTAAATTGATTCGATTGTATAAACAGTTATAATTTCTTCATGAAAGCATGATTCTTCTGATTAAAAAAACTGTACCCAATATTTTATGCTGGTTGTCTGCGAGCTTGTGTGATGTTATGTTCATGTTAATCCTATTTGTAAGATGAAGTGTTCCAAATTTATGTTTTAAAAAAAATAAATAAATAACGGAAGGTATTCAGTTATTTTTGGGGGTTTTTTTGGCCTTTAGTGAGGGACCAGATTTATTTTTCCTTTTGTTTATAATCTCATTTTGAAATAATCGGCAAGTTGAGGTACTTTCTTTAAATGCTTTGTACAATGTAACTGTTACGCATTTCAGTACATTACTATGGGAGGATCAACTTAAAAAAAATAATAAAGGACTACAAAACTGAAGGGATCTATTTCCTTTTTTTCTTGGTTTTGTCTGAGTCAGGGCAAAAAAACCTCATTTCCTCTGCAGTCTGGGGAGCAAAGACAGATCTGTGGGGTCGTGAGGGCAACCAGAGGATGGGGCACTGGGAGGTGTCTTGGACTTGGCCATGAAATGTGGGACACAAGCCAGAGCCTCTCAATAGACCAACTGTTGGAGGGGTTTAGTTAAGTCCTTTAAGTTTCAAAACGCTGCCTTGGAAAAGAGGGATATTTAGGTCATTTCACAGAAGAGGTTGGTGCAGTGTCACCTTCAAAGGCATTTGGGGAGCCTTGAGTTTGAGCTTTGCTCGCCTGCTGCTTGTGGGGACGACGTTAGGAAGCAGTGAAATATATAGTGAAATATTATATATAGTGAAATTATATTATATATATAATATTATATATAGTGAAATATTCACTCACCAGAGTGATTGAAATCCGTGGCTGAGAAGCTAAATGAGTGTCCAGCTGCATAAAATATGCCTTTTAGAGTCTAAAAGGAAAAAAAGAGAGCATTTTAGTTTGTGTTTGTTGTACCTGTCCAGCATACTTGGGGAATGGTCCTTTGTCCTCCTCTTGAACATCAGTGGTGGTGATAATCCAGGTCCTTTTTGTTCCCTTCAGAGATTGCAGACTGTCTGACTGGTAAGAATCCATCCACTACTGGGTAAAAAAGTGGGTTAAGTGTCGCAGTTCCCACAGTCAGCTGTTGTGTATCTGTTATTGTATAATATTGACTACAAACCTGAATACTCTTCCTTCTGATGGCTTGTCTTAAACTGAAATTTTCAATTTCACAAGAAAAACAGTCAGCAGCAGTAACCTTGTGGAAAAAAGAGAAGTGATTGTGACAAGTTTGCATCACTAGAAACCCTTGATGTGTTGTCTAGGAGGAGTTTGCCTTCACAGAAACACACTGATCCAGTTTTGACAGTATTGTATTGAATTGTATCTAACCCTTAACTCCACAAATATCATCACAAATATCATCCATCTCATTCCAAATGAATGCCATGACAGCTGTGAGAACAATTCCTCTGGTCAGGTGATGCCAGACCCCATAAAAACACTGTGTCCATGTTTCCATGTATCTACCAGTCCATGGTATCATCTCTGTGGCTTTTCCTAAATCAAGTATCTCCAGTTTTTTAAATATTCACCCCTGTCTCTCTGTGTGCAGTGCTCTTTTAGAAGCTGTCTGGTATTGACAGGACATAAACGGACTTTTGCAAAAAAGTGTTAAGTCTGGAGAATATTTCAGAGTCTCAGGGGCTCTGTGGTGTGACTTGAAGTGTTCCAAACAGCTGATTTACCAGAAGGTGATCACTGGACCAAAATCTCTAACTCAGATGAGTAAAATGACTCACTGAGAATGGTGACTACACACAAATTGGCACAATTTGTCTTTTTATAAATGCAAGCTTCCTTTCCTGCCTTCAATACTGTTTTTTACTGAAAATCACCTCAGAGGACAGTGCTCAAATTACACCACTGCCATTAGTCACAGGTAACTTGGACACTTTTCTCCTCAACACTTTCCTTGAAAATCTTGGGGTTTATGACTCATCCTGTCAAATGTTTCCAAAAATGGAACAGATCTCTGCCTGCCCAGACTCAGGCAAAGGCCTTTACCCTGTGATTTTATTCTGAAGAAAGAAAACACTTGTAAAATTGTCATGGTTATAAACCTGCTGAGCAATGAATGGGGTTCCCCAGTAATTCCTTGGAACTGTAAAGCTGTTTATATCCAGGGAAAAGCTCTGTGATGTATAAACAGCAAGCAAGGCTGCAACTCGGCACTTGCAAGTTGTCTTTGTTGGATTTGCTCCAGGTTCAGCTCTGCTGGACCCCCCGAACAAGCTGTTTTCCCCTTTTCTGTGTGTAATCACTTTTAATCATTTTGGAAGCTTTTACTGGGTATTTTCTGGCTTCCCCACCCCTCGTGTGCACCTGCACTGCCATGGCTTGGAGCAGACCTGTCTCCATTCCAGCCTGGGGCACTGCCAGAAAGGACCAACCTGGTACAGGACCATGAATCCCACAGAAAGATTCATGGAAATGCCACTGAATTCTTGGGGGGATGATGATGAATGTGGCAAGGTCACCACCAGGCACCAGCATGCTCAGCCAGGTGTGAACACTCCGGTACCCCCAGCAGGACGAGCAGAGGGTCCCCACCCCTGGAAAGCCCTTACCAGAGACCTGAGCCCAGGAACCACCTGTTTTGGAGGCACCATGCAAGGACAAACAGACTGACAGAGTGGTTAAGGTGGGAAGGGATCACTGGAGACCATCTGGTCCAGCCTCCTTGCTCCAGCAGGTCCTCTCAAGCACATTACCTGGGATTGTGTCCACATGGATTCTGAGTGTCTCCAGAGGAGGAGACTCCATCACCGCTCCAGGCAGTCTGTTCCAGGGCCCAGCCACCTGCACAGAGAAATTTTCCTCGTGTTCAGGTGGAGTGTTCTGTTGCCGTCTCCTGCCCTTTGCCTCTCGCCCTACTGCTCTGCCCCCCGAGAAGATCCTGGCTCCATCCTCCTGCCGTGCCCCCTGTGCAGCCGGACCCCTGCCCACATCCCAGCCCACAACCACCTGCAGGAGCAGCAGGATGATGAGCAGCTTCAAGGGGCGCAGCGGGACCATGGGGAACCTGGGAAGATCCTGCCGTGGGAGGTGGGAGCATCCAGGTGCAGCAGAGCCAGGTCTGTGGAACATTGTGTGATGGCTCCCTGCAGCCCAGGGCTTTTCCACCAGCATTTCCACCTGGGTCCAGCCCTGTGAGCAGCCCCAGAGGACCAGGGGTATTTCCACCTCGTCAGACAAAGTGAGAAAGGCTGAAGCGTTGTTTCTGTCTCCAAGCAAAGCTCAGTCCTCCTGTGCTGTTGGGTTGTTTCAGTCAGTCTGCACCTGCCGCCACCACACACAACAAATGGGCTATGGCTGCAATTTTATTCCCGTTTTACAAGTAACAGTAAACACGTGTCTTGATTCAACAGGTCCTTGGAAATGCCATTCCCTAATAACTTCACCGTTGTTTGCTAATAATAAACACACAACTGTACTTTCAATAGGAGCTGGGTTTATCCGGGTCATGCCCAGGAGAGCTGTTTCGCTACGATTTCAGGCTTTGAAACGAGAGCAAGCTCTGTCAAAGCTTCTTTGAAAGCTGGTATAACAACCCTGGAGTGTCCTGTTCCACCCAAAAGCCATCACGCGAGGATGGACAAAAGTATGCTTTGCATCAAACTACATAAAGAAGCAGGAAATTAAAAATTACGAAAGTGACAGAGAGCAGGGGGAAGGTTCTGGCTTCTGTGAGAACACCTCTTACAGAATTTTCCTTTCTCCTGATTTGCTTTTACTGGGCATAAGGTTTATTCTCTTTTAGAAGTGGAAAATTATTAATTTAATGTTCTGGAAGTTGTGAAAGGAAGAATTATGGAAGAACTGATCTCCTGTTCAGGTGAGAAGAAAAGCAAGAGATCGTGTCAAATAGGCTACACTCAGGTAACTGAGAGTGGGGAGGAAGGCAGGCAGGATCTTCCGAAACTCACAAATAACAGCAACAGGTTAAATAGCAGTGCAGGACAGGAAGGCTTGGACATCAGGAAAACTTCAAACAGCAAGAATGTTCTGATTGTAAAATTCTTGTGTGATACCTCACACAGGAGCTTTGCAAAGCTTACTATAAAGAGCACAGAAATAGCAAAATAAAGGGATTTTTTAGCAATAGAAAATTCCAGAGTTTCCCCTTTCAATTTCTCTCCCTTTATTTTCCTCTGGATTAGCCTCAGCTGAATGCTGTGTGTGAAATTAAGTTATACCCATTCCGTATTCCAGGAAAAATCCACTCCGGGTTTTCCCAGAATCCATTCCGTACTCTGGGAAAAATCCAGTCCGGGTTTTCCTCGGAATCCATTCCGTACTCCGGAAAAAATCCAGTCCGGGTTTTCCCCGGAATCCATTCCGTACTCCGGGAAAAGTCCAGTCCGGGTTTTCCCGGAATCCATTCCGTACTCCGGGATAATCCAGTCCGGGTTTTCCGCCATGCCGGGCCCGTTGAGCTGGGCTCAGGGCTAGTCCAGCCTGCCCATAAGCGGGCCTGCTGACCGTCGGGGAGCGAGTGCCGCCGCCTCATCCGGTCCCTGGGCTGGTTTTCCCACTGGTTGCCTGGAACTTGGCATTTTCTTGTCAAAGTATCCCACCCAGCTGCACTGCCCATGGGGTTTGATGAGCAGAGGGGACAAAATGTATTTCTATAATATCACAGCGAGTCCTTCAAGTCTGTGTAGATCCATTACCATGACCTTGATTTTCATTGCCTTTTCTCTGTGCCAGAGTTGTTCACGCAGAGGAATAGCTGAAGAGCAAACCCAGATTAGATTACTCATCTCACCCCCCCAATAAACAAGGAAAACTGGATAATTTTTGTCTTTGTGTCATACCCTCCCCGATGGACCACACAGGTGCACTTGCCCAGATGCAAACAGATTGCTGAGTGAGGATTGATGTTGCTGGCTTTCTGCTACAGTAATTTCTTTTTTTTTTTTTTTTTAAGGAAAAAAGAAGTCAATACTTTTCAAAAATCCCTTCAGTTTATTTCAGCATCATCCTACTGTTCACCCCACTGTGGTGCTTTTCTGTAAGTCAACAAATCATTCCCAGCAGCCTTCCTAGATGGGGGAGCTGCACATTACCCTCTCAATTCCTATCTACAGAACCTAACAAAGCCCCACCATGACAAGATGATTAATCAATATTTCACCCTGGCTCAGCTCCTCAATACCCCTGCGGGTCCCAGTCGCCATTCCCGTGTCAGCTGCTGTTTCCAGTGGGTACATTTGTGCAGTAATGGGAGGGGAAGTTATTATAAAAGCATCTGCAGCGCTGCTTTTGCTCAGCTATTCAGTTTGGCCTGTTGCTCCATGCGTGTCTTGAACTTTAAAACTTTCTGTCAGGTCTCTCATGTGTAGAGACTCACTGTGAGCTCCTGGATGGCTCCGCTGCACTCTCCGCCTTCCAGCTATATTTAGCCCCAGCTGTGGTTTTGTTGGTCACTCCTAGAGTAGTGGGGAAAAGTTAAAGATGCTTCCAGTAATGATTTAAACAAAACAAAGGTATCCAGCAGCAAACAGAAACCCCTTTTCCCGTGTCAAAGCCCACGTTCCTCGCCAGGACTCCAGTTCGCAGGAAAATGTGTTCTGCAGCCTGGCCAAAAGCAGCCTCTCTCCCGTCCATTGACTGGCTCTGTAGGTCTGTGAGTACATCTAGTCTGGGGCTGGCAAGAGCCAAATTAATTCAACTTCTGTTTCTGTACAGAAAATGGTGCCAGCTTTAGGAAAGGCTCAACTCAAGTTCAGAGTCATTTAGTGAAGTCTGGGGAGATGGTGAATATCAAATAAAAAGTAAAAAACAAGTACTGTATTCCTCTTCTTTTCTATTATTTTTTTTCCCCTGATTCAGACTCATTTGCTGCTGGAGGAAAACAATTTTCAGCAAAATTATCCCAGAATTTAGATTTTAACGAGATGAACATTTAGATAATCCCTGGAAAGAGGCCCCATTGCCACACAGTGATCCAGGAACTCATGGTACATCTTGCAAGCCTTTATCCCAAAATGTCTGCCTAAACTTTGCCTGGGAATGGTTGCTTCCCTAGGTATGAACATAAACCAGACCGAACACAGATTCTTTGGCATGTTGGAAGCAGAGCCTCCTTTTTTTGATCCAAGAGGGTGCACATTTTAATGGCAATTGAAGCTATTTGTATCTATAAATGCATTTGGAGAAGTTTGGGGAACGTTTTCTTATGAAAGGTGCTGCAATACAAAAGTATTGTGGCACAATGAGCTTGAGCAGTATCTGCTCTGGCTGTCTGAGCAGGGGGTCTGAGAGAAGGCACCTCCAGCAGGCGCCTGCCTTTTCCCTGCTTTATTTTAATACTAATTAACTCCAGAAAGGCTAAAGAAATTTGATGAAATGCTACACTTCTAAGAAAAAGTTTTGCCCGAGAGTCTTCAAGCCGGCCTCCCAGCTTGGGAGGGTCTAGTGGGAGAAGAGGGTTAGTGGTGATTTTGATGCTTAAATTATCAGTAATTAAGAAGTTGATTTTCAGGGATTGAAGAAAATTTTAAACAGCTGCTTCTTTCGGGCCTTTTACTCCTCATTTTCATTAGCATGTGCTAAGGCAATCTGGAAAATATATTTAGATCCGTATTATGCTATGTCAAGACCTCAGCATCTGTACCTTGGGGCAGATACATGTGAGATAGCCGAGGGTAGATGTGCCAGCGCGCACATGTGGAAGCGTTCAATTTGTAATGTGATTATAGCCCCGACACAAAGCCCGCTTGATACCTGTGGCAGATTTGTTTCATGGTAAGCACAGTAAATTCTCCAAAATCATGTCATGTTTCACATCACCAGCCAACTCAAACTAGAGAAGTAGCGCTTTAATTCCCGGGGAATCTCTTTCAACAGGCGCGTGTCAGGCCCAATTAAGGTCCAGGCGGGCTCGCGCTAATTGGGGTGAGGTATGCAGTGGTGTGACGCGGTCCTGCAGCAAAGCAGCCCCTTTGTCCAGGGCGCACCAGCCCGTCTGTCTTCCCGAGGGTGGCCGGTGGAGGAACTCCTGCTAGAAAATAGCCTGGAAAAATTCACAACAGGAGTGAGAGATTTCAGCAGTGGATAAGAGAGCTCGGGGTGCTCAGCTGCAGCTCGCTGTGGGGTCTCCTGCGTTAGTTACCATCACAGGAGGGCAAGGTGGTGAGCTGCCTTCTCCACACACAAAATACAAACCTGACATCAGCATCCTCCAAGGTTCCTCTCTCGTCTCATCCACACATCTTTCTCCACTCCCAAAATAAACAGAGTTTTGTTAACATCTGAAGTGCTGATACGCTAGAATAAAAAAAATTAAAATTAAGGCATGAGCTGAGATGTTGAAATTAATTTAAGCATTCAGCCTCTCCTGAATTTCAGAGGTATTTATGTGAAAATCCCGGCAGACTCAGTATCAAGTCATCCATAATCCAAATGAAAGCAAAACACTGGAGGACAAAACCTAATGGTCTACATTCAAAACTGATTCCTATAAATATTTTAAGGATTTTGATCCTCCTAATTAAGGAACCAAGTGTTTTACTGTACCCAACTCTTTCGTAGAGTCATACAACAGTTTGGACTAGAGGGGAGCTTTAAAGGCCATCTAGTTCCAACCCCTCTGCCCCTCTGCCATGGGCAGGGACTCCTTCCATAACCTGGCCTTGAACTTCCAGGGATGGGGCAGCCACAGCTTCTCTGGGCAACCAGAGGGCCTCACCACCCTCATTATAAAAAAATTCTTCTTTATGTCTAGTCTAAATCTATCTTTTAGTTTAAAACCATCACCCCTTTTCTGGTTGAACAGGCCCCATTAGAATCTGTCCCCTGCCCCCTGTGGCTGCAGGGCCTGTTGGGCACCAGTCTGGTGGATCTTCTCTTGAATTCATCTCTCTTCTGAGCACGCCCAGGAATCTTTTCTAGCCCCCAGCCTCAGGCTCAGGTCTTAAGGGAGGATAATCTTTGCCGCCCTCAGACTAATGAGAAGTCCCAGTACATTGGTACATGTCTACCCTTCCTCAGGAGGGACTCCTGTGAAGTCCAGTCAGCTGCAATCACACTGGTGTAATAAAAGTTTGGTTCAGAAGGATCCACAGCCCCTCTGCTCCGTGTAACCACAAGCCACAAAACACTTTGCAATCCACCGTAACGAAGGAGAGACCTCTATTACATTTAGACTTGATTCCCTGGTACTCTCTGGCAGCAGTTCTGCTGGTTTTATTACTTAAGAGCTATTAAAGCCTTAATCACTGCATGGAGCAGCTCGCTCCAGCTTTACACTTGTCCATAAAAACTTTGAATGGGAGATCAAGAACTGCTGCTTGGACCTGACACCCCATCAGCTGAGGAGTTCCAGAGTCAGGTCTGAATTTGTCCTGCCCCGGCTGAGCATAGGGACCAGGCTGAGAGGTGCTGAAGGGCGGGAGCATGGCTTGTAGCTGAATTTTTCTTCGTGTTTTCCTTTGCTGCCTGTAAGGAAGGACAGAGAGTGGGATGCCAGTGACCTCTCCTTCCCCTCGTGCCGGCCATAAGCCAAGCTCTGAACATGCCACCCTCTGTTAGATTAGGAAACAGCAAAGTTGGAGAGAAAGCCACTGTGTGAAGAACAAAGTAGAGCAGGAACAGGGACTGGGGTAAATCCCACCCAAAAAAAACCCCAGTGAAAATCTTGAACCACCCTAAACTTGGCATGGTGCTGGGGGAAAAGAAGCAGGCATGGATAACCAGCAGGATGGCACAGAGGCATTGACCAGCTCAGTCATCTCTCCAAAAAAATCCTTCTGAAGCACAAGTGCAAGACCAAAACAACCTGACATGGTGTAAGGGAAATGGCACCCGCCAGAACCTGCTATAAGGGAACTCCCTGTGTTGCTCTTTATGTTGCCCAGATACTGGTGGGGTGTAACACAGAAGTCAGCTCAAAGCCGTTCATTATTTTCAGGGTTTTTTATTATAGAGTCGAAAAATCTGGCTTTCTCAGCTCGCCGCTATTCCAAAGCATGGCTTACTCCTCCTCCACTCTTCCACTGAGTTTTTAATATTTCCTCTTTGGAAAATGTCAGGAGTCTCAGCAGGGTGTGGGTTTCTGCTCTAATACAGCTCTGCCAGAGCTGAGCGAGGCTGGGGTGCCTTAGGGCAACACTTTGCCCTTGGAAAATATATTCTAGCTGCTGTCCCCGCAGAACAACAAGGGAAAAAAAAAAGAAGCATTTTCCCAAAACCTGAGGAACCAGCCTCGTAAATTATCCATCTGTAATGTTTCTTCATTTCAGCTGAAACAATGATCCCAGTACATTTTCTTTTAAACTTTGTCTCCCAGACCAAGTGGCCACCTACTTTGTCGTCCAAATTTCTCGTGCAGTTCGAATCTTACAATGTGTAATCTCAGTAGGGTTATCAGTTATGTCATGCATTATACAGCCTCCAATCAGCGTAGTGGGAAACAACATTTTCATTTAATACCAGGAGAAACAGTGGAAGTCAGCGATTGATACCAACACAATGATGGGAAAAAGTGTCCAGAGGTGCTACTCACATAATCTCACTTTACAACATCTTGAAAATTCAATAGAAAGGACTTTGCTAACAATACCAGAATGACATACCACTGATTATTGTTCCTAAAGCTCTTAACAATAAGAAAGCTCTCTAAATATATCTCAACAAAAAACATATAACAGTTTGTTTCTTCTTTTTTTTTTTCTTTGCAAAGCACATAGTATTAGTCAACAATTGTTGTGTGGTGTGAGCCCATTAGGGCTGTTGGCTGGTAATGTTCTGGGAAATGAGCTCTTGAAAGATCTTTTTTTCTTTTTAAAACATGCCTAACAATTGTATCTTAAAACAATCCTGGATCAGCAAACTGCAAGGACCCACTCTAACTTATTTTCTTAAGCCTGACAAAAGAACTAACTCCCCTTGCACCTTGCTCACTCACTTCAAAATTATGCCGTGAGAAGTAAATTTTGGCTCAGAGCAGAAATGAGAACCTCTTTAAGGACCAAGTTCCTGGTCTCTCTTTCCCCAGCAGCCTGTCCACAGCGTAATGTGAGTTTCAGAAATGCAGTTAAATTGAATTTTAAATACACTGTAATATTTACCTCAGAAAGAAACTGGAAATAGGCGTATTTACTCCTAAACTTACACATTAAGGGATGAACTAGAAACCACGCAGAGTCAGTTCCTACGACAGAATTACTGAAAGTAATTCATTGCTCAGCATCTTCCAAGAGCAGTACCCACCTTTGGGGCCATTCCTGCTGACCCCAAAGCACACAAATGAAGACAGATCTGGGAATAAAACCCTTCTTTTGCATTACAGCATTGAGCCCATTGCTATGTTTCATCACTGTGTCACTGTACAATGCTTTCAGGGTGTATGGTCTTCCAGAAACTTGTTGGTGAAGATTAAATAATAATTTAAATTCCTTTGATATGGTTTACATTTCAAAACCAAACTGAACCCTTACATGTCTCGCAGATCTTCACTGCATTTATAGCCCCGAAAGGCCAGTGAAAGATCCCTAAAAATCATTAACTGAAGTAAACATTGAATCACATTACAGAGTCAACAATGAAGAATTTTTGAATGAAATAAATGTGTCGTGCTTGAGGATATTGAGTGAAATATCCACTGGATTTTCTTTTATTGCATGCCCTTAATCTCTCTGTTTATTATTGAAGTGGTTAATAAGCAATTCCTAAAACTGATCCAGAAGGTGTCTTTAGCAGCCTGACTGTCAGCCCATGCCATCCAATATGCTTTCCACCAGCCTTTTGCAACCCTAGCTTGATTTCACCTTAAATACTTTTTGGAATGATTATTTTTGTTCGCTGAACTTAGACATCAGTTGTAGAGATTCAGTTAAGATTTGTTCGCGGTCGATATAAACAGTATTTTCTGGGTACAACATATATCGGGAGGAAAAATTTCAACTTCTGAAAACATTTTAGGATGATCAAATGAAGGGAATGAGAAAACATCGTGAAAATGCAACTTGAGCACTGGCTGCTTGGCACTGCTTTTCCTGTGGTACCACCACGCGGTGGCTGTTACGGCCCGTCAGTAACCCCAAATTTATTTAGAGAAATAGATCCATTATGTACTTCACTTGGAGAATTTTTTTCACTTCCCCACCAAACACTTATGGGTGTCCTTCAAAGCACCTTCAACTACATTTCATAGCACCTGGTTATTGAACCTGGTTATTGAACCTGGTTATCCGATCTCTCTCAGTTGAGTATGTTGACATAAACCTTTTTATTAAGTACTAAATATTAATTGTTTATTAAGCACTAAGCAAGATTTTGTTTTCTTACCATTTCTCTAATATCTAAGTGTAGACTTAATTAGTGGAATTCATCCACAGGGTAACCTGAATGAAGCCTCAGCTGAATTAGGGGCTGACTCTCCCTAAGGCAGGGCTGGAAATATCCCCAGGCTTAAAGTGGTTTCAAACACATTTGGCTGCTTTTCACTCCTTCCTGATTTTATGTACTTACAATACTCAAAAATTGCATATAATAATAGGTACTTATATGTAAATATCGTATTTAATTGCATATATATTAAGGCAATCTGGAGAAAGTGCTCACCATGAGGACAGGGCAGCCACAATGCCTGTGAGAAACACTGGGAATGAGGAGGTGACTTCAAACTCCTCCTGGCTGAGAGGTGAGGGGGTTCACGCCCCTGTCCTGGGTGGGCTGTGTGTCTCCTGTCCCAGGGTCGGTGCAGGTCAGCAATGGCACAGCTGCTGGTTGGTGGTGGTGGCGCTTGGTTTTGAAGTCAAGTCATAGGAAACTGCTTGAATGGCTGGAGCCAGAGCGTCTCTGCGAGGGGCTGCCAAAGAGAAAAAAAACACACAGGGCTGTACTGGCGGTTAATTACTTTGTTGTTTCTTAACTTTACTTTTTTGTTTATTGTTGGGGATTTTTTTTTTAAATCTCTGTTGCAAGGCTCCAACTTGACAGTATCAGGGAAGAGGGCTGGTGCTGCTGCAAACGCTCCTCATTGGGAGCTCGGTGCCTTTGAGGATGTGGGGCAAAGCACTAAGATCTCTTTACAGACTCTTCGCTCTTAGGCACCCTCTCCCTCCTCTTCCTCCTCCTCCTTCTCCCAAGAGAAAGCTTTCCCAAAACCAGTCCTGGGAGCAAAGTATCTCCCACAAGGGATGGAGCCCTGGCTCGGGGACACCCCGGAACTGAAACCAAAGAGCCAAAGCCCCTTTGCTGAGGGTACTTTTGCTGAGGGTACTCACTATGCCATGCAGGGCATTGCCCCTGCTCCAGGGAGGACACTGACCCCAGCCTTGCTCAGGCACAGCCAGGACACATGTCTGGAGGTGTGCAAGACTCTGGCAGTGGAACGGGATCAAGCCTTGGACATCCCAGCTCTGGGCCGGGCACGCTGCCCCGGACTCGTGCCCAGGAGTCGCTCTTACATGCCCGTGAAAATATGCACCCCAGTAACCACACAAGTAAACATCATTCATACGTGATCTGTGGTTTCAGGAGATTTCTGCATTTTTAAAATACTATCGATGTTTGAAAGTATTGTCCAGGAACATAAACAATTTTCTGTTATTCATAGGATTTGTGTTCCTTTCTTGATAGCTCACCCCAAACCTCATGGTAAAAACTGGAATAGGTTTATAAACTTATAACCAAGAGTTTAATATCTTCTAGGAGTGCTGCAGTTCTTCACAGGAGCATCAGGAATGGCTGGACTACATGATTTTGGAGGTCTTTTCCAACCTAAACGATTCTATGACTCGATGGAACGTGCCCTGGTGGGGACAACAGCAGGCGAGAGACCCCCACCAACCCCCTCCCCGTGCCTGCTTGTGCACACAACATTTCTTGTCTCTATCAATGTATCTAACATGTGAGAAATAAAGTGTGGAAAACTTATTTCAGCTGCATTTCATGGGGCAGGCGCTTTGATCAGCTAATGCCTGAGTACTATTCAGCACACAGGGAAATGGACAACTTAACTTTTAGACTTTTAGGTACAGAGCTGCCGCCGTGAAAGGCAGCCGTGTCGATGTTGCCAGCAGTCATTAGGCAGCCTTTGGCTTTGAACAAGAATATCCTAAGCCAGGGGACAAACTCCCCCATCCCCTGCTCAGGGGCAACATCCACAGCCTCCACCCCATCCATGCACCAACCCCCGGCTAAACCTCGCAGCGACTCCAAGCAAGGAGCGCGGCTTTAGTTAACCCCGGCTTGCATTCCTGACTCCAGTTTTGTTTAAAGAGCTCGAGGCGAGGAGGGAGCTGCGCTCAGGGTTTCTCGGAGCGTTGCGGGTGATTGATGCCCTCCCCGGCGCAGCCGGAGCCCTCCAGCCCTAATTGCCGGGTGCTCTCTCGTGGCTGCGCGGGGAAGTGCTCACGGTCCCTCCGCTCAGACCACACTTCTTCAAAACAAATCAAAGCAGAGGGCCCGTCGCCAACTGGAAATAAGGCTGGATGTCTGTAAAGTCCCCTGTAAGAGGACTTTTTACAGCCCAGCACCTCAGCGCCGGGCTACCACAGCTCCCTTCTGTGAAGCAAATTCAGTTTTTCACCTAATTTTGGCCCGTTTGAGAAGCCGAGAAACATCCAGGAGCTAAACCAAGGCAGAGGTACCAATTTTGACCTCCTTATGCTGGCAGTGTCTCTCTGTTAGCTGGTAGGTACTATAAGGATTTTGGAATTCAGCTTTACCTTTTTTTTCAGTATATGTTAGTCTGTGGAGCGGAACGCACGAGCCAGACCTGAGCAGTGCGGAAAGGCTGTCTTGATTCATTGCACTCATATGATTTTGGCTGCAGTAAATTCACTCTCCTGCTACAGCATGCAATTTGAGGGTTTATTGAATACTGGCACAACCAGAGGGGAATCATCAAAGTGGAGATAATTGCAGGGCTCTCGTTGCTTCCGCTGTCATTGCTTTACCAGCTATTGTCTCACTGCTCGGGAGAGCATGGCCAAAGACATCTCACATGAAATAAAATAGTGAAAAAAGTCAAATTTATCCCTTTTTCTATTTCTTTTCCTTGTGGTAGGACTTACTCTTATGTGTGATTCTTTACAGTCTGCAGGAAGTTTTTGGTTTCTTCTCCTATTTCACTATCCCTTTATTCAGTGCTGTCTCTGAAAAACATTATACAAGATCCCGTCCCTCTTTTTAACGTTAGCACCCAAACTCTTGGCTCCTTTCTGTTTAAGGTGGAAACCTAACACGTCTTCTCCAGCAGCAGGAGTTTGGCCTGTGGAACCCCTGGAGAAGCTTTCTGTTCACCTCGGCAAGCACCAGACCAACCGGGAGAGCGTCTTCTCCCTGCAGCCTTCCCCTGCTATTTGTCTTCCCTGTTCTCCCTCCACTTCAATTCCCCTAAAAATCGCCTGGAGATCATTGGCTGGTTCAGCAAAGACAACTGCTCCATCACAGCCGAAATCTGAGCTCGCACATATGGTTGAAGTTAAGCTAAGGTCTTCTTCCCAGAAATGCTTTGTGAAGTTCTTCTCCAGGCAAGTCTTTTCCAGTAAGATAGTGTCTCCTTGCCTGCTATTTTGCTTAGTCTCGCTTTCTTTTATCTTCCTTGTCGAACTTAAATGTCGCCATTCACTGCTAGCAGATGTGGTTTGGGATTCCTACATTCTTTTATGCCTTTATTTCAGTGCTTTCATCACATCTTCTCTTTCAGCTAGGTGAATCAAAGGCCTTTCCATAGTCCAGTCAATGCGAGCTATACATGATGGCTTGTTTTATTTGGCAATCTTCTCCAGAATGTGATTCATTGTCTGCAGGTGATTCATAGTTAGGAAATTACTTCTGAACCCTGCCAGTGCTTGTGGTTGATTAAAGTTCAGAAGTCCCTGTAGTCTGTTCACCAGCGCTTTTTTGTCAACTCAAATATTTGTGCGCAGTAAAGAACAGTAAAAAGTGGATGTGCTACTGACATGAGCAATTTACTTGAATGTTTGCATCTTTAGAAAGTTCTACCAAAATCTCTAGAACTGGCATGAGACTGTTTCACAATGTCTGACTAAATGAATCACGTTTTACAAATAAATATCTGTCAAATCGTTCAATTACTCGAGATCCAGTCATTAAGCAATAAAATAAAGCAGTAAATAGGAGACATCTGCTGCAAAGTGCTACAGAAACATAAGCATCTTTCTCAAGTTACCTTCTTTGCATTTTGGTATAATGATTCACCAAAAATGTCTTACCCAGGGCAATCAAACATCAGAAAATTGGCTACTGCAAAACAACATTGGCATGGCCTGGTACCTTACCCAAATACATCTCAGTGGAAGCTACCTAGGAACTGATCAGCTGAAGTGCTGCAGCATTATTGGGTGAGCTCAGATGGTTCAGGGTACTGAAAACTTGAAAGAAAAATAGCATTGGAAGTCATTGCTTCTGATCTTGAATTGATTTTTTAAATATGTAAATGCTGCACTTCTTTTGAAAGATAGTATTTCCCGTAATGGCTGAGAGAGAACCCAACTTTCTCTTTACATCAAAGGTGCCTTACATCAGAGGTGCTTGTACGAATAATATTCAAACTCAAGGCATGGATGGTCAAGGGGCTTGAAAACTGACTCTCTAAGGACCTCCTGCTCAAATCCATTGCAGCAGGAACTGAATCCCAAAGGTTGGCAGCTTCTAGGGAGCTGCTGTCAGACCAAAGTGGAGATAACAGCTCATGTCAGTCAGGCACATCCACATCTGAACTGCCACTTTCCCCAGAAGGATGAGGGGCTTTTTGGCAGCATCATCCTACAGTGTTGACCCAGAAAATGGTATTTCCAAGAATACAAATCAATTCAAGTACCTTTTTGAAAGGCACTCAGATAACAGCAAATTTATGGACTTGTAGCCTCTTCACTTTGCTTTCGGGCAGCTTGGGCTCATTGCTTCACGTCAAGTGTCAGTTTGCAGAGCAGTGCTTGATCTGCATTTCTTTGAGAAAGAAAGTATTTTTAAAACTTATCTTGATAGTTATAGAATTTCATATGAAAGATACATTTTTCCTGCCAAAAGATTCCTACAATTCTCAAGCAGCACTTCAAAACCGGTAGAGCTGGACTGACATTGCATATTTTACTGGTAATGGAGCATAGTAAAAACAGAAATGGAAAGAATAATCAAGTACCCAAAGCTGCATTATCACAGAAGTATCAGCTCCTTTCAGACCTTTTCCTGTATAATGTTTCAGCACCAGCAGCTCTACCTATAGTTTGGCTCACGGATTATGTTTAAAAATGAAATGGTGTGTATTAAACCCATACCTAGGAAGGTTTCTGGGTTTAATTCAAAATTCTTCTCTAAACAAACTCTGTAACTTCTCCATGCTTCAGGTTACAACAGTTTCTCTGCACATATCTCCAAATGGAGATGGTTTTTGCCAAAACTGAGGTTTTAAAGATCTGTTTAGTGACTTTAGTTACTTTCCACATTTCTCACAAGCATAAGAAGCTCCAGCAAGTGCAGTGTCTTTTAAGACTTCTCTTTTAAGACTGTGCTTGTTCAGACAAATATTTCTGCTGAGTTCAATTCCTCCCAGGGAAATTTACATTGGAGAAGAAATGGTTAAAAAAGTCCCCCAGGATTTGACTGAGTATAAGTGTCAGCAATTTAGTAAGAGCATTGGGACTTCGTGAAGTTTAAAACTGGATTAAAAAAAATTCCATAAAACAGGAGGTTAAGACCTCAGTTTTCCATCTCATGCAAGAAACTGGGTCTAGTATAATTTAAATAAAGTTGTTCAACAAGTCTGCTTGACTTAGAAGACATAGAAATGTTCCTGCTCAGGGGAGGTTTTCCAAAAGCCATCACCTTCTTGCTGCCAGCTGCCACATGCATTTGCAGGTCTCACTGGCTCAGCAGTGCTCCAGGTTAGATTTGCCTGCTGAGATCAGCCAACAATGCTCCTCTTTTATAAAAAACTACAAGCAATGACAATGAATTTGGCATTTTCTTCATCAACAGTGCTCAGCTTTGAATTCCTGCCTCATCTAGCCAAAGATACTTGGCTTGGTCGCTGTTCCTCTTTGACAGTTTAGATATCGGTGCACTTCGCCGTCATGAAAACATGTGCTTTTTATTTTAGGCTATGCAAAACTATGTCAAGATGGTAGGGAAAATATATCCCCCTGCATCCCAGGATAAAAAGGATGGCAGTCGATTCAAATTTGTGTCCACTCTTCCATGAAAAGTGCATGCACATCTCGCTGATAAATGTATTTATTTCCAGTGTCCCTCTGTGGTTCAGAGGTCAAGAGAAGGACAAACTCCACCATGAGTGGCAGAAGGACTTCCAAGAGGAGCCATGCCTCTGGCTGATCTATTTTTAATTAACTTGAAAATGTCCAAAACAACAAATGTGTCTTTCAAGCAGAACTCAAAAGATGAAGAACACAAAGCAATGAAACACAAAACTAGTGTGGTTTTGCTCTTTTTCCTGAAGGAAAAGGAATGCTTTTATAAAACTCCAGTGCTCCAAGTTATGATGTAGAGACTCAACACACATGGGGCGAAAAGAGAAGGTGGAACGATGCCTTTCTGAAATAAACCCCCCTGACTGAGTGTCACACTGGATTCCACACAAGGGGAAGACAAATGCTGCTGGATCCAGTGTCCACGTGCATTCCTGGCTGTCCAGCCATCAGAAAATGGTGAGGAGGGAGGTTATAACAGCATCAGGAGTTGGCCGGTCCCACGGGATGTTTTTAGGACACATAAAACAAATTTAAAACAAACAGTGAGCACGAAGCACTAACATGGTGAGAGCCCTTCTTGAAAGCCTGAAGAGGCTCCTTGGAAACAACAGCTCTTTGGAATCATTTACAAATGCTGCCCCATCTGTAAACACAAGAAACATCCTTAATGTAAACAGCGTTCCTCGCTCTGGAAGTGCGAGGAGAAATGAGCAGGAAGCAGGGCAGCAGAAGGAGGAATAAATCAGTGACAGACTTTTATGAAACAAGACATCTTGGTCCTTGCGCTTATACGCACACACCAAAATCGCTTATTAAGTCCACATGGATCCAGCGAGCTCTTTGGAAAAGAGAGCCTGAAGAGATGAGGAACATGAAAGGAGCATCTAGAAACAGATGGGACATAAGGTTTCCAATAAACCTGAACATAGATGAGGATCTCACACAGCGGCAGCTAAACTGCCTCGTGCTGTGAGCCCATCAAATTTCACAAGCTTTACAACACTGGACTGACTCTGTACATGGGGATGAGAGTTTGCAGAGGATAAATCCAGCCAGTTGTGTGGGGCTGATGAGCTGTGTGGTTCAGCTGTAAGGATGTTTCCTCCAGGAGAATGCAAGGTCCCCTTGTAGGGCATTGGTGGAATCAGCAGCTTCTCAGTGGGATTTGCCAATGTATCTTGCCTGGTCCGTGGTTAATTAAAGGATCGTACAATTCCCTTTCCTGCTCTGTGCCTGTGCCAGAAATTCTTGTTCTAAGCCTGGATCTGGATCTCACTTTGAAATAAAATTTTTAAAGATTCCCCAGTGTCTGGTAGTATTCCATAGTTATTATTTGTGTTATAGGAAGACCAACAGATCCAAAAATAAGACGAGAGCCAATATGGTCATCTCTGTACCAATATAGTGTAATTCTTCTTATCTTGGAGAATTTACAAAAATAGGCAGAAATGGACAGAAATTCAAACGGGGTAATTAGCAATGCAAAGAATAAACTCTTGGTTCCTTGAGATCCCCCATACTGTCCTGTCCATCTGCCCATTCATCCTAAACCTTCTAGCACCTCCTCATGACCACTGATGATTGCTTTTTTTCATCAAGAGCTGCTGTGGTGCTCATGAATACAAGTATTTCCTGAGATAGAGAAAAATGACTGCAGAGAGAAGAAGCCCCCAGGTGAGATCAGATTTCCCATTAAAAAGCTTTATGTGTCTTCAGTTCTGACATGACACCGAGAACCACCAATTAAATCCGACACAACAGATAATACAAATCCATAGTTATCTTTAATATGTAACAGTGCCTACAACATAATTACCTGATTACGTTCACCATCAGTCTGGGGCTGGTGATTCACAATCCACCATTTAACTGACCTCCATCAAACCTTCGAAAAAAACCTTTGAAGAAAATTCGAGTTTTACAAGAACACTCTATTAGACTACGGATTAAGACAGGAAATTAGTACCTAGAGTCAAATCCTTTTGGTACTATTTACACTGGAAAGGGGCTCCCTGATTTATATCTCTATAAATATTATCTACTCACCAGGTGCCAGCTGCCAACGTGGGGCAGGGCTGGACTGTGTAGGTGTAAATCAGGACAGGACATGGTGCATCCTCTGCATCCGGTGACTCCACGGGATGGGGTGACCTCCCTGGGGATGTGGGTGGAGGTGTAGACTGCAAGACAAGATCCTTCATTTTGGGCTCCAGGGAATTCAGGGCAGAAATACGAGCTCAGAAAGGAGCCTCACGGGCACAGAAGGTGGGACACACGTAAACAGACTTACATAGATTGTCTCTCCCATTTAGATCCACAGCACACACGAATTAAGGGATATCCCAGTAATTTGCTGCCATTCCTTTAAGCAGAATCACCAGCCACCTGCCCGACTTGGGGCAGCATTTATGTAAAGGACTCCAAGCACACCTCAGCCTATATAAATTATATAAATCGGACTGTGCTCAGGAAGATGGACTTTCTCCTGATTTTATCAGACATTATCAGCCCTTACCATGAAGTCCTGACTCACAGACTGCACTGATCCTGCCTTTCCATCACCGTCTGTGCCATGAAGTCAGTCCCTTGGGATGAACAAGGGATGAGCATGGTGTTGGGCACCTCCTCCTTCTCCAAAAGCTCTTCAAGACCCACCTCATCATCCCGTGTCTTTTTGGGACACAAAGTGATGTCAGTGATTCCATCACTGCTTTTTGCCATGACTTCGTGCAGTCCTGACCCATCTGGAAGGGAAGAGATGATGATAAATTTCCCCACATGCAAACCAGAGCTGAGATCCAGCCATGAGGAAATTCCAGCAGAGCTGGAGCTTTGTTCACCAAGCCACCTTTAAGAATTCAGTTTGTGAAGTGCCTTGGTAAGTCAGACTCGGCAGTGCCCAGCCGTTTGCAGGAGGCCCTTGGCAGAATGAACAGAAATTGCTTGCTTTACACTTCTGAAAAAGGTCTGCGCTGGTTAAGCTCAAGAATATTTTTAACAAAAGATGGCACAGCAGAAATATTTCAAATAGGAATTCTGTATCACTATATATGGAGTTATTTTTCAAGTCCACGTGTGAGCAGGATTTATGGTAAGATTGTGCCTTCAACTATTGCTACCACAACTGCTGGTCCTACCCAGTCATTAAATACTGGGTTTTTGGAAGCACTAAGAGCCTTTCATAGTAAATAAACATATGTATCCTCAGTTTACTATTGGAGAAACAAAGACAGAAAGCAAAGACTTTAGATCTTCCTGAGATCCCAGTCTGTGAAAAGTCCATGCTGGAAAACCGCAATGCTCAGGAAAAAAATGATACAGGATCTAAGAAAGCTTCAACTGTTTTATAGAAACATTTACACACATCAAAACATTTCATCCCAGGCCACTGCCACTGCAGGTAGCTGCTAATTAAAATCTGCTGTGCTGTGGCTACTGTCTCTAAAACTCTGGCCAGCATATGTTTTATTTCTCTTCTTTTTTATGTTTCTATGTTGTTTGTTTAGTTTCTGAGCTTGTCTGATGATGTTTTCAAAATTCAGTTTTATGTTTAAAGATTAAGTTTAATAAGCTTGTATAATATATAAGAAGATTATAATTTATTATTCAGAAAGTTTCCTGACAAGATGTCTACAAGAAACATGACCCAAACCACACCGCCTTGTAATAATACCTCTTAAAAATTCCTGACCTCCCACTAAACACTCCTGCAGACTTCCCTGCTTCAGTCCTTGCTGAATATCTCATATATGTCCCCTATAACGTTACACAGGAGGAAATGAAACGGGAAAGTCATCAGCTCAGACTGACAAACGAGGGCAATTATCTACCACCATGTTATTTTCTCTTAGTATTGACAAAAAACGCTTTTTCTGGCAGTGAGGGGCTGGAGGCTCATGAAAACACTTTTGGATCCCCTGTGACACTTGATGCATCTTCCCTTTTCTTAAAAATGGGCCACTGAGAATATGGTGCACTGGAAAAGGAGAGAGAGTGAGGGCTGATCCTGTGCTTAGAGGGCACAGGGAGTACAGCTGTGAGGAATACCGGTGTGAGAGGTCGAGGTGTGAGAAATACAGGTGTGAGAAGCCCAGGTGTGAGGAGTAAAAGCAAAGCCATGAGGAAGGTGGTTGCTCTGCAGTCAGCCCCTTCTGACAGGGGTTTGGTGCTCACATAACCACCCTGGCTCAGCCTGGTGGTGCTGCCTCTGCCTGTCCCCAGAACCACTTCTCAGGATCTCCTTCACTCCCCAGCCCTGCTCCTGCGCACCGTGTTCAGTGGGACAGGGGTTTCCCCACTGGCAGGTGATACTCCAGCCTGAGGGCAGGGTGTCCTCTCCCAGTGGTTTCCATGTGCCCAGTGAACTGGCTGTCTCCTTTCCCTGCATTATACTACAAGGATGGACACCTTTCTGCCATCACCACTGTCCCTGTGTCCCCACAACTGCAGGTGACAGCCAGGCTGGGCATTGGGCTGGTATTTTATTGACATAGCTGTTTGACAATTTGTGATTTGCATTATTACAGATTTCATATTTGCTAAAAACAGCTTGCTTTTCTAGCTGGAGAATGCTTTTTTTTTTTCTTAATTTTGTCTTTTTGGTTTTTTTTATTCCTCGTGATAGAGTTTGGGAGCACTACTATAAGAGAGCTTTGTGTGAGCTTGCTCCACATGCCAACAGCTACTCACCATCACTAATGGGTAAAACTACTCAGGGATTTTAAAGCTTTTAACAAGACCTTGTCTAGACTGGTATTTAGTGGCAATACAATTAAATCATATTGCAGAAGAAAAAAAGAAAAAGAGATTAAATTATTTTAATTACCTTTTGAAGCCACTTCTTCCCTGTAGAGGTCAGGCCTTGATTTAAATCAGTGCACATCAGGTGTTGCTGCACTGATGTCGCAGCAGTGTGAAGGTTAAAGGGATCATGTGTTTGTCTATAAGACAGGTTAAAGCCTGGCCTATAACACAGCTGTATTTGCAATAAATCTGTTCTTTCTTTTCCCTTGCTACAAACTTTGCCAAAGGAGCCCCACAGCATGGGGGTGTCGCTCAGGATTCATGTGAGATGTCCAGGATGCAGATACTGAGCATAAACTTCTTGGGACGCACGGATGCATTTTCCATGCCTGTTCCCCATGGGCATCTCCTCGCCCTTTTGTGCCACCCTGCCCTCTAGACCCTCAGTGTGGAGTGAAGACCAACCATGTCCAGAGTGGGCAGGGGCTGGTCCATATTTATTTCTCCCATATTATTGCATTATTTGTTTCTCCACCGTGCTCGGGTGGATGGCGTTGCTTTGCTCCTTGGGCTTTTCCAGCCCTCCCTCCACAGCAGATGCATCTCCAGTGCCTGATAATCTTTCCCTAGACAATTAAACCTTCATTTGTTGCTTCCTTGCAACTCCAGATTTTAAAACTATATACTTTTTTTTTTCTGTTAGGTTAGGATTGCTTCCAACTTCCAATCCCCAATTTAGATTACACGCTCAGAAACTAACTCCAAACATTTACTGCGTTTGAAGGTCACAGTGCTATTGATTGATTTCCAGTTATAATGTATGTTGTCCTAACATGAGTTAAAAACATTCTGGGCTAAATCCAAAAATGCTGGGATCAAAGCATCTGGACTTGTTGCTTTCATGTTTGGCACATAAAGGGGCTGGCAGTCACCAATGTGGTCTTGGCTGGGCTATAGTTGTTTTCATTCTCTGATGTGAAACAGTTGGGAATCACAGACCCTCCAACAGTTATAGTGGACTAAATAAAAATTGGCTTAATAACCTGCCAAGCATTTGAAAGTGCCAGTCTCCAGAGTTTTTCACAACTTATTGGCTATGGCATGTTTTTCTTTTCATTTCTCTTGTGCTTTTTTTCTTCCTCTCTCTTTTTTTTTTTTTTAAGAAAGAATTTTCTGCAAAATTAGACTTTCAGCTGGGTATTTGAAATAGGTAAAGTCTTCATCTCATCAGACTCAATTTATCATCTTTGATCTGACTTCACTCATTCCTTTGGCTGCTCCATCTGATTTTATAATTTAAAAAAAAAACCAACATTTTTGCTATCAAACTTATCACATAAGAAAATAAACAAGGGCCAATTTCTTGGCTAGCCCGTCTTAAAGATATCCCAGCACTGCATCTGCATGTCAGCTTTTCACTTTCGAATTCAGTTTAAACAGATTATTCCTAAAGTTTTTTCATTAGTCTCCCTAAAAGTCTTCTATTTATATTTGCTGTTTATAAAATCGCATCCAGAGGCCGTTGTGCAATGCGCTGCACAAAGTCAAAAGCCATCAAGCCCTTGAGACAAACAATGGAAACACTTCACAGATGGGAGCTGTTGTACAGATGGAGGATGGGGGCAGGAGGGACATGGAGGTTGGAGAGAGGAAGAATTATGGATGTTGGCCATGGTTGCGAAAGAAGCCAGTGGCAGAGCCAGCCACTTAACCCACATTCCCATCCAATTGCTTCCCTACTAATTAATTTTCCCCTCTCATCCTTTTAGAAGGCACATTATAATTTTTACCCCCTTCTCTCACATTTCTAAAAAAATAAAGTGCTGGCGATTGAAAAATCAAACTTTTCGTGAACGTCACGCATTTTTTCAGTCACTTTGGCTAATTTCTAGGATCTTTGCGTTGGCCTTGGGAGCGACCTTGGGAGCGTTGATGCTTTGGATCAGGCATGGGGGCTGCCCCTGGCGAGGGTAGCACCAGGAAGGTCACTGCTTCCAAAGTAAAGAGCTGCCCCTGTTATTTCCAGCCAGACAACGGCACCTCGCTGCACACTGGGGTGAGGTTTAAGCTCAGACAAGTGCAGTCCATCGGTCAGAGAGAGCAATGCTGCTCCTCTTGCTTCCCACTCTTGACAGGTAATCCACAGGAAAAGGGAATTTACTGTGGCCCCATCAGTGGTTCAGCCCTGCACTAGACCTCGGCGTCCAAGATTGATGCCGTCAGTGTTCTTTGCCCATCCCTGCGTGGCTTCAGCAAACATCTCCTGAGGGACCACGTGCTGCAAATCCCTTTTCTGCTGCCCAAGCTGAGCTGAGATTCCTTGGATTCAGGCAAGTGATATCAGAGCAAAAAAATAGGAGGAGGAAAAGGACTGTATGATCCTTAACCTCTGCATGAGAAGCAGGGTCTTGTCTGACTGATTTTTAAACAGACCGTTTTCAACATCTCCATGAGGCTTCCAATCAGTTCTGGGATAGTAAAACTTGGACTGAAGAGAGGCTAAAACCAGCTAAAACTAATGTTTTAGAGACAGTCAGGACATGAGGGATGAAGTGTTAAAGCAAAGACATGATTTCAGTTCTGGCACCTTTGGCAAGGCTAAATATCTCTTTAGGACTCGCAGCAACAAAAAAACGAATATTCCACTAAGGAAACCAACACTCAGCATAAAACACACATTTACCATTAATATGTAGTCTAGAGCCCTCTAAAAGTAAGATTACCTTATAGTAAAATGAATATAAATTTGGCTTGCTAAAGGATTTTGAGGACTTTTTTTTTGTTCAGGTGAAACATTATCAATTGCTGCTGTGTGTGGCTGTATTTATAAAGTTTGCTTTTCATATTGCCATTAGAAAAACCCGTGCACATTCTTTCCATTTAAAATAATTTTGTAAAATAACTTAGTCCAACACTTACACCTAGTCTGAGTATCAAAGATTTTTTTTTTATTTTTAATGTTTTGATTATAAGTGAGTAAATGAGCATATGTGCAATTATATTTTGGGTGCAATAGCTTCAGCCGCCACATTTTGGCATTTTATTTTATTAGCTAAAAGCTCACATATGGTTTCCATGTTTCCAATCTGGCTTTAAGGATGCAATGGCTGAATTAAGCAATGTTTCTCCTCACTCCAATTCCCTCAGATATACTTAAAAAGTCCATTCAGATTATAAAAAAAGTAAATTAAGGTTTATAATATTCAGAAGGTGGCTCATGGTAGTGAATAATACAGTGCTATCTTGTAAGTCCCCTTGCACCCTGCAGAAACTGTTAAAAGCCAAGTTTCATAGTTTAAAATATGAAATCACTCTATGATCCTGTGGGGCAGAGTCATGCCTGAATCCCAGCATATTTCTTTTACGAACAACAATGCCATTATATCAGCACCAGAACCCCCAGATGATGGGTCACCCCACATGGCCACTGGGATTTTCAGGTCCTCCAGCACCTCCCTACGTTGGACCTGAGGGATTTGGGGAGCATTTTGAGAGTCCTCATTCAACACAGTCTGACAAAGTCTGGAAGAACGACCTGGAGGAAAGAGCTCGGGGTCACTTGGTGCGTAGCTGTGAGAGTGGTCAACAGGAGCTGAGCAGTGGATGGGACAGAGGCCTGGGAGAGGGGCACAGCTCCAGGGCTGTGGAAAGGGCATGAGCACCTCTGTATCCCACAGGGCTTGTGGCAGAGGTGGTGTGGCTCGGACGTCAGGCAGCGCTTCCCAACCGCAGAGGTTGTGAATCCCTAAATGCAGAGAGGGAAGTCAGCGAGTCCCTTGGGAAGAGGTTTGCAATGACTGCGCAGGCAAACACACGTCAGGGATGGTCTTGGCCTCAGTGCAGCAGCTTGGCTGAGTGACCTCCCAGGTCCCAGCCAACCCCGCATTTCTGTGAGCTCATCAAAACACATCCAGCACGTCTGGGAGCATGGGAACGTGAGACTTCTCTGCTGAAGTGGTGCAAAAGTAAATCAGATCCAGGATATCCCTCTTTTATCATAGAGTCCTGGAATGGTTTAAATTGCAGGGGGGCCTTTAAAGACCATGTCATTCCAGCCCCCTGCCATGGGCAGGGACACCTTCCACTATCCCAGGTTTCTCCAAGCCCCGTCCAACCCGGCCTTGAACACTTCCAGGGATGGGGCAGCCACAGCTTCTCTGGGCACCCTGTGCCAGTGCCTCACCAACCATCCTAATACAGACTTACTTCTCCAGACCTCAAGTTTCCATCTAAATTCATCAAAATCCAGCAAAAACATGCAAGTTCGAGCGTAACGCATATCCATAGGTACAGTTAAGTGTGGGATTAAACAGTTTTCTGAATGGGGTCCCTATGTTACGAAGGATTAGTTAGTCTTGGCTCTTTTTTTCAGCTAAATTGAGATGGGAGAAGGTTTCCATGCTGGGATGAAGCCAAGGGTTTTTCTCTGCCTTTCTCTCTTTTTTTCCCCACCTTTTTCTCTCCAACAGAACAAGATAGATGCCTGACAACTGTTTCTGTCTTGCTAATATCCTGGAATTTGGGCCTTTGGCTGAGGGAAATTCAAGACTAAATTGCTGCTCAGACACATTCAGCTGAAAGTTGTAATCCCAGTTCTCACATATGTGAGCTATCCTGACCACTGGGATGTTTAAACCAGGAGAGTTCTTATGATTTGGGTAAATCACAGCATAAGAAGGGGAGACAGTGTAAGGGATGGTCTAAATTCATCTGATTTTTCACAGGGTTTTGGTGTTGACAAATAATTTTCTAAAACTTTGTTTTAATTGAAGTGTCCTAATCAACTCTAAACCTTCGACTGATATTTTAAAGGGTGACCACTATTTTTTTTCAGTTCTTTGGAGATATCAAACTACCATAACTTTGCCTGAAGTCATGGAGAAGGAGGTGACCTCAGCTTTTCTGAAAATCAGCTGTACGAATACCATGTTTGTGAACAGAATTACTGTCTGCGATCACTTTTAAAATGTAGACCTTGGATGTCTTCCCTCTTTAGTACCAGTGAAATGAACTAATCAAAACATCGAGAGCTCAGAGAACAAGTGAATATTGTGTTGGAAATTCCATGTAGTGCCTGGACTGGTCCACATGGACACACAATCTGCAAGCTCAAGAGATGCTTCGGCCCTTCTGCCGACACTTGAAAAAGAACATTATAAGGTTTAAGGAGGAAAGAAAATTAATGGAAACATCCGCTTAAAAGGACCGTTTCCAATCACTGGTACTCCATTCATTACAGGCCTGAGTGGTTCCAGAGACAACAGAAAACTATGCATTGTTGCAATGCCAAGAACAAGAGACGCAATATGGATGTTGTGTTGCTTCTCACTCATGGCAATCTGAATGTTTTCATGCCCTTCCCATCTCGCCTGGCGCATTCATCAGCCAGAAAGTTGCTGCCGCTCTCTCCCTCATGACCAAATGGGAGGCAGGGCTGGCGTTTCGGGGCCGTTCCAGCCAGACACGGTTGGGTTGGGGCACTGGCACTGGAGCTGTGTTGCTTGCACAGCCCCAGGAGCAATATACGGCAGACACTGGGCAGGAGTTCTGCCTGATGCATTGTCAAGCTAAAAACCTTTTATGGGAGGCAAAGTTTTTTATGGGAGGTAAAAGCACAGCAGTCATTTAATTAACAATACCTCCAAGTCTTCAGAGAACCACATGGCTGAAGTTTTCCCAGGGCCACTGTGATAACTTGTTAAAATTTGGCCAATGCAATTTAATCTTTGCTCCGCCAGCCGTTTCCCCAGCATCCCTGCGGCGTGGCAGTGACATTACGGCACGGACTCTCCAGCATGGTGAGGGGGTTTGAAAATGTCACCATATGTTACAGATATCTCTAGAGCTCATGGAAAAACTTCATCTCGAGGCCTGGCAAGGCACACACAGTAATACAGGCCTTTTTCAGAAAGTGAAGCAGCAGCCCTTCAGCAGAGCTTGCTTCCAACCCGCGTCTAACAGAGGGGAGGGTGCACCATTTCTGATTAGTACCTAAGGAATCTGTACTCAAAATACTCACCAGGTAAGGCAGAAATAACCCTACAATGTCCAGTATTACTTGCATTGAGGTCAACAGGCCATAACCAGAAGCTGCCACAGCCCAGTATGAAGTCCATTGCAGTCTACTGGAGTCACCAACTTCTGTTGAGTTTGATGAAGCCAGAATGGGTTAAGAAATGGGTATGTGTGGTGAAATTGTGCAACTTCTATTGTTTTGGCACTACATATATTCTCAACTAACAATCTTGGCCAAGATAGGCTTTTTTTTTTTTTAATCTTTCCTTTTAGGCCTCTTGTAATTTAATCTCACCCAAAATTTATGGAAAGAATACATATCCATTTTATGCCAATCGGTGAGGATTAGTCCTTGCAAAGACTGTTTCTTCTGTGCTATTTTGCATCTTGGTGCAGTTTTCTAGATCTCTTAAATGTAAAAATAAACAAACATCCATACATCTGGGAGCAGATTTCCAAGCAGAGCCCAGCGCCAGCTTTTTTTTCCTTTTCTGAGTGCTCAGCACCCACGATGGGGCCAGTTCAGCTAAACCAGGGCCAGGTTTCCATAGGAACGCGGGGATCTGGAGGCTCCCATCGCGACAAATATGCACAGATTCATCGTTTAACTCATCCTCCCACCCAGGACCGATAAAATGACACAGTGCTGCAGCAGCAACAACATCAGCTATCGATAACAGCAGCAACGACCCTGTGACGGACACATAAACAGCTGGGAGGAATGTTGGCCGTGCAGGGAGATTGCTCAAGTCCCCAGTGCAGACCTGAGTGTTTGCTTATGTTCCGGCTTGGCAAGATACGGCACCGTGGAGATACTGGTTAGTGCTTGGGCAAGAGAATCATTTCTGACATGCCACTGATTCCTCAGAACAAGAAAACCATTGGGAAGGGAGATACGGCGTTGGTAACTGCTCTTCTTGCTGATTTACTGGGCTTGCCCCTGATTTATGAAGTGCAACTCTGGACAGGATGTTGCCAGTTGAGGCTGTGTATTGCGTGTCAGCTGCAGGATTTAGGGATGACCCCTGTCCTGCAGGGAAATGGCTCTACACTGGACAGGGGATGGTCTGAGCAGGTGTTTTCCATCTCCATCTTCTGTGACAAGTCGAGTTATTCAGTCTGAGAACTGCCAAGTGCACATTTAATTGGATAGGAGAGAGATTTGGGTGAGCAAAGCAGGGAAGCCTTGCCCTTATTCATACAAACAGCCAGATGAATTTCTTTCTGCTACAGTCCCTCCTTATTTCGAGTTTCCTTTCCACAAACATTTGAGTGAACCAAATTAATGGAAAAGCAATTGCAAAAGAGTCACTGGAAATCATTTCTGCACACAAAAATACTCGGGCTTTTAATCGGGGGACAATAACCCCATGTACCAGAGAAGTCACACGATGTTGTGTGTCTGATCCATATCTGAATATGCACAGAATCAGAGAATCATTTAAGCTGGAAAAGCCATCTGAGACCATTGAGTCCAACCATTAACCCAGCACTGTCAAGTCCACCACCAGCCATGTCCCTAAGCACCACATTTACATGTTATTGGAACAATTCCAGCTGTGGTGATTCCACCACTGCCCTGCACAGCCTCTTCCAGTGCCTGACCACCCTTTCAGAGAATTCATTTTCCCTAATAGCCAACCAAAACCTCCCCTGGCACAACTTGAGGCCATTTCCTCTCGTCATATCACTCATTCCCTGGGAGAAAACACCACTCCCCACCTGGGTTCAACCTCCTGTAAGGGAGTTGTAGAAAGTGATAAGGTCCCTCTGATCCTCCTTTTCTCCACACTAAACAACCCTTGCAGGTAGATTCTGCTGTCAAACACAGGAGTGGTGAATAGTCACACCAAAAAATTGATTTGTTGAGAAATTAGTCAGAAAAAAATTTAGAGATAACAATTGCATAGATCATCTTCCTTGCAAGAAATTATACAGCATATTGGGAACAACTTTCAATGTGTGTGACTGCTTTGCATGCCATGTCTTTTTCATAAGAGTTTTTTCCCAACATTATAAAAAAAACCCTAACCAAACCCCCACAGTTATTTGCTCACTGTTTGTAACACTCTGCAACTTTAAAAATTCTTCCTCCCCAGTGCAAACATACTTCCTCAGAGAGGCAGCAGCACAGCCCCGCTAAGATGCTTAAGAGGAGGTCAAGAGAAAAGCCATTTACCAGGGGAATCTCTCTCAGCCCTTAACACATTTTTATTGCTACCTATGCACACAGTGTTCTCTCAGAGGCTAGATGAATAAATATGCCTCTTTTGAGCAAACATTTATAATGCTATTTGAACACGGGGGAAAACAGTTTCAGCTTAAAAATGATACTCACACCATGTTTACATTTTTTTTTCCCAAGCTGCAGTTAAAATGAAACTATCCAGACAGACATTCAGCATGAGGCTCAGGAAAGCATGTTTCTTTTGGCCCCTTTCACTACAGAATTTCACCTAAAAATGAAATACAAAAGACTGGGGTTGGGGGGGGAGAAATACAAAAGAAAGATTTGTTTGTAGATGAATTACTCTGTGGAAATTCATCCAAGAACATCAGTGTAATTGCTCATTAATAAGAGAGTTGGAAGATACTTAAAAATGTTTCTCTTCCTTTGAACTTTCTGAAGTCAAACAGAGTCCCCGAGCTGGTGATGTACTTGTGCACGGACCTCACTTGGAATGAAGGGGTGCCCCTTTCCTTCTCCTCCATCCCCCCAAAACCCAGCAGATAAGGCTCTGATCTGCTTTGGGGCACTCTGGGCTCAGCCCTCGGTGGCAGATGTGCCCCTGGGTAAGGAACTTTCTCATTTTCACCTCTTCGCCACGGAATTTTAAATTCCCGAGGCCAAGGAGCACCTCTCGTTTTATCAGATAATGGAGGAATGAGCTGGACCTCTGGACACTATCCCAGCAGCATTCCTAATGCCAGTTTGAAGAGGACTCCTCACACACTAAAAGTTAAGGAGCTCTGAAGGGCTTTCCTGGCCGGGACTGGAGGAGAGTAATTAGCCCCTGTAAAGATCCCCGTTCTCCGAGCTGCGAGAAACTTCAAATCCCGCTGACTTCACTGGCACTTCGGGGCACTCAGCACCTTCCGAGATTAATTCCTCAAGCAGAGAGAGGTCTAGAAACATATATATTAGAGCACTTTACGTCTTCAGCTGCAGTAGGGCTCTTTCTCGTGAGCTTGACAAAGGACAGATTATATATTATGCCATGCCATAAACTTCAGCAATCTAAGAATTCTGAAAATACCCCGTTCTATTACTCTCCCCGCTTTGACATGAAATATTAAACACCGCTTACCAAAGTGATGTTATTGAACACAGATGTCTGCTATCACACTCAAATTGTTCAAGTCAATCCAGGTTTATATATTTTCTTTACTTAAGCGTTCGTATAAACCCAAGTGTGCCCTGACAGTAATGATTTCACAATATACTATATTCAATTAAGGAGACAAATATGCATTTACATTTTTACTGAAATTGTTACACACGCACACACACAGAGGCTCCAGCTCCAACTTATTTTTGACATTTGGTGGAAAATAAAGGAATAGAAAGGGTGCCACCTACTGAGTCGCTCAAATATTTTTGGAGGCCAAAAAAAATTGTGCAAATTACCAATATGCTCATTCCAGCTAAAAATAAACAAACCTTCAAGCTATATTTATAAGCCTGTGGGAACATAGCCATGGGGAGTGTTCTGGTTATCAAATCACTCAGTGACTGGAGCTCTTACCAGGGTGTAGGAGACTCCAGTCCAGTTCCCCCTTGACTCTCAGCAGGTTTGAATCCACCTATTCCTCTGGAAAACCCAAGAAAAATGAATCAGTCTGTGTCGTGGTAGTCCACGAGCCTTTTTGGCAAGCGATGGATGTCACGACACGTGGGAATCCAGCAGCGTGGCACCCTCAGCAGGAACCGCTCTGTGGGACCCGCGTCACCGAGCAACCCGCCAGGACCTGGGAAGGTTTGCTGTCAAGTAGCTCATAAACTCTATCAGGCAGATGAAATTTAGGCAGATATCTAAATTTGCAAGCTGAAAAGGTGTGTCAAGGCTCAAGAATGAAGACAGGCTCTCAGTACCACTTCAAAAGCCAATGTCCCTCTCTGACATCCATCAAGGCACAGCCCGGTCTTTAAGATCCTGCAGAGTGAGGCAGAAATATTGAAGGTGTTGTGCCAGTGCTGCAGTTTCCTCACTCGGGGAGGATAAACTATCAAAATAAGCTTCAATGTTGCCTTGATATCAGGCAGAGAAGCTGCGATTCATGGCTTTTTTTCAGTTGTAAAGGTCAGCCTGGTCAGCCTTGACCTTCACAAGGGGAAGCCAAGCAAGAGCTCTGTAAATTCACCCTGAGGCAGGAAGATCACATCTCTGGTAAATCATGAGTTTGCATCTGGTCTGAAGCCAGTGACAAAGCAACACCTTCGTGGGGGTGGGCAGTTACAAGCAATCCCTCCTGACTGGCCACGAACACGGCTCTCCTTCATTCTCTAGTGCAGCCTCTGTACAGAAAAGCTGGGATGTGCCTGCCATGAGTAATTTGTGGCTTAGCCTCCTTCCACAAAAGATGAAAATCATCTTGATTTTCTTTGGAAAAGTTGTAGTTATGACTGACAGAGCCCCAGCTTTTTATTCTTCCTGATTGCACACAGAGCAGAGGGAGATACTACCTGATGTCAGGTGTGCCCAGTGTCAGGGGAATGGCATGAAAAGAGCAAGTCTGGGATTTTTTTTCATCTCTGATGAAGTGTGTCAGCTTTGGGTCTGAAAAAAAAATATATTAAAAAGCACAGACCCACAAGTCCGGGCAAATAAATAATGACAAGTTAAGATTTTAATACCATGATAAGGCACTGATGTAGTTAATTTTTCATTATTGGCCTTCTCTTCCCTAGTGTTGATTCAGAAAGGATCCCAAGGGTGAGCTGGACACACCCTATTAATCCCTCTCTGCTGAGTGCAAGCTCAGCTCACTGAGCCCTCACCAGACCTGCAGATGTGCAGCTGTATCTTGGTCTTGGCACATGCAGTCAGACCAGAGGTTTCCACAGCTATTGTGTATTTAATATCTGCCAGTTTCTTGTGCTCGGGACTGGTGCGGCAATTAGATACTTGGGAAAAATAATTGTGAAACATTAACAGGTCCTTATTGTTAACAGGTGTTTCTGGCAGAGATTCCTTCAGGGCAGCTTGGACAAGGCACCCCGGTGGAGCTGGCAATGGCATTTTTTCCCAGAGAGACCTTCAAACCCTCTTGTGTGGGGCTTTGTTCTGCTGGCAGCAGAGGCAGGAAGAAACTCAGTTTTCAACATCCTCCTTCATGCCTACTCAAAGTAAAAGGTTAATTTCTTGGTCATGATGCTTTTCACGTCTCCCCTGCCTTGGCACACGATGCAGGGGCTGAAGCACCGTTTATGTACTCGAGATAACAGGGGCTGCAGATCCATCCCTTCTCCAGCTCCTGAAGGGTCCAGGGGCTGCTTGCTGCTTGCACAAGCCCTCACTGAGACATGCATTTAAATGGTTTTCTATTGCTGAAATCATTCTGTCCCGAGTGTTTACAGGCAGTTTTTCATTCTTCTCAAAGGAGGCAGCCCTGTCTCTCTAGAGGACCCTGTGTGGTGTTGGGGTTTTCTACATATTAAAAAAAAAAAAGGCAAAAAAAAGCCAAGGTTGGTGGCTTTTTTTTTTTTCATTTTAAGCTAGAAATCAAAAATAAGAGAAAATCCACTGCAAATTCAAATGCCGATGCACCAAGTCACACACGTTGTTATCCCTTGTCGAGAGCACATTATCAAAGCAGTGACACTGAACTACCAAATCAATCCTCAAAGCTTCCCAAGGGAAGGAAATCCCCAGCTAACACCCTAGAGCAAAAGAGTTTGCAACAAGAAACCAAACCCACCCAGCCCCCACCAATGCTCTTTTCAAAGACGTAAAGATTTCCAGGTGCTTGACATCCACATTAACTTTTTAAGTAATAAAACTTGAGAGGATTCCCGTTGGATCAGAGGAGAGACTTTGCTACAACAATAGCTGTGCTGGCAAACTGACTCCTTTCAACACATTCTTGAGTTTGTATTTTAAGTGGTTTTGCCACATTGGCAGCCAAAAATAACTATTTTCTGATCAAATTCACTGGTTCTTGTAAAATATTTTAACACGCTAACTATGACCGTGAGCAGTCCTAATAGTCCTTCAAGCTGCCTGTTCAAACCTCTTACTTTTGAGAGGGTGAAAGGCTCCACAAAAGGCTCGAGCAGAGTGATGCCATTCGTGGCTGCTGTTCCTGCAGCATTCCCACCCCTCATTAGCGCATGTTTAATGTGATGCTGTTACACTTGCTGCTTTGTATTTCATACATACCCTTAATGTTAATTTAGAGCAGCCTTCCCCTGTGCCCAGTAGTGCAAGGCCGAGATCCACAACAGCTACCACAGCTGAAATGTCGGGGAAAAGGGAAAAAACCAAATGGATAGGCAGGAATTAGCCCACAGTCTCTCCTTGCACCGATCTCGGTCTTTGGTGATAATATACAGCAAGAAATCTTAATGTGGCTCTTACGGGACAAATAAATCATTTAAAAACTGGATTTCTGGTTGAAAAAAGCTTCCTCCAGCTGCAAAAATTAGAGAATTTTCCTTAAGTCACTCTGTAAGTAATTTATGGCACTTTAAGACTTACCAAAAAACAAAGAAGTGACAGGCTGGTTTCTCGTTAACGGGAACAGGGCAGAATCAGTGAGACATGGAGCATTTCCACTCCAAACGTGTCTCCACTTACCCAGCCAACATGTGCCCAGTTCACAGTGCTGCTCCCACACTGGGAAGCCTCCACAGCCACCTCCACAGCAGGGGACAGAGCTGAGACAACCCCTGGACTTCCAGATGAACCACGGACTTGTAGGCAGAAAGAAAACACGAAGTACAGAACCCGCTGCAAATGGCAAAGCTGCTACTTTTGTGCTACTTTTGGTAGGAGGTCAGTGAGGTCACCTGAGCAGGTGGATCTCAGTTACTGTGGACCAACACTGTGGTCTTGGATAACAGACCCTAAATTAATTAATTAATTAATTAATTATCATAGGGCTCTTGGAATTACTAGAGGGAGAAGGGAGCACACGCCTTAAACCAGGATGTTACATCTGGACAGAAAAAAACTCCCAGTAGATGATGGCATGAAGCATTTAAGCATTAACTATAATATCTACACCACATGCAGCTTCTCAAGATGTTCTGCTGTCATCAGCTTAGTAAAAGATAAAGATTTATGGGGCTATTACGGAAAAGGAAGCTAGATGCTGCCAAATGGCACGGACAGTTAGATGACTACTTGCTGACATCTTTATTCATATATAAAATAACACAACCAAGTTGTGTTTTTTTTGACTACCATGCTTGAAGGAATCAACAAAGCAGTGCCTTATCATACAGCACTTCTAAGTCATTTTTAAACCATTCACGGGCTTTGGATAGTTGTTTTTATTGCGTGCATACAGAATATTCTATTAGCACCCCGTGAACTTCTAGTGTTGAGATAAGAGATAAGCAGTGCTGGCTGCAGACTGGGATAACGATTTCTGTAGATGCTGAGAGACCATCCCATGGAACAGAGCTGCATGGATACAGTCACAAAGTCACTCTGGTCCCATATATCTCAGATATTACGAAAAAAATCTATACTGTGAGAGTGGTGAGGCACAGGCACAGCGTGCCCAGAGAAGTTGTGGCTGCCCCATATCTAGCTGGAAATAGATGGTCTTTAAGGTCCCTTCCAACCCAAACCATTCCACGATTTATGAACATTTCAAGTGCTGCAGAGGCATGGCTTTTTAAAGGTTTAAAACACAGATCAGTGCTAACTCTGCAGAGGTTGAGAACGTTATGGTTTAATATTCCATGTCTAGTTTTTGATCAGCTTTTAACAGCAATCTGAGAGGTTAATAGCAGTAACATCAACAGCTTCTTTGAATAGTTTAAATATGGCTTCTAATAAAGAAATTACCGGGTAAGTTGCAAGGATTATAGAATTATTTTTAGAACATATGTCAAAAAGATGACAAACCAAATGAACTTAATTATTCTGTTCCTTGTTGAAAACTGCAGGAAGAGTGAAGTAAATCACGCAAGACAGAACCCTGCAGTATTACAAAGCTCGATTCAAAACGTTTGCCCTGAAATTTAAAAAGGAATCCAAGCCTGCTCTCCCAGAAAGCAGCAAGCCAGAGCTGTCCACTTTTCCTCTGACAGCTTGATCTACCGTTCCCCCTTTGTTACACATTTTGAATTCTATTTAGCCTGCTACTTCCAATTAACCAGCGCACTCTTGTTGCATTATTTGGCATTAAGCAGGCACACGTGTTCCTTCAGCCCCTGCCAGTGCCAGAAGACAATACCCTGAAGGTGAACCAGGCAATTTGTTGGCAGAACTTGGGCTCTGGGAATGCCCAAGCAGGCTGATGGGAGGCCGCAGGTGTGTGGTTTCAAATGCCTGCAAAGTGCTCCGTGCCCAAGTCTACCCGAAATGTTACACTTCATAACCATCCTCTTCCAGCAAGATTTATGCTGTGTTTTGAATATTTCTAATACTCTGGATTCTGAGTGCCAGAAAGCTCTATTTGTCAGGCTCGGTCACTGGCCAGGTTGCCCTGGTCAGGGATCATACACAAACCCATATGGGCACAGGCCATTATTTATTCTATACAAACTCCTAAAAGCAGGTGTGATTTCAGCCTGTTTGCTCTGAATGCGAAATAGTTCAGTAGAATAAAGTTTCATCCACAACATAAGCCTGTTGCTTCATGACTAGCAATAAGGGAAAAACAAGAACAAGTTTTAATGACATGTTTATATAAAAAAAATCAGCATCCTTTCAACTACGACACGTCTACAACAGAAAGTTCAGTACAGATCTGAGATACATCCCACACATTCCTTGAAGAGGGGTTACAAATTCACAGAGACATAATATTGCTATGCAAGTGCTTATTAAAAGCAATAAAAAGAACAGAACGAACAATTTATGCTCTACAAGGCTGAGATTTGGTGTTTACTGCTGGAAATTGCTTTACACAGTGTCAGAATTTAAAGCTGTGACCTTGCAAAAGGATTACTGGGCACAGTTGCAGCCCATGCATGGAGCTGCTCAGTCAGCCACAGGTCAACCTGAAGGACAAGTCCTTCAAAAACTGGGGACTGAGAAAGTTTCTAGCCTAAATATAAAAATATTAACATAAGGATAGGAGGATGGAAGTTTCTTGCTCCACCAGTGCTCTCAAAGATTGTTCCTAAGCTTTACTTTGCTCTGATAAGAAGCTAAATTCTAACAGAGTTGCTGTTTGATCTGCACAATGAAGCCACGATGGCTCCCAAATGTGTCTTTGCCTCTTCTGGGAAGGACATAAAGGTATTATTTCCATGTTTGTCCCGTTGGCAACTCCTGACACTATGCTGGTTATTACTTACACAAACAGAAACCTGCAGCCAATCAAAATAATATGGTTGGCAAGGAATCTGGGCAAACTTTAATAGCTATGGTTCTTCAACATAAAAAGGATAAAAGTAGAATAATAATTTTTGGCAGGGGAAGCAGGGAATTTTTAAAATTCTGATTGTTTTCCTATGAGGATAGTGTTAGTGAAGTCTAACTTAAAACATGTTGTTCTGGTTTCATGAATTCGCAGCAAGCGAGGTTCTGCTGGGCCCACTGAGTTACACTCAACTCCTTCCCACTCAGACTGAAGTTATCTGGAATACCCAAGGTAAGAGAGGGGGATTTGGCACAGGAACTGCATGGCTGAAATAATTCCAGTGTCTTTCTGAAAGGAGTTATCTGCACGTGCAAGTGTGTTACAGAGGAATACACAGAGCGCTCTCTTCAAGAAAGTGTAATTAACTTCAGCCTCCTGGGAAGTGGGGAGCCAGCAAAGGCCTTCACCAAGAGGAAGATGGACATCAATTTAACTAGAAACCCCATTTTCACTGAATTTTTCACTTTCATTTTCAACCAGCCCCAGTGCTGTGGTCAGCACTGTATCAGCCTGACACTCTTTCACTGGAATCTGATGAAGCGAATAAGCAGAGTTGTATTAATTTAGTAGCAACTACACTCACTTGCCACAAAATTAATCTCTGGAAAAACTGATTTAGTCAGTTTTCCATTAAAAAATTCCATCCTGTCTAATAAAGACTACTTTGTAGGCAAAGAATTAGGTAAATGTGTTAAACTGCAGTAAGGAGCAGAATCAAAACATTAATATCACAAACAAGTAAACTTCCTTAATTAATAGTTAATAATGTAAAGCTGTGGCTCTTCCAGAAAACAAAATCCTGTAACATCTTCTCTGCCTTATGAAAAAGAAAAGAGCCAAGATAAGACATTGCAGCTACCCCAAGCAAAATTCATCTCTTAATGTTTTTGAAATCTCTAATTCTGATTTTTACCTGTATATGACTGTACTTCGTTTTGGAACAAAAAGTCAAGCAGAACCACAAATCAGAATGGTCTGTTTGATGGCACTGAAGTGAATTTCTTTCCCCAAGGTAATAACATAAAGAAGCCAAGAAGCATTTTGAATAAAAAAGTCTATTGCATATGGAGTGGTTTGTATGAATTGGCATTTTTTGATTTAAAAAAAAGTTTGCTGAAATATTCCCCAAAGCAGATCTACTTGGGCCTCTAATTCATTGGCACAGGCTCAGTATCAGTCATTTAAAATATGTGTTTCATCATGTACCTAAAATCGTGACATCCTTTAAAAACACTTAATACAAAAATCTTTTATTTCCTTATACTACATATTTACAATTCTATTATCAAAGTACTGTGGAAAATGTAAACAAGTATACACAGGTGTAAATAATATGGCTTGAGAAAGGTTTCCCCTCTGATTAGCTGCTCAAATCACACGCCAGTCTACAAAAATAAAGAGAAAAACAGTACATTTGATGCATTCTGCTGTCTGACAGCAGTGTAAAGGGTTTTATGCACGAGCTGCTGAGTAACCACACCGGTCTCTGGGCAGCTGTCCATGAACTGGAATGTCTGATGTGTGGAATGTGGCCAGTGGAGGGTCACTGAGGTAATGGGGTGTCTTCAGAAGAGAAGACCAAGGCTGTAGCCAGCTACCCCAGGGGGGCTGCGGGAGAGAGGAAGCCAGAGGCTCCTCAGAGATTCACACTGAAAGGATGAGAAGCAGTGGATCAAAAATGAAACTTAGGAAATTCTGATTAGAAACCAGGAAAAAAAACCAACCACGAAATCTTCACTAGGACAGGTTCAAAGAGGTGGTGGGATCTCCATCCTTGGAGATATTCAGAACTCAGTGGGGATGAATCCCTGAAATTTGGCTTGAATGATTAATCTCTGACCCATTTGACTCTGAAGCTGACCAGAAGCTTGGACCTTCAGAGGTTTTCTACAACTTTATTCACTCAGTGACTCTACAGAAAGTCTTGAGTACAGTGTGACACTTGCACTACTTCGTAGGTTGGCTCTGCAGTAAATATACAGAGTTACGATCAAAATATGTCAACTGCTCAACTTGAATTGTTCTTCTCCAGCAGCTGCTAAGATTATATCCCATTGTCTCACAGGAGATTTACCTTACAGGTTCCAGTTCAGTGAAATTGCCCCAAATTCACATAATTGTAGGATCAGATCCAGGCCATCACACCTTCAAAAGAACATTTAAAATGTCACTGCCTTGCTGAGAGTCACACGCTCCTGGGACCATAATTTTGCCACATTTACATTGAATGAGCTTCCCAGTGACATTCATTGAGCTCTACAGAAGAAATTCAAAGGGATCAGCATCAGTCCCAGTGATTTTCTGGCTGAAAGCACAGTTAGTTAATTAATTTCGACACATTCACAAACACCTTTACTTTCAATACCTATGAAGTGATGAGTAACAACAATAAGACTTCCACGAAGCTTGGAAAACACCTTCCAAACACGTATTGCCTCCCATGGATCAGAGTCTGAAATTAACTCTCAGGGGAGCAGGTGCCACTTGCTTTGGCCTGGACAGTTACTGACTGCAGATGTGTCTAAGAGCTGGGGTGAACCACGGGGGAAAATTGTTACCTCACCTTCCCATGCAACCTCCTGCATCCTGCTTCACCAACTCATCCCTTACCCAACCACAACAACAAACGTCTTTAAAAATCACAAGTTACCATCAATTATTGTCATTTTGTCTCTCGCAACACAAAAAGCTGGTCTTGCAGAGCTGCAGTTTGTTCTGGTGGGTGAACGGAGGGTCAGCACAAGAGCTGGAACTGCCCACACTCTGTGTCGACCACGGTCCTGATGCGCCTTACGTGCACTTTTGATAGTCAGAATCAAGTGGTTATTACACAGATTTTCTAACTCCTAACCTAAAAAGAGGTATAAAGAGGCACTCTGAAATCTTTTAGTCTGGTTAAGTCAGAATATTAAAATACAGAACATAAATTTGTTTATAATGACACAGTTCTATATCAAAGGAAAACCTATCTAAACAGACAAAACAGCACCAAAATGTCTTTGTTGTATGAAGTGGCCACCAGCAGCTGTTGAATGGTATCAGGACTGTTGTAAGATGACTTGATAAAAAAAAATCACTCAAAAAACCCCACAAAGTCCAGAGAGATTATCTTTAAGCATCTCTCCTTGCTTACTATCTGCTTTCTCCATTCAAGATAAAACCTTTCCTGCATTAGCAGATACTGTTTGATGAGAAGTGCTGCACAGTTTGGCAAACCACTGAGAAATTCATCTGGTAAGATGTGAGAACACAGAATGCCAGGGGAGTCTGGCAGATGACACCACGCTCTTTGGAAGGCAGACTCAGAGACCTTCCAATCAGTCAAACCACACCAGAAATGCAGATGATGCTCTTAAATAAATTAACAACTTATTGAGAACTGTGGTGGATTCTTCAAGAGCTGCAAGTTCAAAATTAGGCTTCGTGCTTCTCTTGAACACACAATGTTATTCAAAGAGGAATTAACTTGATGAATCCCTCTGGTTTCTGTGCAATGTGATTTTGCAGTGAATCTGCAGAGGCTTCATAATCTGTGGAACACTCTTTAAGCTTGGTTCAGGTTGTCAAGTGGGTTTAGAAAGTCTCTGATATGGAGTGTGGCTCATTCCACGGTGATGTGTTACACGCTGCTTATCCTGATACTCTTCGGAGCTGGTCTGATTAAAAACACGTCCAGGCTTTCAAGCAATGAATCATATTAATATCAGAAAGAATGTCCAGAGTAGATTAATGGAGGGGCAAGAGGCTAGGAATGAGCACATGAAACAGATTCAACTTTTTAAAAGGATCCAGCTACTAAATGGCCTCTGTAGTCTTCCATAAGAAGTGTGAATACTTCAGTACAATTCAAGCTGAATTGAATAACTGTTTTCATATCCAAATTCAAATACCGTCTGTGCATATAAAACAGTTCATTTATTAGTCCAAATGTTACTGTTGTAGAGCTCTTGGAAAAATACTCCCTCTTTCTTGAGTTTGTTCTTCATAAAAGGGAAGCTTTGGAGGGCCACCTAGAGAATTAAGTAGAAACATGGTTTCAGGTCCATATAACCTAATACTGAAATATTATACAGATTATACAATTTACACTTAAATAATTCAATAAATGGTAGTCTTGAAAAGAAGGTAGAGGAGGGAGTTACAGCAGCCTCCTCACAGAGGCAGAGAGCGGGCAAAACAGTGAAACATCTCCAAATCAGGAGGTTCCCAAAGCTTTTCCTAAGCTAAAGGAGGAGTTGTAATTAGCTACAAGTGAGAGGAAACTTCCCCTCAGTACTGTATTTCATTAAGAAGAGAAATTATCCAAATAATTCAGTGGGTTGACACTCCCATCCAAACCGACCACCACCATGGGCCACACGTGTTTTATTCTACGAGGAAAGGCTGCAGCCCCCAGCCTGGTTACCTTCTCTGCAGGTCGGCCCCACCCAGGAGGCCGGGCAGGCGCAGCTCCCGTTGTAGGGATGGCAGCGGGATCTGCCGGCACACTGGCACCGCAGGGAGCAGCCGGGGCCGTACCGGTCTGGCCTGCACTCTGCAAGGACAGAAGGGTTTGGGAGAGGGGGAACGTTGCCTGGTAGTCTCCCTCTTCTGTGGGATCAGGAAGCTACTTAGACACCTACATCTGTTAACATTAAAACATGACATTTTGGAGAGCGCGGCAGTCGTCAAGTTTCGTCTGCCACATGCTCTGCCCAAGCTGCAGCCCAGCTGTCCTGAAGAGGTTCCCAGAATGGAAATCATTACTGGTGTAAAAACAGGGGCTGACAGCCCGACAGAGAACATCTTGGGATCTGCTCAGGAAAGTTGCTGTCAGCATCCTGGATCTGCACTATCTCCTGCCCCTGTCTCTCCTGCGTGGCTGGGCTGTCAGTGCGTGCTGGCCAAGAGCCTTCCCTCACAGAATGTGACACTGAAAATTAATCCATCTTACAGATACTCATGCCTTGCTCCGATTGCACAATTCTGCTGCCTCCTGGCAAACTGAACTCACAAAAACATCTCACTTCCAAATGCTAATATGTTTCATACCTAGGCTGGTAAATCCTCACTGCAATTTTTTATGCATCAGAGGACGGGCAGGAAAGGAAAGTGAGCAGCAGGGTCACAAGGCAGGGTGTGAAACACACAGCAAACAATAGCCCACTCTCCCTCACCTCGCTGGAAAACCCTGCAACCAGGGAATTTGCTTTCTCACACGAGCACTCTCAGGTAAATAAAGTCCTGCTGAGCCCTGCATCAGCTGCAGCCCCAGCACGTGGGAGAACTCGCCCTGTGCACTCCGAGCTTGGCCTTTTCAATTAGGAAATGTTATGAGAAAAGGTCTCCCCAAACACCTCTGGACCTGATTTTAATTTATGTAATACCACATTTTCATGTTAATAACAATGTGTATTTAAGACATCTGTTTGAAAGTCTGCAATGTTAATTTACTACAGAAAAAGAACGCCCATAAAAGTCTGTTATATTCTCTCTCTCTTTTTTTTTTTTAATTAACATTTTGCCTGTTTAATGGGTGCTTTACCAGAGTTCAAATTAAAATCAGGCCTTTTATCTTTATGGCTGCTGCACAGTCACAGCTGCTCACAGTTATATCACAGATGAACTGAGCCTAATTGAAAATAAAAATGCAAATAAAACCTACCCCATAACAGCTTTTCATGGATGGGGGCTACCCTAGCTGATTTAAGAAAAATAAAAATGACTCACAGAGTTTTCAAGGAGGAGAACCTCAATTCCCATTTTTGGTACCGAGCTTCCCCCTTGCGTTCCACTTCTGCCTAAAATTTTACTGGAAGGGCCCACGGACACCAGGTGTTGTGTGGCCAGCAAGGGTGGCTCATGTCCCCACTGGAACAGTGCTGCACACTGGGAGCTTCATTTCCTGACCACACTACAGTTCACAGAGGGAATCAAATGCTTTCCCATTGTAGTTTGTTTTGCAGGTTGCACTAAAGCTTAAGCTCACAGCAATTTGTATGAGTAACAGCCTGTTTAGATCTACTTCCTGCCCCATCCTAGAACAAAAGGGGAAATAATATTCCCCCACTGTTCCAGGGGCTCAGGAGGATTTAGGTTTCCGGTGTGAAGCTCCACAGTGGCACATGGATGTTCACTCCTTTTATCCTGTTTGTCACAGCATCGGGATCACAAATGTCTTCTGACACTCAGTTAAACCACTGCAATTCCTTTTACGTCAGTGATTACCCTGAAACTGCTCCGCCATAATCACAGAACCCTAGAATAGCCTGGGTTAGAAGGGACCTTTAAACTCATCTGGTTCCAAACATGGGCATGGGACACTTTTCACCAGACCAGGTTGTTCCAAGCCCTGTCCAACCTGGCCTTGAACTACGATCAGAGTCAGAACTATGACCAGAGACTGGCTCAGAAATCTGCCACTGCTGCCTCTCAGTCCTGCATCCATCCCATCAGGGTACAGCACTGGGCCTGGTTTTCCCTACAGGAAAAATTTCTCACCTATTTTTATATCCTTGTTACAGAAGAATTCTGCTCCTGTGGGCCAACACTCAGCCCAAGTGCCTGTGCTGCAAAGGAGGGAATTACATTTGGGTTAAAAGTTCCTGGGCTGCTGCTGAAGCCCAGGGGCAGGCACAGCTGCTGCAGCTCCACTACCCTCACCCGTAGGGATTCCATCCTGCTTCCAGAGGAAGCAAATCCAGAGCTGGATGTACTTTTGCACTGGATTGAAAAGGGTCACAATGTCTGTGTGACAAACCACACAGAAACTGGAGCCCTTGGTGCCCATCTGCACCCTCTGCAGTCTTCCCCACTGCACTTGCAAAACTTCTTGGTCTATTCTTCCCCAGCCTGTGTTCTCCAAAACTCAAAGCCAATGACATTTTACAGCTGATCCGTGAACAGTTTTCCTATCAGTGTATCAATTTAAATATTGATTACATCAAGAGGTGCAAGCCTGCTGATAAAGGTGTCGATAACCCCAAAAAGCAATTTTCTACAAACAATGTGTTCTTGAACACCAGCAAATGTCCTTTCACAGTTATTCTGAGACCAACAGGTCAGAATGGTTTAACTATACACAGTCCAGCCCTTAAAAATATCTCTCTTACCGATGTCACATTTGTCTCCAGTCTTCCCAGGTGGGCAAAGGCACTTCCCAGTCTCTGGATCACAAGGAGCACCTCCACAGTCACACTGATGCTGGCACCTCTCACCAAACCAGCCCCTGTCACAGCCTGACAGCAAGAGAACCCTTTAAATGCACATTTGAATGCCAAGATGTACATTAAACCCAGAGTTTTCCCAGGATGTCTCAGAGGAAAGCTCATAAACTCTCTGCTGAAGTCAGTGTAAATGCCAAGCTTAATGAAGAATCAAACATAGTGGAATGGGCTTAATATTTATATGAGTTCTCCTTCTGTTGGGGGTCATCTAATCTAACTTCTCAAAGGTATCTGTAAATCTGTCCCAGAAATGCAGCTGGCACTTATTTTTATTTCTAATTAGAACTTTCTAGAAGACCTCTCCGTAACACTCAACAGGTCTGACATGCACCTATTTAACAATCTTATTCGGAGTTTTAGAAGCAAATTTAGAATCAGTAAAAGGGACTTAATTTTAATAAATGGCATGTGGAACTCATTGCTGCAAGACATCATGGAGACCAGGACTTTCACTGTATTAATCGGAACCAGATTAGTTAATTTATAAGGGAATGGGAACACCCAGCTGTGTAACAAGAAATCTGTCCCAAATTCAATGTTTCAGGATATTCATTAAGCTCAAAATATGGAAGAAGTGGCTCCCAAAAATAGTAATTATTTGAGGTTTTTTGAGTTCTGCTTTTGGTTGGTTTTTTTTTTCCTTTTTTCTTTCCCATCAGAGGGGCACCAGTACCTTTTTCACAGTGGACACCATGATAACCCAAAGGACACAGGCACTGCCCTGTCACTGCATCACAGCTCGCTCCATTTTTACAGGCACAAGTGTGAAGACAGCCCAGCCCATAAAATCCAAGGGGGCACCCTGAAAAATAAAGTATAAAGTGAAGAAAGTTCATGAAGAAAATCATACACACCATTAAGCTCCTCTGTATTCTCTGCTACGTTCCCTGGCAGCCAACAAAAAATGCTATTTATCCTTAACTCTGATAATGCCCTGGGCTGTTAAACTTGTATCACCCAGCATCAGAGACATGCAAGAACTGGAAGGAGCTGGGTGATTCGGGATACCCCAAAAATTTTAAGTGAACTAGAGAGGTGTTTCTTGACTACTCTGAAGCCCCAAACCTGTGACAATCACCCCAAGTGCCTCCACTTACTGTGCTCACAGGAGTGGCCGTAGAAGCCCTCGGGGCAGTGGCAGCACCCTGTGAACCTGTCACAGGTGCCATTGTGCTGGCACAGGCAGTCCAAGGAGCAGCCAGCCCCATACTTCCCTGGGAGACATTCTGCTGGCAGGACATGGACAGAAAAACAGATAAACAATCAAACAAACAGTCACTGACCTCACCCAGAAAAGCTGGTACGTGATAGATTGCATGGCTGAGAGATGATGCCCGGAGAATAATTTGCAGACCCAAGAATATTCGTTATGAAGACACAGGATTTCTACACAACTGTGATGCATTTACATACTTTGGTGAGAAATCTTTCATGTTACATAGATGTTTGAACAGCAATTTCCTCATACTTTTAACAGTCTGCCTTTTTCGATTTGTCTCTCCAGAGACCCGATGCTGAACCCGCACCATGTGTTGTAAAGCCATGTAGTGAATGGCATAAATTATATTTTCTTGTTTTTTTTCTTTATCTACAGTAATATTTTCTTTTAGGCACTTAAAAAGTGTGAAAGAAAACATGAAGCTTTTCCTCCTCTGTGTTATCATTGCAGTTCACACTATTCAAATTCCTAATAAAACCAGGGGGATCTTTTTCGCACATAGCAACAGTCTTTCCATGTATAATGAGCTATCTGCTTTTACAGAACTAAACACGTCTCAAATTACTGAAAGCCAAGTCACGCAGAAGGGACTGTGCCAATATAATTAACCTCAGCATCATCTCTGAATAAGTTAATTTCCCACTGCTGGGATAATTTGAATCTGGGCAGACAAACTTAAACGAGCGTGGCCGTCCAAATAATCAGATTGAGAACTCTGCAAATGCCAGACAGGATCTTCCAGGGACATCACATCTAATCTCTATTAAAAGGATGCCTGATCAGCTGTCTTTGATTTTCAGTCACAACACACTCAAACCCACACTGCTGTGGAGATCAAGACTCAATTTTCCAATAATTTCACTCTCTCTGCCAAAAGATAAATAGTGAATCTCTTTCTAGTGACATAACACACCACCCCCTTATGCAACGTGTGCATGTCTGCCCCCCATGCTCCACTCCAGAGATGTTTTATCTACGAGATACACCCACAGTCCATGTGGTGTGGGGACACCTGCACCACCCTGCTGGGGCTCGGCAGCCCCAACACAGCCTATGGGTGACTGCAGAGATTCCCAGGAACAGACAAACGGACATGAACTCAGGTGGCCTTTGCAACACCAGGTCAGCCAGATACTGGTTAACTGCAAATGTTTTAGAGCTTGTCCACAGAGAACATTCACCGGCCACTGAATCCCCACAGGATTCCCACTGTGAGTAGCTGCATCTTTCCTTTCCTCCCTGCTCCTCCTCTGCACACAGATGCACAGTGGGGCTCTGAGTCTCCTCAGGTGCAGAGTGAAACAACTGCATCTCAGAATGCTGCTAGAAAGTCTCATTTCTATACGGCACTTTTATATAGGTACACTGCCCTGTGACAACCAGTTCTTGGTAAAGATACATATGGAGTTTGAGGTGAATATTCTACAGGTGTCAGGGACAGAAGTGCTGTAAATGAGGGCCTGGGAGGGTGTTGGGGAGCTTGAACCATGGCAGTTATGATTTAATGATGACATTTGTCTTGAATGTGAACTCAGAATTAACTATTTATATTTCATACCAGTAAACTCGTGGTTTCCTGAACATTTAAGTCCATAACTGTACAGATATCTCTTATCTACAGAGAGAAATGGGAACACAGAAATGCAGAATGATTTTTGTGAGATGGACAGGACAGTTGTGGGAAGACTGGGCTGACAGGAGGGATTCTGGAGTAGAATATGAGCTTATTCTGTTAGTGTGCTTTGCTTTATGTAAGGGACAGCTGCCATGGAGAATTAAGGGTGAGAGAGCAGGACAATCTCAACTGCTTCGGACAGATGTCGTCAGAACAGCTGGGAAGTCAATACATGGGAAGTTCATCTCCAGTCCAGAGTCAAATGGAAGAGAAGAACATAACCAGCGAGGAGGAAGACACAGGCTTCTGTGGCTCTGAGGATCACAAGGAAGAAGACAAAACCCAACATTCCTACAAACAAAAGAACGCACAAGTTGGACAGGAGAAGAAATAACGGAGTGAAGAAGAAATAAGGAGCGTACAAGGGAATTCATGAGCAGGACTTGTGAGGAAACTGTCTTTGAAAAAAGACCTGAATCTCTAACTAGAAGCAGTTCTGAAACTGTCAGAATCCTCATCTGTGGGTGTCTGGGGACACTGCAAACCCCTGCTTGAGTGTACAAATCCACCGCCATGGAAGCAGGAAATCACCTTTCTCACAAGATCTTCCTGTCCAGCCGAGCCCGCAGGTGCAGTTGCCATCCACGTGGTCACAGATGCCACCGTTCTGACAGGTACATGTCAGGTGGCAGTTGGGGCCATATTGTCCCTGGGGACACACTACAGAGAATTAACAAAGTTTGAAAAAACTCAAAAATTAGCACCCCAAGAAAAGGATGAAGGTGACAGGGAATAAATACAAACACATGCTCCCCACATGTATCCCAAGTGATTGGTGTCTCCCTAGGGTGGTGGGACACTATTCCATGATTATTATCAGTTTCACCCAAACATCCTGTCCTGACATATCCCCTCAGCTTCCTGGAGAAGCCAGTGCCCTGGCACCGAGGGTGGCAGGGAGGTGTGGGCAGGATTAGGCTGGGTGATGGAGCGTGGAAGGACAGAGGCCGAGCACCCCAAACTGCAGCGTTATCAGCAAAGCCCCTGGGGAAGGTGGCTGTGAACAATGTCTGGCACCGAGTGTTATTCGCTGGGTGTTTGAAGTGTGTCACCCACTGGCGAGGTGACCTGGGTCCCGCTCTGTTACCTTGCTGACAGGCAGGTCCCGTGTGGCCGGGGGCACAGGTGCACTTGCCAGTCCGGGGGTCACACTGACCTTTGCCACAGGCACAGAACTGGGCACAGTCCTTCCCGTATCGGCCCTCAGGGCAAGCTGAAGGGAACACAGGATTTGTTAAACACATGGAGTACCCAATGCCGGTTTTCATTTTTAACATAGCCACAATCTTAGGGGTAGAGCTGGCTTTGTTTTTATTCCACCTAATGCGCTTCAAAGCAACAACTATGAAGCCAAAACCCGCACAAAGACACCACTGCTTTACCTGCTGAGACTACTTGAGGTTATAAATACAATCCATTATTTCACATGGACTATTTACTGTCTTTCCTATCAGAAAAGTGAATGTACAACTGAAATATCAGCTGCTCATCCTTCCAGCTTAAAACATCTTTCCTTCCTGAATACTGATGCTGCCCAACACCAAAGAGCAAAGCTACGGGCAACTAAACACTCAAACGCTGCCTTTCTGTGAACAAGCTGAAGAGAACTTCACAGAGACCAGAGCTTTGGAAGCAGCACAGAAATTCAGCCACACCATTTAGCTCTGAAACAGAGAAGTAACAGTAGGGTTGCCATGGAGTCTTTACCAGTTTTGCCATGACAAAACTTGATCTTTTTCCCATTTATTGAAACTAATGGCACCTTAGTGTGAAGCAAAATATTGAGATAATTTCTCAACCTCAGAATTTTGGACAGGAAGAAGGAACTTCAGCAATTCATGCTGAGCTGGCTCTAGAAATAAATTTGGGCAAGCAGGTTGTAATCCTGGGATGAGTGTCCTTGCTTCTATGCATGCAGACGAGAGGGAAAATATTTTGCAAGAGATTTTTTTACAAAGCTGGAATCCTGATTTACAATTCAAGGAAGAGGTAGCTGGGATCTGTGTGTTTTTCTACTGACAAGCTCTTATGCAAATGACTCTCTTTGCTGTGTTTTGACAGAAGCAGAACATGAATGTTGGCTTACTTTTGCTGCAGTTGGCTCCGATGAAACCGGGAGCGCAATCACACGTTCCCGACGCAGGGTCACAGTGGCCTCCGTTCATGCATTTACAGGGATTTTGGCAGTTTGACCCGTAAGTTCCTTTTGGACACCCTGTTTTAAAAGAAAAATACCCAGCAATTTGGTTAGGTTGCTACCGGGCCTGTTGCATTTCATGTCATAAGCACTTTTGTTGCTTTCAATCAAAGTTAGATTTTTATTTTCTAATGTTACTCACTTCCAGAGGGCCAGGAGCAGGCATTGAGGAGCAGATGGCTGCTTTGGACAACGCGGCCCTTGGGGCAGCACTGACTGTAATGTCAAACCCCTGGAGAGCTGGACTGAGCGCTGCTGCTCCTGGCTCTGTGCTCTCCCTTTCCCTATGTGACAGTAGCAAGAAAAGCAAGCCGTGTTCTACACAGGTTTTCCTCTTGGGATTCCTGTTCCAAATGAACCTATTCCCTCCTTCCCTCCTACACAGAAGGAGAGATGGGGCCATTCTCTCTCTTCCTTTGGGCTGCAGCCGCCTGGTTCGCCCAAGACAGTGAGAAGCTATGACTCATCTCTGCCTCTTTTAGCAGCTGTTTTATGGATATGGGGTGGGTCATGTCTTCTAAAAACGTGTAAAATGATAAAGTGTTTCCTCTATAATCTACTCCTTTCCCTGCAAACTGGAGCTGGCATTGTTAGTGGTTGCCCTGAGAAGTCGTGGATTCCCCATCCCTGGCAGTGCCCAAGGCCAGGTTGGACGGGGCTTGGAGCAACCTGGGACAGTGGAAGGTGTCCCTGCCCATGGCAGGAGGTGGAACTGGATGAGCTTTAAGCTCCCTTCCAGCCCTGGGGATGGAAGACCATGAAAATGTGCACAAAACAGCAACACATAATTTCAGAAGACACCTTCTCAGGAGACAGATACAGGAGGAGTATTATTTAAATGCAAAGCCAGAAAATTCTCTGAGGAAAAAAAAGCAGCTGTGTTTTGTAAAAACCAGAAGAATCATTACACCTGGATGAACTGCTGAGCCAGTGTTACATGGCAACAAACTGTCCATGGAGAGGTTTTCCAGGTGGTAGTGAGGATTCCTGGTTTCTTTTTGGACAGCTAATGTTCAAGCAGAATTGAACAAAAGATCAGGGAGCTGTAAATGCATTTGCCACGCCTGGCTTACATCTTCAGGATGATCTTTAGAGTGATGGAGGCTGGAACCGAGGGAAAGAGCTGGGCAGAGCTGCTGGGCACAGGCACGACTGAACCTCCAGTGTGCCACTGAACTCTGGAGATGCAGGTTATTCTCCTAAGTTTCCAGTGTACTGGAAGAAGGAGTAGCTGGTGCTTGAGCAGCATGATCACCATCCAACAGTTCCACTTGTGCTACTACCTCTAAATGTCATTTCTTTGCTCGCCCCTTCCTTCTCTTCCCTGGCAGAAGGAAAGTCTATGGCTACTTTGGAAACCTGGTTCAAAATACATTTGCTCACGTCTCCAAGCAACAGATCCCTCGCAATCTGTGCACAAATAACTTAATGTATTTTCTCTTTCCTAAAGGCACGAAAGCATGGCCTGAGTGGCTGCAGAAATCTCTGGCTTTTCTGAACTATTCAACAGCAAGGGAGAGCTTATGGGGAAGCTTTGAAGGGGTGCCTTTTAAAATAAAACTGAACGTTGGCTTCTGCTCAAACCAGGATAGCAGATCATCAGGACTGAACAGATACACACTTTTATAACACACAGATACTCTCCCCAGCCCTTCTCAACCACAGATTCTCCTCAATTAATGCTCTGTCACCAGTGCTTCCATCTGCCAGGACACAGAATCTGTTTCACTTCCAAGCCCTGGCATCATGGAGTGAGCCCTGCTTCATTCCCACCAAGACTTGCAGTTAAGGACTCATCCAGATTCAATGATTTAATTACTCCATGTGAGTTTCTCTTTTCCTCCTCCTTTTCCTTTCGGTCACCATTCGGCTTTTCTCCTTTTTTTTAATTCTGTCTCCCAGACTTCCAAAGATGCAGCTTCTCCCTGGCAAAGCTTTCAGAGTTTTTCCTTAGCTCAAGGCTAGCAGTAGTTGCTCCACTACTGAAAGGGATGCAGTAACTCCCTCCTTACCAAATTATTTGCCCTTGCAGTATTTCCTGTATTTTGGTTCGAGAAGGAGCAGCACACGCAGGGCAAGTTCAGCCGCTGCAACGTGCACAGGATCAGTAACGAGGCCACCTCATCTATTAGCACTTTGCAGAAGAATTTTGATGCAGATAACGAGGGCAATTTGCACCATGTCCCACCATTTCAGTAGGCTCTGCCTTTCTGAAGAGGGCTATTCTTGCACCACCAGTTATCTCATAAAGACATTTTCTAACTGAACAGTTTCCTGTGCTTCTGACTTATGTTTTTTCTGTGAACAAAAGAGTGGCAGCCAGATTTCCACCTCATTTCCTGATTTTCCTTCTGCTTTGAGTGGGTTTGTCATGACCAAGAGGTCCTAAATCTTTTCACAGCAATTGCACACACAGAGGCTTTTCTGACCAGTGCCATTCATTGCACTGTCAAATAATCCCTTCTGACACATCCTGTCACCTCAGCTTGAAGGTGAAGCTGGTGAGATCTTTCTGGCTCCGGGTGCCCCCAGCCCAGTCAATGTCACAGAAACATAACACGCTTTTTAAAAAAATCATTTCACCACCACTTCTTGCTTTTAACTCCTTTTAACAAGTAGATCTGCCCATCCACCAAGTTATGGACAAGTGATGGGAACCTTATTGCTAGTTTGTCTGCTTCCTCTGGACCCTGCCAAGAGACTGTTTCAGCTTCTCACTCCAAAATTCGAGAACATGAAAGCCCCGTTGCTCTTGGCTCCTGGAAATTTGACTTCCCAGCCAATTACACCTTTTATAGATACTTTCTTGAACCTTTTTTCACTGTACTATAAATATAGCAACAGTTGCCAGAAACTGTTTCCAGCAGCATCCAACCACATGTTGACTGGACCAGAGCCCGTTTGGGAGCGGCTCCCTGTGCTGGTTTTAATATTCTATCGAGAGCTTCTTCACCCTGGAGCAGCTCCAGCTTTCCCTGCAGTGAGGACAGCGGGAACTTGGAGTATTCCCACCAAAGTCACGCGAGCTATCCTCGGTTTTCAGTCAGTCACTTCAGAATCAGGCCCACAATCTCTCCCTCCACCGATCTAAACCTAAAAATAACTCACATTTAACTGTTTCCCTTCTATTTTTGTGTTTGTCAGTGCAATGCTCAGAGCGGCACAGGGGACAGCAGGAAAAACACCAGCACAGATGAGTGTTCTTCTCTTTCTGTGAACTTCCACCATTCCATTATTTCTCCAATAAATATCTAACAAACCTGTGTTTAAGTATTTGCTGTATATTTTTGGAATCTCGGAGTACAAAACACCATGAAATCTCAAATCTATAGGTTTAATCCCAGCTACACAGAAATCCATGGCAAAAATCCCCCTTGAATGCAGCAAAACACAGATTTTATTTTGCAGTGAATCTTTTTATGTCTCTTCTATCAGAACTTCAGTGTAATTGTTAATGCTTTAAATTTTAAAATTCTGAAATAAAACCTGAAGTATTTAAGTAAGTTGGAGGACATTTACTGTAACTACAGAGATTTAGTGTTACACACACAGGTAATGACTACTGAGAAACTGCTACATAAAAGTAATAGGCTGACCATGATCGAGTATTTTAAAATGATCCTGTTAAATAGTTGATCTCCACCACTGCTCTACTATAACATTTATTATAATCTAATGTATAATGGATCCAGATGGCTCCAGCCCTGATATTGAAGGCCAGATTTCGATCTCACTTACAGCAAAAACTGATGCACAAAGGAGGACAGAATCAATCCTCTGTATTTTATTTATAATTTATATTTTAAAGAATAACTTGTGATGACGTGATGGCAATACAAAGGCCCATCTCTAAAACGAGTCTCTCCTATCTCTGCTCAAGGAATAGAACACTGGTTTAACCCTTACTAGAGCTGCACGTGTTACAGCTGGCTTTTGTATCCAAATTGTCACCCCAAAAAGCAAGTAAGCCAAACAGAGCTGTGCTGGATTCCCAAGAAAGGGAAATCAGCACTCGCCAAAGAGAGAAAAACTGAGTAAGAAAGACAACGGCTTTTTTTTTTTTCTTCTTTTTTTCTCCTCAAAATGAGACTATTACAAGCCGTGGAGTAAAACCAAAATTAAAGCTGTAAATAAAAAGGTAATTAACTGTCTCCTTTATTGGCTGCTTTGGTGTATGTTTCTTATCAGTTGCCACATTCCACCAGAAACAACTTTACAGACGTCCTAAAATACCGGCATGAGCCATGTGGATCTGGGAATATTTTTTATGATGGAGCATTGGGCCAGTCGGCATTTTGTACTCTACACTAGTCACCATTTTTCAATCCAGAGTAACAGTTGGTTTAATTTGATTGTTCCTCGGAAGGCTCTGCAACTGAAAGGACTTTATGAATCACCTGGATTTATTGCCAATTTCAGCTTGTTGCTTTCTCATAACCATTTGTCCTTACTTGAGCACGCAGAGATTTCGGGAAGTATTTTGGACTTGGTATTTGGAAACGACAGAGCTGCACAATATCCAGGTGTAGCTGGGAGATGCAAATGCAAAGAATGATCTTTACATTCTTTAGCGTGGCATGAAATCGGAAAGAATTTAGCTAGGAAATCTGGGGGTTTTAAAAATTAATTTAAATGATTGAATTAATTACATTTTTGAATTAACATTATTAATGAATTTTTTTAGAACAGGTTTTAAAAATTAATTCCTTGCAATAATACAACTACTCTTTTTAGTGTAAATTAACCCACCCTATGCTTACTTCTTATACCATAACTTATTTGTAACACTATAACTTTTATACTATAATTAACCTCTACTTCTCTCCGTCACCGCTGTGCTGACACGAATCCAAAGTACCAGCAGATGCTCCTGCAGGACTGAACCCTATGTCAGAAAGGCAGCAACCCCCAAAAATACTCACGGAGGTGGCAGTGGGCCCCGTGGTAGCCCGGGCTGCAGGAGCAGTGGCCAGTGACAGGGTGACATTCCTGATTCTCAGCTGAGCACTGGCACACCCCGTGACAGTCCTGCCCATACGTGCCCGGTGGACAAGCTTTGGGAAGAAGAAATGCAAACCAGTAAATTAAATTTGTCTTGGTAAATACAGCACTCAAACAAAGAGCAGGCTGAAATTTATTAAATAAAATCCCTGCCTACGGAATGATGCTCTCCTACGGGACTTTGGATTTATTACATTTACTTGGGGGTTACTTGACTGCTTGATTTTGTTTTGTTCAGTCAATTTGTGCCCAACTGTCAAGGGCCAGATACAATTTTCTTGTCACTTCAAAAAAAATCATAGGGAAATGTCAGGTAAAATTGACTAAAATAACAGTGTAATTCCCAAGGGACCAGGCACGTGGATAAAGACATTCTACCTTTTGCAGAGAGTTTGAACTTGCAAAGCTGCTGCGACATCAACATCGCCACAGGTTTCACTCTGCCTGCTGACAGCCACATTCCCTACAGGTTTTGGACCTTCCACATTTAATTCTTACATCTCATTTCCATTAGGCTGCCCTGGTTGTGGGTCAGCATTTAGAGTCCTTTGGTGGAGCGTATGGGACACTGATGTCAACTCTTTCAATTCTTATTTACTGCTGGTTCTCCTTTGCCTAAAGCACGGCTCAGGCAAAGCATTTTAGGGAGGAACAAAGTCAGGGTGTTGCAGCTGGGGTCACAGCATGAGCCTGCTTCCAAAGACAGCACTGAGGGACCAAACTCCATGCTAAGCAAAGCCAGAGAATGTCCTTTCCACGAGCTCTAAGAGCAGGAATAGACGGCCTCTCACAGGGACAAGGCCAACCAAAGCTGAACTGCTGCTTTACTGACAGCACAGCAATGGCTGTGGGCCAGGCTGGGCTCCACTGGCACATCCTCAGCCTATTTGGGTCCAGTTCAGCCACTGCCTGCTCCCTGCAAACCCCAGCAGCCCAAACCACACCTGGCACAGAGCTCACAGCTGGCCAAACCACTTGGGTGGAGGGACAAGCAGCCCTCGGCCATCTTCCCTCCTGTCAGGTTGTCATCTCCTCCCTCTTTGGGCACCACACCACCATGTTTTTATTCAAGAAATCAATTTATTAATTAATTGACAAGGCAAGTATTTGCGTTCTGGTAACAAACTTACTCTTCTCGCAGCTGTGGCCGGCGAATCCCGGGGGACATCCGCAGGCGCCCGTCAGGTGGTGGCAGGGCCTTCCCGCGGGACAGCGGCACCGCTGGGCACATCCCGCGCCGTAGCGGCCCGGCAGGCAGGCTGGGGGGGACACCAACCGTGTCAGGGCCAGCAGGACGGGACAAAGCCACCCCCTCCACGGACCCGCTGCACCCATCCCCGCCAGCACCTCCAGCCCAGCCCGGCGGAACGAGGGCGCGAAAATATCCGGCCACGACCGAGAGCCCTGGATTTGGGGGGAACGTGCGCACCAACCTGAGCTGCCTCCACTCACTCACGTTTGTCACAGTGCCTGCCTCGCCACCCCCTCTCGCAGTGACACGCTCCGGTCTGGGGGTGGCAGGACCAGCCGTGGGCGCAGTCACACCGCTCCTCGCAGCGCTTGCCGAAAAATCCCGGGGGGCAGGCTGGGGGCAAGCAGAGAGAGCAACATTCTACCTGCTGCGAGGGGAGCAACCTCCACTGGCAATCAGCCAGGATCCTTCTTGCCTGAGCTCCTGCCCAGGAGTACGTTTAGGAGACTGCACGGCCAGAAAATATCAGTGAAGGAGAAGACATTGAAAGTATTAAAAGCATTTAACGCTGGCTGTTCAAGAGTCTGCACAGGAAAGTTTGCAAAGACTTAGTCACAGCTGGAGTACAAATCCAGTTGGGGTCCACAGAGAGGGTGATGATGTTTGCTTTGACACAACTGTGCACACAGAGACAGCTGTATGAGCAGTGGGGACTGTGCCCACAGACTGCTTCCACCTCCCAGGTCCCTGCAAAGTGACCAAAGAGAAAGGGAGGTGGGCACTGAGAAGACTTTACAGGTCGCACTGGTGGCTGAGGCTTTGAGAGTCCTCAGCGCCTCAGGAGACCTCAGAAAGCTGCTTGTGGCTTGGTAGAAGCACAGCACCCCAGTGGCTGAGCTGAAAGCATGTTTTTAGTCACCTGTGTATGAGATTTAGTCCCTATTTCAGGGATTCAGAGGGCTCTGAGCATGCCAAACAGCCGTGTCAAATCTGGGTCATGTGCAAGATCTGTAAATCAGAACCATCACAGTCCAGTTTTCTGAGCTCCCCTCAATGACCCACAGAGACTCAGCAGCAGGTGGCTGATCTGGCAAATTCTCCTTAAAACTCCCTCACTTCCATGTGTTCTTCCTTGTGTGCGTAAGGTAGAGAAACACCTTCATTTTCTTCGCAGGCAGGGAACAGAGGTAGGAGGAGACAAAATGATTTGGACAAGGGCATGGTTGGGCAGAGACCTGCCTGTGGGTCTGAGACGGGGTGAGAAGGTATAAATCCTGGCCTGCAGAACGCTGGAAAATTAAGATACAAAACAGAAAACTGGCAGAAATAGCTGGCGGTTAAACAAAGGATTTGCAGAAGGAGCTGCCCTTACCAACATCACAGCGGTCCCCGGTCCAGCCGGCGCGGCAGAGACACTTCCCCGAGGGCAGGTCGCACACCCCGTGGTGGCAGCTGCAGTTCTGCTTACAGCCCTCTCCGAACTGCCCGTCCCCACACTCTGAAACGGGATGGGGGAGGCTGATGGGGGGCCACAGGCTGGAGCAACCCCAGGAGGAACTCCCTCATGCCTCTGCAAATGCCACCTAAATTGGGCCTAAACACCTCCAGTGAAGGAAATTTTGATGCCTCCCTTGGCAAAATTATCTAGAAATACATCATTTTCATTTTTAAGGATTTCTCTTTTTTCTCTTTAAATGGAGTCCCTTACCTATCTTCCCTGTTCCCAAGGAGCAGAGAACAGCTTATTCCTCTCCTCTGCCCAGCAAGTTTCCAGCACCATAGACATGTTCAAGTCTAATGCCTCCCCTCAGTCTTCTCATTTCTGACTAAACAACCCCAGCTTTTTCAACCTCTCCCCACCTGGTGCTCTCCAATCCTTCTGCCTCCTTTTTCCTCTGCCTCAAACCAGACCCCAGCACAACTGGATTTCCTTGCAGAGTGACTGAACCGAGGCGCTGGAGGGGTGGAGGAGGCGGTGAGACTCACCCAGCTCACAGGCTGTCCCCGTCCAGCCCTGGGGACACTGGCACTCGCCGCTCGCAGGGTCACAGGTGGCCTGGCCGTGGCAGAGGCAGCGCTGCAGGCAGTTGGCTCCGTACCACCCCGGAGGACAGGCTGTGAAAGGAGGCAAGGAAAACCTTCCATGAGGAAGTGCAGGAGAAGGACACGGGTTAAACACCACCTCTCCCATCTCACAGCCCTTCTCGCCCTGGAAGATGCTGTGGGAGGTACAAACAGCAGAAATGGGGCCATAACTGATAAGGAGTTACTCCAACCAGTGTACAACTGGTCTGGGAACAAAGTAGGTGATGAAGTGAATCAGTGACCCACCAAATAACCTTGAGACTTTCTGTTTGTACCTAGAAAAAAAAATTTTTTTGGTTTCTTCCAGCTTTCTCAACAGAGAGGAATTCAGTTCTTGATTTCCTTGTTCTCAGAATTTCTTTGTGCAGTCTTCTTAAAATCACACTCTTTCTCTAACTGATCCTGCTGCCCAAAGCTGGCTGATGACATTTCACCATTTACCTAATTTTAATTAAGCAAGTTTATTAATTCCCATCACAACCAGTTCCTATTAATAGAACCTAATTTTTTGGCAAAAAAACACACACCTCTGCCATGTGCCAGAGCGAAACCTCTTTAAGATGGTAACAGGAGCAAGGTCTCACTTTGGAAAAGCACAGAGGATGATTCCTCCAGCCTCACACAATTATTCTACCTCTTCACTTCAAAGAGAAAAGAAATCCCCAAACACATATTTAAAGACAAAAGGCGTGTTTGATACAGCTTTTGTAACTTTTACTTTGGTTTTGTATTTGCGGCCTTCTGACAAAACAGAAGAATTTAGGTCATGCCATACATGTCATCAAGAACAGTTTGGTGCCTTCCCAATTTTTAAATCCTTCACGGAAAGACCTCTTCATATCAGGTTTTAAAAGTGGAATGCACTAAATTTATATATTACTCTACCCCTGCCAGCTTTCATCCCCTTTCCCTGACAACCTCCTTGGGATGCTGAAGGGCAGCCTCCGAGTGGAGGTGCTGACTCCAAATCCCTGCTCACTCAGGAGCACCCACAGCAGCATTCCCGGCGCCATGGTACTGCTGACACCCCAGGGACCTCGTGGGGAAGGCACAGGACAAGGAGCTTCTGCAACAGGGATGGACAGACTTTTCCTAGTGCCTGGGATGCGTAGATTAGGATGTGCAATGCAAGCCACAGTGCAGCCTTTCTTTGCCAGCCTCCTCTTAAGGCTCTGTGGAGCTGGGCTTGTGTTTGAGCCACAAGTATGGCTCTGATAGCCAAGGCTGGAAGAGTCAATGCCTTTCACATGTTCTGGATTTAGGCTCTGTCTGGAACAGCACAAGGTAATGCCGAGGATCAGTCTGGTGCATGGGACAGTAAAGCAGCCCACAGAAAAGAAACAGAGCTTCATTTCAGCGTCATAATTGGGAGTTTTATGGACCTTTTCTCCCTTCAAAATCAGCTCTCTTTCCAGTTTATGGCTGTTTCACCCCTCTGCACTGTGCACACCGGGATCCTACAACGTGCTGTCACGGATTAATTTAATGGCCCAATTCACATCATTGCGGATACAAAACCAATGACAACACCCGGCAACGAGCTGAGAGTTAAAACACCAGTGAGCTTTCCCCAAACACAGGTTTTATTTTTCCCTCCTATAATCCATAGGCAGGGGTTTGAATTTCCGACTGTACCTTCTTGGCAGGTGGCTCCTTTCCAGCCCGGGCTACAAAGGCACGTCCCGGTTACGTGGTGACAGAGAGCTCCGTTGTGACAGTGACAAGTGTTCCTGCAGCCCGGCCCGTAGCTGTTGCCCTGGCAGGCTGCAGTGAGAGAATTCCAAAAAACCCCATCAGGAAGCATCCAAGGAGGCACTGCACAGAGCAAACTCGACACAACCCAGTGCCAGGGAAATGAGGTTGGAGCAGTGCTCCAATGGCACTTTTCACATCATAAGGGTGCCTAAGCCCATATAAAATCATAAAAACATTAAGGCTGGAAAAGATCTTCAAGATCATCAGTCCAACTTTTGGCCTAATACCATCCTGATCCTTAAACCAAATCACAAAGTGCTGTGTCTACTCATTTTTTGAACACTTCAAGGAATGGTGACTTCACCATTCCTGGAAATACATGTATCTATACAAAACCCCATATGTGAACCATGTCTGACTCTAGATAGAGTAATAGAATCGTTTAGGTTTGAAAATACCTTTAAGATCATCAAGTCCAACCATTAACTCAGCACTGCCAAGTCCACCACAAGATCAGCCAATACATGAACTGCACAAGGTATTTTGAAAAAACATATTCTGCCAATTAAGATCACATAACCTGGAACTGCTCTGTGACACTCACGGCTTAGAGATAATGTGTCTTATGAAAGCTTAACATAATAATGTGGCTTAAAAATATGTATCACAGCCCATTCTGAAGAGGTTTCTATCGAGGGGCTGGATCACCAGGGGTGATGGATCAGCTGTCAGCCCCTGCTCTGCAGAACGTCTTTGTGCTAAACTAATGGTCCAGCAGAACCGCCAGCCTGACAGCCCCAGTATTTATTTGCATCCCGGTAAGAGAACTGACAACTTCATTGTTTTCAGCGTTCATTTTTCACAGCTGGATGCCTCTGCTCACCCAGACTCTCGTTCTTTGGTCAGAGAGGGGTGATATTCTCAATGAGTTTGGTTAAGCAGCTGGCTCCCAGGTGAAAACTTAACGCAGTCATCTCGCAAGCAAACGCTCCGCTTTCAGTGCTGCTGCCCGTGAAAAATAGCAGTGATAAAATTCCTGCAGTCTCCATTGCACTGGAGATTTGGACAGCTCTGAATGGTGGAGGATAACAGACAGTTCTGCTACCCTGTTTTCTTCAGATATCACCCAAAATAATACAAAGAGGGTTGACGCAGCTGGATCGCCTCCTTGCACAGTTTTTGTTCTGCATTGCAGGGGCTCCTGTCAGAGCCTCTCATCCCTGCAGCACTTCTGGCGTGCACTGGAGAGGCAAAAAAATGCCTGGATCCTGATCCAGGAGAGTGTCCTGCACTCGCTGAATGTGACATCTTCCAGGTTTCACAGCCAAACAGTGAATTTTCACCCAAACTTCTCTGCCTTTCAGGGTGTCAGTGGACACGATGCAGTGCTCTGGGAGAACAAGTCCCTGGGGACAGAAGGGAGGCATGAAACCACCTTGATCTTGGAGGTGAACTTGGTTGATAGTCTCTGACCCATTCTTAGCCCTTTTCTCCCCATCTGAGGGCTTCCAGCTTCCCAGCCTGGTTCTCAAACATCATTTCTCCCAGAACTTCTTTTCCACAGTGTTCTTTCTTGTCATCACTTGGACCCCATCCACATTGAAACCACAAGAAAGAGCAGGAGCTCAAGTCCCATCACAGCTAAAAGTTTGTTCTGCAAATGAAGCCTGGTTGCCAAGTGAAAAGTTCAGCACATCCTTCAGAGCTCTGGCTCGGTTTTTGGGAGCAGAACTAAATCTTTCCACAATACAGACCAGAACTATAGCACAACCCAGCCAAAGGAAAAACCAGCTCATCACCAGATCCCCTGACTGGTTACCAATGGTTTGTGTGAGGTTTTTGGAGTATGTGTGCAAAGCTCTTGTTACACTTACCAAAAAGACAATAGAGTGTTTCAGTGAAAATTCTGGTAAGAAGAAAATTTTGACTATAACCATTAACTCATACAAATGTTATTTTGTTTCCTGGTGGGACAATCCTGATTATTAAATTCTGAAGATTAAAAAAAAAAGTGATATATTGAAGCTACTTCATGAAGTTCCACAACTGAATCTACAAATATCCCCGGGCCTTTTCTTTTTTTCTTCATGATGAAAGAAAAGGAAAGTCTTAATCTAAAGGTTTAAATTAGTAGACTTTTTTTCCTGGTTCAAAATTTTCCTTGGTGTCTTTCCTCTGCAAGAGGAGGATTTATTTGTTTGCAATCTTTAAAATCCCTTTTTGCATGCAGAGTAAGGAACACATGAAACTGGAGACTTTTCTTCCAGACTAGAAGTCACCAAAAGTGCCCACGAGCACAGGCAAATGATGGGCTCTAATGTTCTACAGGGTGTTCAGCAGCTTTGTTTTCAAGCAACTTCTGTGGATTATTCTTCACAAAATGAAGCTTTAGCTTTAAAAGAACAGAGAATTTGCAAAGTCAAGTGCTTACACACCATGAAATGTCAAACCCCTGTTACCAGTGCCTCTGGCAGAGCCAATCTTTCTGTAGTCATTTATTTTTCAAACCAGTGTGGTCTCTCTTTTACCACAAGGAACCACTTCAGTGAAGATTCTGCTGAGCCCCAACAGCTCCAGAAAGAGGCAGGTTTAGTACTGACAGAATTAAGGCAAAATTCAGATGTTGAATTGTGCACATCCGCTACAGACCATATGCAACATGAGATTTTTGGAGGGTTTGGTTGGGTTTTTTTAAGTTTACAAACTTTGGATGAATTTGCAGTGAATCATAGAACGGTTTGGGCTGGAAGGGATCCTAAAGATCATCAAGTTCCAACTCCCCTGTCATGAACAGGGATGCCACTACTAGTTGAGGTTGCTCCTCCCATCCAACTTGGCCTTGAACACTTACAGGGAGGGAGTACCCAGAAAGGAAGATTACACCTCTATCACAAAGAAATGCCAAACGCCAGGTCCTCACTTCTGTATCACTGAGGTATCACAGCACTCAGTGAAACAGTTTATTTAGGAAAAAATAAAAAAAAAAAGAGTAGGCAGCATACTTCTCCTAAGCCTCTTTCTTGGAAACTTAAAATACCTCAGGTGGACTCTCAAAAAAATCCCCAAATAAAATCTCCGAGCACAAACTGAAGCTGAGGCAGAGCTTGCTTGGCAGATTTCGCCCCAGATTAACATAATTCATTTTCAAACAACTGAAACCCATGGTCTGGTAATGGAAAGCATTAGGCAGCTCCAACAAAAGGCATCACTGTCCCTATTGCCTGTAATTAGATAGCAGAGTATAAAACGCACTGCATGGCTGGCTTAGGATCAATTCAAATCCCATGATGCCAAAATTATTCCTCAATATCCTCCAGCACATTGCCTGCAATCTGATTACTTCCACACGAGTGCTGTCCTTCCAGCTGCTGGAGCTGGCGGGTCCCAGGAACAGGCAAGGTGAATATTAAACACCCTGGGAGGATGGGGAGTGCTGAGCTGTCTCCCATCCTTGCTCTGAGCAGCTTTGGAGCAGCATGGATGAGGCCCGGTTGTAAAATCAAAATGAAGAGCCCTCACTTAGCAAAGAGAAAAGGAGGAGACACCCTGCACTGTTAACTGACCTCTCTCTCTCACTCACTCAGGCCTCGGAGGCCTTGGCACTTTCACCAGAAAGAGGAATAAATCAGCCCAGCACAAAGCTCTAATGGCTCTGGCACCAGATAATAAATAGGGTTTTTTTCCTAATGTGAGTAGAGGGGGGGCACCAGGGGCCATGGACAAGAAGCTGCATTTCTTAATTGAATTTAATGAAATGTGTAACAAAGCTTCCCATCCCTAATGCTAAGGACTGCGGAAGGGGCAAGGTGACACACTGCCAACGCTGTGGTTCGACAAGGAAAACCGTGAACAAGACTGGCTGTGAACAAGAAGCAAACATTGCACCATTCAGCAGCATCTTTTCTGATCTGTGGGATGGCTGTGTGGCTCTGGTCTGCTTTCAGTCTGTGGTTACTCCATTAATCCCCACTCAAAGGGTGTGTCACCACCGGCATCTTCACGTGGTGGGAAATGAAGAGCCAAGTGTTCTTACACGGGGGCATGAGGAGGCAAAAAGGACTGCAGTGGTGGGATGTTAGGGAAAATGTCTAAAATTGGGAAGATTCAGCAGAACTAACCCACTAAAAGAGCAGGGGATTTTGCAGGAGAAGCCTTCTCAGAAGACAGGCTGTGTTGAGTGGTGGGGGCAAATGAGGGAAAAATATTATGAAGAGCAGGCATTGCCCTCAGACAGGGCTGATGATAAAATAGTGTGTGGCCAGAGAATAGAATTGTCTCAATACAAGCCACATTTCTCTCTATTTTCTAAATTAAGCCACTTTCCTATTGCAGAAAGCCACGACCTATGGATTAAAGAAGTGTTCCCTAACAGAGCTGGAGCCCAGCCTCTACACTCCAGTCCTGCGACAGCATTCATATTTTCAAAAGGAAGCTTAGACCATGACATCATCCTAAAGGAAAACAAAGAAGTTGAGAAGCTAAAACCTGAAATCTTTAAAAAAACCTACTTATTTGCTAAACTTTGCAAATAGGCTCAGTGATCTCCGCATGTAATGCCATGCAGCTAAAGAAAATAACCTAATTTCCCATGAAATGAAGTGAAAAATTTCTCAGAATAGCCAATTTTAAATACACAAGCATTTGTTAGCTTAAAAATTGTGGGATAATCCATATTTGTGAACATCTAGGAAGCTGACATTTACTCTAAAACAAATAAATTTTCTAATAGTTATTTTAAAGACTATTTTGTCACGCTGAAATAAAAAAACAGTTCCAGCTCTGATTTTTCCACTTTGCGCATTTGTAATCTGTCACTTTATAATTGATAATTAGAGGAGATACACCAGAAACAGACACACAACATTTAATCTCCTAATGCCACACAAAAATATAAAGCAGAGAGCTGTCATACGGCAGGAGGCAGCTCTGCTATTTAAAACCCGATGCTTACCATGTTTGACGAGTTAAAAAAAAAATGAGCTGATGATTTTACACAGCCACCAAAAACTGTTCCCTATTTTGGCATCACTGGGAAGGAACGTGCGCTGTCTAAAAGTGTAGCCTGGCAGGGCATCATCGCGCATTCCCAGAGGAGGTCTGGGGGTTTGGGAGCGGGGTGTACGTACGCTGCTCGCAGGTCTCCCCCAGCCAGCCCGGCAGGCAGCGGCACGAGCCCAGCACGTGGTCACAGCCAGCAGCATTCTTGCACTTGCACACCTGGTGGCAGTCAATCCCAAAGAATCCATCTGGACAAGCTGGAAATGCAAAACATTCCTTTTTAGCACAGTTCCTGCCTCTTTTTTTTTCCCCCTCGCATAAACTCCATCTCGTCTTTTCACAGATGCTTAAGAACCGAAGTTGCTTCAAGGGTTAAGCCTGCCCAGTTCCGATACGTGCATCTTGGAAAAATGTGACCCTTTTACACAAGCAACAGATTTCTGCAAAGGAAACAGGGCTGAAAATATTAAAAACAAGTGAGAGAAGGGAGCTGGGCTCACACAAGCTGTTACTTGTGCCTCTGTAATGGACAGAGGAAATAATTCAACATAATGCAAGACTCCAGGGCCATCCCTGCTGACCTCCCTCCCTTTGGAAATGCAAAACTTCTGCTCCCATTTACTGTCCTGACACTTTTCTGAAGATTCTTTAACAGCGAGCCTAAGCCACAGTGGTTCAGTTCAGTGCTGAAATGAAAAACTGGCAAAGCAATGAGTAGAGAAAACCAAGGCAAATTAAACATCACAAAACAACCCCAGGGAGCCAAAGGAGCTCCGCACCTACATCTGAGAGACATAAGGAAGAGCAGCCTCACGGATTCAATTTTTATCTGTAGCAGTGCTGACAGCCGTGAAAATAAGGACCAGTGCTTGTCAGTGGGCCACATCATAACCCAAATGCTGCATTACAAGAACACTAAGGCTGCTATGCAGAGTTTAAAAATACATTCTCTATGTAGCCTTAATATAATCTGTGTGTGTGTGTTTAGATTACGTAAACGCATATATTCTGTCACACAGTGCAGTGTATTATGTTACACTAAATAACAAATCTATAGATACACAACTGTATGTCATTCTTTCCACAGAATCCCTGAATCAACCTCAGGAGTGATGGTGCTCATGAAATAAGCAGTAGTTCAGTAAAACTTATCTCTTTGTCCTCTTGTTCACTTAAATAACTTGTATTTAAAAGCCAACCCTTCACACTTCTACCATGAAATAGAATGACTCGATTCCCAGGAGAGTCTTATGATGATTATCATCATATCATATACACTGACCAACAACCCCACATAATTCCACAGCTCTCTACCAGGTCAGAGTAACACTGCTGTCATCGAAGAACGGCTGAGGCTGAAAGGGACCCTAATGATCATCTGCCATCAACCCTTCTGCCACGGACATCTTTCACTAGACCAGGTTGCTCCCAAGCCCTGTTCAACCTGGCCATGAACATTTCCAGTGAGTTCTCCATGTGCATCTTCCCCTGTTGGACACTTCTGCCCCTTTTCTTGCCCTGGGGCTTCTTCATGCCCAGGCTTTTTGTCCCAGTCTATCACACTGCCTCTTCCACAGACGCAAATTCAGTTCAGCCGTGTGCACTGCTGTCTGCTTTGGCTACAAGTGGAGGGAATTCCATATCCGTAGCTTTGGGAAAACCTGGACTATCATCCAGCAACAGTGTAAAACTCTGAACAGTTGCTTTGGCTGCTCTGCTGCTCAGCTTGTGACTACACATGGTTGTTTCATCTACTCAAAATCCAAAGGGTGCTCTTCCCTTCGTCCTGTCCAGGCTGCAGCTTCTTCCCTGGCACGCAAGAGATTTCAGGCTTGCTGCCCTTCCCAGGTTTGTGCTGCCTCAGGAAAACAGAAATGGGGCTTGACACCCAGAGAACACTGTAACACATCCATCAGCCTCTGCTCAGTGCTCACCAGGAGAGAGCTGATACCAACGTGCAAGGAAGAGCCACCAGGCTGAGGTTTAATCTGTCATTCCCCATTTACTCTGCGCTTCAGTAGCAGGTATGGCACAGCACAAGGACGGGCTCCTCCTGCTGAACCCTCGGTGGCTTCAAAGGCTGACAAAGCTCTTCTTTAACACAGGGCCTGCACAGCCTTGTCAGCTATTCCTCAACACGCACCGTGCTCATTTTCCCCTTTTATCTCAGCAAAACAGCAATCTTGCTGGGCTCTCTCAAGGTAATGATTAACTGCTGGAATCCCAAGGGAAGGGTCCTGTCTGTCCATCCTCTGGCAGTGCTGATCCCACAGCAGTTCAGATGCAAAAGCCAAGCTCTGTGCTCCACAACGGTGATACGTTGTTGTTATTAATGCATCAATTAATAAATACTTAGTAGGAATGGTCTGAGACTCCTGCTGCCTCCAGTTACTGGACTAATTGTCTGGCATTTTGGGATATTTGGACAGATGAACCAGTGAATCGGGTAATTCTTTGCTGGCCTGATCCCGAAACTGGACACAAGCCTTGGGTCATACAGCACACACCAGAGCGCTGCAGGGAAGGGAATTAAACAAAATTGCAGTGCAGGGAAGGAAACCACAGCCTTCAAAGTGGGAGCAGCAGATGCTCAGCACTTCACAGAATTAAATCAATTATAACAAGTGCCTCCCCAAACAGGAGTGGAGCAGCCCTGGTTCAGGGCAGGGTGTCCCAGCTCACTTGGCACATCTGTAACAGAGCTGTGAGTGTGGCTGGGGAACACAGGCACACCTGGGTTCCTCTGGCTTTGCCAGAAGCCCATGGCTCAGGCTTCCCGCATGGCAGATTTTTACATTTAGTTGGAGTATGCATTGATATATTTATCTGTTTATCACAATAAAGACTGGATTTGGGATCGGCATATTTTTGTTTGGGTTTTTCTGCCTTGCCTGTTTAGCTGCAATTGCATTCTAACCACAGCCCTGCAGCAGTGGGTGAATACAGAACCATCTTTTCTGGAGAAGATGATACTTAGGCTATCTGTGCTTGAACAGGACAGAAAGGACTCACAAAGCCACCTTTGCTGTGACCCCTGCCTTTGCAGAGCCCAGGAATGCAGAGGCATTAACCTCTGCTTCAGTTCAGGAACAGCCAGAACTCCCCGTGTCCCTCTGGTACCTCCTGCCCAAGCACATGAAGTTCTCCACTCAGACACGGAAGCTGGATAGCGGCTCTGCTAGCAGCATCCACCAAAAATTATTCATTTTCCTTTGGTAATGCGAGACCTTGTGAAGAAATATACATTATTTCATCAGTGTTCTGCTTGTATCACTTGCTGCTTTCAAGAAAATTCAAAGGAAGCCTTTCCTAGATTGCTCTCACAGACAGAATAATTTCTTTGTAGATTATTTTGTGTTCAGCCTTATTTGCAATCATTACCTACTCTGCAACTGAAACAGTCTTGCTGCTTTTGAAACTCCTTTGAAAGAGTCACAAGACTCACAAGGTTCATTTTCACAAAGCACTGAGCAGGGCTGAAAGATGGAGCAGGCATGTACCACCTTCAGAAACGTCTAATTTTCTTTCAGAGAGTGTCTTGATAGCTTTACTCTTACCCAGCATTATTGTATGTGACCACAGCACAACTGCAGAGGCAGCAGTACCACGGAGTGGTGCCAGAAGAAGAGCAGCTGATCAAAGGTGACTCAGGGCAGAGCAGAACTGAGATGCTGATGGACAGACAAAAGTACTCTGAAGAGTGTGAGGTCTTTTGTCAGCATCCTGAGGCTCAGAGCACAGAAGTTCAGTCAGCTCCTGAATAATTCACAGCAAGGTCTCATGAAACAGCAGCCCTGGAGGAAAAGTGTCTCCTGCTATGGCTGAGCCTGGAAACTGTCCCGTGCTGGTGGGTGACAATGACGATGAAGATGATGACGGTGTGGCTTTGGTTGTTACCTGTGTTACTGACAGATGATAGGTATAGGCTGAGATTCAGCAAAGACTAAGATTATATTAACAATTCTAATAAATATGAATAAGAGGTTATGGAAATTTGTGGCAAATAAGCTTGGAAATGGCCACTGAAGTGGTGTTTTGCAACAGGGGCTGGTACCCAAACTTATGAAGACCTAATTCATACTGAGGGCAGCAAATTGATGAAAAGAAACAGCAGCTTCTCACCAAAACGGGAAGAAATTTTCCCCAAATGAAAACAAAAACTCCGATGGCAAATTTTGGGATTTCTGCAGTCTCAGCTTGAATCTGGATCCCGTGCTGCCACAATGCAAAATACCAAAAGCAAGGACTGCAGGTTCAAACACCCTTGCCGTGCAGGGCTGATATTAATTATTAATATTAACCAAAATCAGATTTTGTAAGGGACTGTGTTCTCCTAGGACTTCGAACTCAGAAGGCTGCAAAAGTCTCGGTTTCAACATTTCTGTGATGATGGAGAAGTCCTTCCCAGCCACAGGCTGAGGCATCAGCAGGATGTTTCAAGTCCAAGGCAACTCTGCAGCGCCAGGGCTCGATCTGAATTTCTGCCTGCAAGGCACAGAGCCTGGCCAATGTGGGTGGATTGCCAAGAGGACGGCAAAAAGCACATCCCTGCCAGAAGGAAACCCTGCCAGTCTCCCAGTCACTCGAAACAGAAGCGCTACAGCTCCTCCGAGAGAAGGTGCCAAGAAGGTTCTACCAAGGGCAAACCACCCACATGTTCTCCTCCCTTGGCGTCTTTTGGAAGCTGCCAAACTGTTCTGGTTGAAATTTTCTAAGTTAAAAGGTAGCCCAGGTCAGCTGAGAGCAAACACTCTGCCTTCTTGAGAGAAAACACGTGGAAAATGGTGTTTTACAGAGCGCTAAATTCCACTCTCCCCTCCACAATCTTCTTTCAGGAATTAAAAAAAGATAAAAATGTCCAACACGACTGATTTGGAAGCTTTGTTCTTTTTTCTCCTTATTCCTCACACCTACTCTGGCAAAGGATGTTTAGCCTCTTTGTTCCCATTATAATTCCTGCTGGAATGAAGAGATTTACACAACACCACAGATAACGGCCTCATTTTTTTTCCAATAAAAATACAATAATTTTAAAAAAACATAGTAGATTTAGGAAAATAAATTTCAGCTAAATTAAAAAGGGACATAGTGGAGATATCACAAATTACAAGGTGCAATTTGCAGCAGAACCTTGGAAAGAATATTTCTTTTATATAATAGTCCCTGGCAAGAATGAGAGGGAAGCAACAACAAGCAATATCAACTCCAACCGGTGGGTGCCTTGCTACATTCCTGGTCAGGCTGTGGAGCATCTCCCTTCCCATGAGAGGGCAGCAGCTGCCTGTGAGTGCTGCCTCTTCCCTCCATCCTCACTGCTGAAACCGGCTGATAAAGCTGCTTTCTATGCAAAATAGTTGTGACTTCGGTTCAAGCACCATAATTTGCAGAATCTTCAATCACCTACACTTAACTTTCACAGTGCCTGAATGACTCTGTGCTGTTTCTGCTGTATTTTTTATACAAAACATCTACAAAATGACGCAGCACGACAGCAACCTCCTGTGATAATGCCACAGACTGACTCACCATAATGTAGCTAAGGAATCCAGTCCAACCTCTCCAACACTTTACCAAATGACTAGGTAATAGAAGATGATCTGTTGGATTTATTTAAGTTAAAAGTGTATCTGTTCTTAAAGAGTTCCACGGGGATGATGCACACATCGATGTTTTTCTCTAAATTGCTTCAGGGAGGCACTAGAAACAAGCAAGTGTAAGGCTGAACAAGCATCTCCCTGCTCAGAGCTCAAACAGTGGACTGCTTAAAAAGAGTCTTCGTGAAGATGTGATACAGCAGAAGCCTTAAGCACATATCTAATTTTAACCATGGTAAAACACGTGCCGGACATTTGGCACCCAGCACGATGCTTTGCTGAGTTAGGAGGGGAGCTCACATTTCGGTATCGGCTTCCACTCAAGTTCAGTGGTTCATTTAGATCCAACACTGTAAATTGTAAAACCAGCTCTCTGAATAAAAACAAAAAAAATCCTCCCTGAATCCAAAAGGGATCAGGGGGAGCAGCAGTACCTCTTTCACAAAAGGTTCCTGTCCAGCCCGCCGTGCAAGTGCAGGCTCCGCTGACGTGGTCGCAGGCAGCTCCGTTCTGGCACTGGCAGCTGGACTCACAGCTCGGGCCAAAGCTCCCCTCGGGGCACCCTGCAGCAGAGGAATCACAACCAGATGATGGGTTAATGCCAGAACAGATCAGGGATCAATGGGGAATTTTTAGATGCATGGGAAATCTGACTATTTCCAAAAGAATCAAGGCAAGATGGTAATGGCTTAAAACTAAGATTTGAGTGTTCCCCTTGAGGCCCAGGTAAGTTGAGCTACATTTAAGATCTATTTTAGAAAAATTCCAGAGTGTTGAAAGACTAAATTCTGCACAGAAAACTAACATCGTCTATTGCAAAGCCTGAGACTTCACAGGTTCTGCCTGATGACACTTTGCCCACTGGTCTGGAGTTGCTTATGTGCACATCTCCTCTGGGACTTCATCAACTGGAAGGGGAGAAGCTCCTCTGTTCCCCTGTAAATCCTCTTTCCTCAGAAAGCTGGAGAAAATACGAAATGTGTCGGTTGCCTTCACAAAGCTCCAAACTGAATGCTGCACACTTTACTTTCATGCTCTGCTTTGAAAAATTCAAGCGAAAACATTACATCTGGGTGACAGATTAACAATTACATTTCCACAGCAGTTAATGTGAGAAGTTCTAAAAGATTTGCATGGTACTCGCCATCAGAAGAAAGAAAACATTTGAGAATGAAAATAATTCCTTCCAGGATTATAGGAAAATCAATTAAGAACAGGGCTAGTTGCCTAATTCACATTGGATATTTTGGACAGGCTGAAACACAGAGATAGACTTGGCTAAACACAATATTACAGGGCCTCTACTCATGTTTGAAGGTCTTGTGAACATCCCTCTAAATGAGTTATGGAGATTACTGCCAGATCTCTCCTAGAAGCGTATGATTTTAGCATTTACATCAACAAAGTGGTTTTCAGGCAATCTGGAAAGAATCTGAGAGAACAGAAAACAAAGGTCCTCAAAGACACCTCCATGTCTGGAATAGAGGGTTTGGTGTTGTTTGTTTGGTGCCGTGGGTGGGCAGTGATTGGAGCTGGCATGAATTCAGGTGTTCCTGCAGCTCAGTGACTCTGCCAAACTGTGAGTCTTATAGAGGAGTTGGGATGGGAGACGGGAGAACAGCAAGGTACCTTAAGTATTTCTTTGCTTTCAAAGAGTCAAAAAATGGGACGTTGTTTAAACGTGAATATGATTGAAACTATTTTTCTGCACTTACAGGTGAAATCCCTTCCTCTTCCTAAAGCTGCAGACCACTGTTCAACACATAAATACACAGAAGAGCACTTGTGCCTTAAAAGCTGGATCCTTCTCCATGTTTCCTTTTCAGCTGAAATTTCAGTCAGAGGATCTATGCAAGGGAAATGGTGCTGCAGTGCAGCAAGAGGTGTGGGGCTCTCAGCAGAGCTCCCTTCGGGTCCACGGTGTTTAGCCTGGAGCTGAGGCTTTTCAAGGTGATGGCAAAGGGTCAGAGCACTTCACAGATGATTTCACAGTCCACAGCACAGAGAATCTGCCCCTGCTCCAGCAGGCACAGGCTGCTGTGATGCACATCAGGATCCAGCCACCCCGCCAGAGAACCTGAGCTCCTGCTAAGGGAAGGAGCCCAACCTGCAGGGAGAGTGTGGGGATGCCTGGGGAGCAGAGGAGATATCCAGGGATAGTGAAGATTTCACCTCCGAGGCAGCAGAAAATTCTGGGAAGAATTATGGTTTTCATAATCTTGCGCACGCACACGCACATATATGTGTGCACCTTTTATACATATATATACACACACACAAAAGAGGGTAAAAAGCAGACTAAATAAAACAGAAAACCCCCAGAAAGAACTTTAAGGACTGCCAGATGTTTTGTCAGTGGCGATGGCTTTGCTGATTCCCTTCCCAGCGAAGATTACAAGCAGCTATTTGGCCACTCTCTGTCTACAGAGATGCTATTTTCAGAGAGATCAAGAGCGAAAGAGAAGCGGAGCTGGCAGCTCCTTCTCTGGGAGCTGGTCCTCCCCACACACTGTCCTTCCATTCCCTCTGTGCCAACAGCAACAAGGGCTGCAAGATCAACTTTCCAGGCTTTCTTGTCTTAGGTCACGGTTCCAGATTAATTGTTTTGACATTTCTGTGTGACACCAGCAGTTAATCTTGCCCACGCTACTGAGACTCTGGTAGCTACATCTGTGCTACTGTAAGATTGTTAAACTAGTAGATAAAATGTTTATTTTATTTAACAACATCGATATAATCAATAATAATAATAATAGCAGCTTAACTATGCAACTTACTGCCACAAGATGAAGTGGATTCCAAATGCTTGCATGAAATGAAAAAGAAAATAGGCACATTAATTGGAAAAGAAAAAATCAAGTTGTATTAAATATAGAGATACTGCTTCTGTCTCAAGAAGCTCCTGAATGAGAAATTGATGGTACCTGGGGAGACATATCAGGAATTAACTATAATCCTGTTTTCATATGCTTGAAGCATCTGCTGTTGACCTCAGTTAGAGGTGAATGCCAAGGTGAGGTTTGTGGGCCTCTGATGAGACCATTGCACATTCTGGTTGTTAATAAATACAGGACTCCAAAAATTCTTGGTTTTTCTTCTGTTATGTACATGTGAAGTATTTCTATATGCCTGACCTTAAATAGAGATTTACGAATGAATAGCCCTGCCCTAAAACTGAATAAATAAAACCAATACAGAAACTCCTATGCCACAACCCAAATATACATCAATCCTACCCCTCACGCGAGATCCTAACATTAAAAATAGCTGCTGGGTCCAAAACAAGGCTGAAAATACCTTTTCTGGAAATCAAATCAGGGAAAGCATCTAACCCTGGTGAAACCCAAGAGCGCCGCGCCGGGCAGAGCGGGGGCGGAACAGCCTGGGAGCATTCCTGCAGGGAACGATCAGGAAAACACAACTTCCAGAGCTGGGGCTTGGCAGTTCCACGTGCTGGGGCGGCAGGCACTTACGGAGCTGGCAGGGCTGCCCGGTGAATCCCTGCTGGCAGGAGCAGGCGCCCGTGGCGGGGTCGCAGCCGCCGTCGCTGCGGTCGCAGGCGCAGGAGTGGGCACAGCCCCGGCCCCAGCGGCCGCTGCTGCAGGCTGCCAGGGGAAACGGGGTCACACCCAGCACCACCCCCAAACCCCACTGCACTTCTACTGTAAGCCCCACTCCACTACTTCTACATCAGAGAATACAGAACACACAAAATGGTACTGCACTGAGCCCCCAGCTGCAGCACAGGCGCAGGTCGTGGAAATAAGGACCATTTTTGCCGGTCTGTTTCAGCTGGACGCAGGCAGGTATTATCCCACCCACATAAGACTGATCAATCTACACTCATCAGTCACAAATCTATAATTTCATGGAAATAAAGGATCAGCTACTGACTCACTCAATGAAAATCTGCATAACCTGAATAGTTAATGTGAAAAACCAGACAGATTTGGGAGCACCTCCCATGCCTTCCCCAAAATATTGGGAAATGCAGCATGGACACGAAGGAATCTCACAGTGTTTGTTAAAGCAACTTACTGCTTTCATCCTAAAATCACACAGCACTGACACAATTACGACAATGTACCACAGCATCTCCTTACTTTTTTGAGTAAGGATGAAGATGAAAGTGCCAATTAGGGCAACAGAAACCTGATTTTGGAGTTGGGAATCTGTTTAATGCCCAGTCTGCAATAGCTGGAAGAGCCTTACTGAGATACCTCTGCAAAACAGTTTTTCTCAGATCTTATGCTGAATAGAAATAAAAGCTTTCCGTTGTCATGGTCTCTCAATTCTCTAGAGAGCCCAGGGAGTCGTGAAAAGCCATCTCGGTGTTCTACACACTACCAACTGGTTTGATTTTTAAAATATGCATATTGGTGGAAACTTCAGATTTTCCCAGCATTTTCTTCAGTACAGAGCCTGAGAAGTCGGGTGCAAAACTTGCTGCTGTCAACACTGCCAATTAAATGATTTTATGTGTTTAAGACCAAGTTTAGAAAGAGGTTTTTCTTCTGTTGGCTTTTTGCAAGAGGCATCACAATGAATCAAGCAGAAGAGATGTGTCACAAGAAAAGGAAGGAATCAAGCAGGATGGCTTCACATTTACATGGTGCCATCCAAAAAGGGCAGATCTACTCTCTCACACAGTCACCAATACGGAGAGCGATGCTAAAGTCAACAGAAGGATGCTCTGCTCTTCCAGAGAAAAGAATTTCTCACAGCACTTATATTCCCAAGTTAAAAAGTGACCTTTAGACACACAACTCTACATGCCACTCACTTGTTGAATAAATCTCCCCCAAACAAAATGAGAAATGGAGAATTAATCTCAAAACTAATCTGCACTGAAAATGAAAAACAAAACTGTCTGTCAGTCAAAATGCTGACGGGACAGATGGTATTGGGCAAAGGGATCCATAGTGTTGAAATAAGAGCTTATATCAATACTTTGCGCTTCATCAGCCATCTATTTCAATGCTTTGAACCTGGATAATTAAGGATTATAACCACCCAGGCTGTGCAAACCCACAAACACACCATTTCAGAAGCAGCAAGATTAGCAAAACTATATTAAAAAACTGTAATAAACTTAAGAGCAAACAGAGCTGGTTCCTCCACATGCAGTCCCTGGGAGATCCCGCGTGCCCTGACTTACGGTGTTTGCAGTCGTGGCCAGTCCAGCCCGGGGGACACGAGCACTCCCCGGTGACGTGGTGACACTGAGCGCTGCTGCCACAGCTGCACAGCGACAGGCAGCTCAGCCCGTAGTGCCCATCGGGGCAGGCTGCAAGCAGAGACAGACTGTGACTTCACCCAGGTCACAACTCAGACACAGAATGATCTTCCCAAACAGACAGCAACAGCTCACCCCCTAGAACAGGCTTTAGCTGAATCCAGGAATCAAAACGGCAACACAGAAATACCTGGGATCTGCACTGTGGGTGTCCAAAGCCCAGTCCTGGAATGTAGGATTAGCTTGAGTGACTTTTGGGTACTCCTGTTTTGTGAAACTAGTGCTGTTTCCTCAGAGGAGGAAAACCTTCCTCAAAAGCAATTTTGTGACTAACAAGAATTAAAAATGTGCCACCACTGAGGTCTTGCACAAAGCAGGGCTGTCCCTGAGAGCCTGTCTGTGCAGCACAACAGCCGAACTGGAGCAGCCTTTTAACACCCAGAGGCTGGAAGAGCAGCACAGAACTGTTCCTTGAGCGTACCCCCACAGCCTCTGGCTGCAGGGCTAGCACTGAGCCTGCTCCTTCATCTTCAGTATTATCTAATCCTAAATTATATACACCGAGGAGTGCTCCTGCAAACACAACCCAAGAGCGAGGCCATGTCAGCCAGCTGGTCCCACCTCTTGCAGCTAGGATTACAACACCAGTGTTGTGGCTGTTAAACGCTGCGTTTCCAAGCACAGATTGCCATAAATTAGGTCTAATGATAACATCCATTTGGGATGCAGTTAGGCTGATCACGTGCATTTATCTGCAATCTCCCTCCCATAAATAATGTCAAACCCAACCTGGGGAACTCCTGGAGATGAAGGGCACTTAATCTCGGATCAGCGTGTTTTCTCTCACAAAAGAGTAAAAAGGCAGAAAGCAAACCGTAACCTGAATTTTCAATCTGACTTTCTTTTCATGGGGAAGGCTGGTGCAAGGACTTACTGGCAGAGCAGGATGGCCCAGTGTAGCCAGTGGGACAGTCACAGGCTCCAGTTTCCCTGTTGCACTGTCCCCCGTTGGCGCAGGGTTTGCAGGAGTTCTGGCAGTCTGGTCCCCACTGGCCATCTGGGCAATCTGGAGAAAAAGCACATGAGGTTTAACCAGTGCTATTTTCTGTTTCAGGACAGTTGTTAAGATTTCTGCTGTTACCCTGAAGAATTTAAAAACAGTAGTAAAACTGAGCAGGATGTTGTATTATCTCTACAGACCTACAGTCCTGCCAGCAGACTGCAGCACACAAGAGCACAGCTGAAGAGAGGCCAAAGGCTCTCTCCCAATTTCCATCACAGTGTGTCTGTTTATCGGTTTGGGAAACAGCAAAATTCTACTTCTTATCATGTCTTCCAAAGCCAGGCACTCCCTACCCTGGTCTAGCACCTCACACACCTTGCTCACATGTAGCACCAGTCTTCCCAGCTGGGCAAACACACTGCCCTGTCTTCGGATCACACGGTGCTCCTCCGCAGCTGCACCTCTGTCTGCAGCCCGTCCCGAAGCTGCCAGGCTGACAAGCTGGACAAAAAATCCCAAAGTCATGGTTAGAAGCATTTTGAAGACATTAGGAGGCACCACGGCCACCAATTTTAAACTGAGCTGTGCTGGTAGAAGTGATCAATGTTAGTATTAGTGTCTGAGCAACTGGTGGTCTGTAATTAACTGCAACAGAGCCCTGGGAAATCCGAGCCTGAAGCTTTAAAAGCAACTATCGTTACCTGGACAAATGTTAGTTTGGGTAACTGGCCTCAGCCTTGTGCCTCAACCTTTGCAAGCAGAGAGAGAGAGAGACAGCATTTGCCAGGCTCCAAATATCAGTCTGGTTTCAGTGGGGAACTGCCAGCTCGTATCAACAACAAATGCACCCTTTTATCTGCAACTTCTATATCTGAACCTAAGTGTCCTGAATGAGCTTTCCCATCCAAAGTGTATCTCCCAGGGAAACATGCAGTGAGTACCTACACAAATGGCATTTTTCTCCATGAAACCCAGCTGGACACGGATGTTTGCAGGCTCCTGTCTCAGGGTCACACAGAACATCAGGAGGACAGCTGCACCTGAGTTTGCAACCAGCCCCATAAAACCCCGGGGTGCACTCTGGAAATAGAAGCAGACACAGAACACGTTTAAGAAAAAGGAAAATTTAAGGAAAGTGAACAAAAATCAGAAAGTAATTTGGCAGAAACTTGCAGAGAATATATTATAATGTACATTTTAGAGGTGTTAATAAAGCGTAAATACTTAATACACTCTTACATTTCAAAGATGTTACTGCTTAAATATGACCCAGAAACAGAGCGGCAGAATGTTTAAGGATTTATTCAATTAGAATACTTGAGGATATATTCAGTTAAATCCATTATAGAATTCTCTTCTTATATGTCTGTAAGTTCTGCTGCTCTCTGCCTTGGTGCAAAGCCAGTGCTGGGCAAGGGATGCTCCCTGCCAGAACTGATCCCATCACCAAGAATGATAAAGAGATTAAATACTATCATTATTGTTCTCCACCAAACCCACCAGAACTACTGTCATAAATCCAACACAGTCCTGCCTGCCCAGAGAAAAATCTGAAGGGAGAATCTTTATTGTGTTACTCCACTGCTGTCTGGAAAGGGCTACTGAGACATGCAAACATGAATGTGGGATACAATTCTCTTTGAACTACCCCCAAAAACTACAAAGAATAAGTTGAATTCAAAGAGCTGCAAATCTGAAGGAAAAGCAGCATTACCGAACCTGTTTACAAATCACCCCGCTGCCATAAAACACAGATTTTGCCACTTATTTACTGTCTGTGTGGAAAAAGCACAGAAATGAAAAATAATGAAGATGGTGTGAGTTAAGGTTGTATTAGGATTTGGGTTCTGGATTTCTGTTGTCATTTGATCAGGCTAAAACTCCAGCATTCTTAAGCTCTATTCCCTTCGATGTCCCTGCAACCCTAGCGGGGTTAAAACCCCACAAAATCATTAGTAGGATATGAATATATGAGTAGCAGCAGCCAAACAAAGCAGATGGGTGGAAGAACGAGAAATTACTAGGACAAAGGCACAAGCAGATGTGGGGAACCTGGCTGTGCGTGGTACCTTTCTGGCACTTTTTGCCGTGATATCCAGGCTGGCAGGTGCAGGAGCCATTCCTGGGGCTGCACTCCAGCGTGTGCTCCTTCACACACTGGCACTCCTCCGAGCAGCCCGCGCCGAAGGCCCACCTGGGACAGGCTGCAGCCAGAAGAAAAGGAATCATCAGCTCGGTAATTATGCAGGAGCTGGTTGAAATTGCACACTGGTGCAAAATGCAACTGCTGCAAGAAGCAAAACCTCCATTTCACTTCCACCAAGTACATCCCCATTCCCACGGCAGCGCCTGTTCACGTGTGGGTGGGTGAAAGAAGAGTTTACATGATTCCTGTGTTAGGTCATTCATTTCATGTCAAGCAATACGCAGTGAATGCAAGAACCAGAAACATTTCAAAGCAAACTCAGCTAATTTTCTGAATGAAAAAACACTTGGATGCACTCCAAGACAAAAGCTTTCATAATAAAACCCCAAACAAAATAGAGTAATACACAAAAGAGTTTCAATTTTGTACAGATTTTACAAACAAAACGTGTAAGTACAAAGAAATTCAATCATCTGTTTCGCAAAGTTCTTGTTTTAATTCTTTTTATTCCATCTAATGTCTGATCCTCATCATGCCCCAGCCAGCCCTGCTCCCCAGCTCCCACTCCCCAGCAGTCACTAACCAGCTCCAACCAGATTCTAATCTCAGCAACGACCCTAACGTTAACCTGTCTACCCCACCTATAATCCTCACCTTTGAGCATCAGTAAATCTCAGTCCTTACGGCAAAGATCAATCACTAGAGGAAAAGATTAATGAAGCTTCTGGGGCTTCCTGGCACAAATCAAAAGTCCTGCCCTCCTGCTACTCCCCACCCATTGCAGAACCCAAAGTCTTGCTCATTTTATCACAAAATGGTTTGGGTTGGAAGGTCCCTTAAAGCCCATTTTGTTCCAGCCCCTGCCATGGGCAGGGACACCTTCCACTATATCCCAGGGTGCTCCAAGTCCCGTCCAACCTGGCCTGGGACACTGCCAGGGATCCAGGGGCAGCCACAGCTTCTCTGGGCACCCTGTGCCAGGGCCTCACCAGCCTCACAGCAAAGAACTTTTTTCTAACATCTAAGCTAAATCTCTATTGTTTTAGTAAATCCATTTTTCCTTGTCCTATCACTATCTGACTGTGCAAAAAGTCACTTCTCCTTCCTTTTGGCCAGCTCCCTTTACACAATGTGCAATCTTTTACAGACTGTTACGTAGCACACACATTAAAAACAGATCCCAGGAACGCCGGGGACTTACTGAGGTGGCAGAAGCGGCCGTAGAGCCCGGGGTCACACAGGCAGGCTCCGTACAGTCTGTGGCAGTGGCCCTTGTTGGCACAGTTGCACGGTTTGTTACAGTTCTTCCCAAAGAAACCTTTCGGGCAACCTTTGGAGTGCACAAACACAGCAAGGCATCAGGTGCTACGGGTCAAAGCCCAACCCCAAAGCGGTTTGTGGCCGAGCCGGGGCTCTGCGCAGCCTCATCGGACACTGGCTTTTCTCACCCTCTGTTTTGCTCATTATTTAAAAGGAACAAGGGGGGAGAAGTGGAGAGGCTGAGGCAGAGATGGAGCCGTACCGTCCTCGCAGAGCCGGCCCAGCACGCCGGGTGGGCAGTGGCACTGCCCCGTGCTGGGGTCACACGAGCCTCCGTTCTGGCACTTGCAGACACCGGCACACCCTCTGCCGAACGTCCTGGGGGGACAGGCTGTGGAGAGAGCAGGGAGCGTGAACACACCAAGAAATCCTTCCCCTCTGCTGGAAAGGAAGCAAAACAAGGCTTTGGCCATTGAGAAGGGCAGCAAGGCTGGTGAAGGGTCTGAGGCACAAATCCTGCGAGGAGCAGCTGAGGGAGCTGCAGGTGTTCAGCCCAGAAAACTCATGGGAGACCTCATCACTCCCTACAACTCCCTGAGAGGAGGGTGTAGCCAGGTGGGGGGCAGTCTCTTCTCCCAGGCAACCAGCAAAAGGGCAAGAGGACACAGCCTTAGGCTGTGCCAGGGGTGGTTTAGGCTGGACATCAAGAGGAATTTCTTTACAGAAGGGTGATAGGGCATTGGAATGGACTGCCCTGGGGAGTGGTGGAGTCACCATCTCTGGAGGTGTTTAAGAAAAGACTGGATGTGGCACTCAGTGCCATGGTCTGGTTGAGAAGGTGGTGTTGGGCCATAGGTTGGACTCAGTCTCAAAGGTCTTTTCCAGCCTAAGTGATTCTGCGATTCTGTGAAAACTGAGCAAGGAGAGAGTCCTTTTAGCTGAGCAGGCTCTAAACAAAGTGATATTCTTCTATAAAGCAATGCACATCCACCTGATATTTACTGGAACATCTCAAAGGACACTGAATTAACCAAGCTTGGGAAGTACTGTCATGTATCCAACCCTCTCCTGCACATGCTCCCCTCCCCACAAAGCACGGGCTCAAAAACCATTGCCTGTCAAGTCCAAAGTTTAAACATCAGAGCACAGCTTTGAATACTTGGGAGATAAATATTTTAAACATCCTTTTTTCTCTCCCAAATACTATTACGGAAACAATATCTTGTTTTTCAAATGTAGTTTCTGAAATTCCCCAGGTGATCATGGCAGCAGTGGATCCACAACAGCAAAAACAAACTGTGAGATGAAGCCTCGCTCCGCTGTTTGCAGCCTGAGCTGGCTGAGTGAATACAGTTGCTGGAGTCATCTGACTTCACTGACATTTTATCAATGCACATTAAGAAAGTTGACATTTCACATCAATTTCCATTCGGCTTCTTTGGTGCATTATTAGAGAAATTTAGTTCCAGTTTTCTCCACTGTTTTAGCTTACCCTAAACCCACGTACCCTAAATCCATGAATTATGCTGTGTATTAAAAAAAGCAAGAGAAGAGAGTGAAAGCAATCACATATGACTAATTCATACAGATTAGATATTGTATTTATCACTGTCCATGTTGACTTCATCAGACAGGACGTTTAGCTCAATAACACAGTCCTATTAAAGTTCTTTAAATTCCAGAGGTGAATTCCATTAGATTACATGCATGGATATCTACTGCAAATATACATCAGAAATGTTGTTATTTATGAAATGAACTAAAGAATTTGGATACTGCCTTGAAATTTTTATAATCTATCCTGAACCACCAGTACCCCTGGAATAGAAGTAAGAATATCCTAACTCAATAGCTTGAACTGTCTTAGATTGGAAATTATCATTTTAATCCTCCCCATTCCTATCCTCTTAGCTGCCCCCAGTGTTTACAAACCAAACCCACCATCAGTCTCCCAAAATAACCACGGGCAGACTGTTGGTTTCAATCACTCGCTTGATTTTTCTACATTTCTGTCCATGTGATGACGTCTCCTAAACGATCTTGATGGCAATTAACCTGAAGAGTGCTGTCTACTGATGTCAAGTAATAAATTTTCATCGACTCTTTGTCTCACCAGTGGCAGCAAAGACTTCCTGAGAATGATGGGCCATCATGTCACACACCACGAAATGGAGGGACCCATCTCAAACAGGAAATCTGCTGCATGATGTCTCAGACAAGCAGCAGACAAGTTTTGCCAAACTGCAGATGAAGAACAGCACAGCAAGAAATCACCGCTCTCTTTCCAATGGGTTTTGACACATACTTCTGAATCGGAAAGATCTTCTGCCAGGAAACAGGAGTAAGGAGAGTGAAAAGCTATCGTAAAGAGCACTGACTTGGCAACAGAATTCTGAAAAATATGATTTCAAATACGAAAAATTAACTGTTCCAAGAAAGTGATGCTAATAATAAAAAGAATAAGGAAAAAAAATTGAAAACATAAGAAAAAAAACTTAAAAGGCAATGTCTTGGGATGCTACAATGGGAAAACTCAAGTTTAGCATACATGTCCACCCAGACTGTCACACCAACTGCTAGGACAGACTTCTCAAAGTCACCAAGGCAAGCTGTGGAATGAAGCATGGCCGGCAAACTTTGGCAGCTTTTAGCAGCAGAGTGAATAGGAATGAACAACAACCAAATATTTAGGAGGGGGATGATTCTGCCCTGACCTGCACTGGGGGGCCGGGACCCCTGTGTACCGTGGCATCACCTACAATTCCTATTTAATGCGTCCCAGCACAGTAGATTTGATTGTGAGACAGCTGTGCTCCTTAGGGAGCTTCACAGATGAAAAGTACCAGAGGTGACTCCTATTCCCCACCTGCAGGGTCCCTGCAGGAGGACAATTCCCCGCTCTAGACCCTCTGTACTCACTCTCGTTGCAGATGACACCGGCCCAGCCGGGCGGGCAGACGCAGCCGCTGCGCTCGCTGTTGCAGCGGCCCCCGTGCAGACAATCCTCACACCTCAGGCTGCAGTCCTGGCCAAACGTGTCACCCAGGCACACTGACAGCAAAAAAACCACACAGGGCTGAGTGAGCTGCCAGACAAAAACACTTCCACAAGCTCTTACCCATCGTTTTGCGCCAGTTCAGCGCAAAAGGCATGGCAAAACGGACGTTCCTGAATTTCCCTCTTCAATTTTTTGACTCTAAGGGAAAGGAAAGCTGGGTGTTCAGCTGGAATTTACACCCCTAAATGCTGTAATTCTCCAGCGAAGAGCACTTCAAGCTACTTTTCAAAAGCAAGTGTTTTGCCTTCAGAAAAAGCGAATTTGCAGCTAATGCTTGATAACATTGTATATAACTAGAAGCATTTACTGGGACTCCTCTTCTTGCTAGGCTATCCCTGTTGTTTCATTGCAGTAAGTGGATGTGGTGCTATTTAAACACGGTTCACTGATGTTTTCAACTGCATAATTTGAGTGTTATTCTAGGAAAACGAAGCAAAATACACATTTATCACCTCCCCATTTCTTCATGGATATGAAGAGTTTTGTATAGAAAACCTGATACGAGAATGCATTTTTTCCCTCTCCTTCCCCACCCTCCTTTTATCCCTTGCACCCTCATGTTCTCTTTGTGGGGTCTGTTGAGACAGGCATGGAAAATAAATGTGACTGTCGGATAAAATACTTCAGTGGCACTGAAGATCCCATCCACACAGTTTAGAGCATTCGAGGCTTTATGGCTGTGGCTGGAGGCTTTTTGGAAGGGGATTCTGAACAGCACCTGAAAGTGAGCTGGCAGCTTATTTCAGCCTGCAGTAAGTCACAGGCCGGTTGCTCTTCACCAACAATTTTCTCTGTGAGGCCAGATTTCCTCTAGGTCTGAGCACCCAACTGTTCCCTTTTCTGTAGCTGAACAAATGCCCAAGCTTTCAGGGACATTCAGAATCCCACTGCTCCCACTTGGAAGAGGCTACAAATTCATATTTCAGGAGAAGAATACAGATCACCATTAAAAACATCATGCTTCCACCTCAAAAAGTCATTCAAGCTATAGAAAATAGTTAATTACTTGCACCAGCTTACTGTTAAAGCAGGCTTTTTTATAATATACATAGCAGCCTAAAAATATGTATGGAAGTATAAGCAATAAATTACTATTTGGGAGGTAAAAGAACTTCCTAAACCATTTAAAGTTCCTTTTCTCCATCACCTTTTCCTACAAACCACCGCATGCTGCAAAGCCTGAGCCTTAGAAAAAGTGCAGCTGCTCAGCTATGACTGATAACACCCAAATTTCTGTGGCTAAATATAAATAAAACATGCAAAAAGTGGTCAATAAATATTTGATTGTGGTTTCTAGGTCTGATAATTTTGCCTGTGGTTATCTCATTTATAACTTTCCCAGTTGGTTATCGGTGTTGTTGAGTCCGGCTGGATGCTGTGTGATTTGGGAGGGTCTTAACAGTTTTGTTCATAAAAATAAGTTAATTTTTTATTACAGTCAAGACCAGCTCCTGATTTTTGCCTGTAAGGCACAGTCCTCAGATGAGTAATTAGAGTTTATACAGAAATCACAGGACACACACAGGAAAAACAAGAAATCCTCCCTGGTGACCTACCAGCAGTCAGCACAAAGCGAGCACAGGGTTTCACCTCATAATACTCTTAAAGCTGTGAGGTTCCCACCTTCGGGTGGAAAGACTGAATCATGCAAAGCCCAGGTGAGTCCAAAGCTGCTCTGCACCCACTCCTGTGACAGTGGGTGCTCCCGTGCTGTTTGCCACCACACGTGGATGGGTCGGTGCTTTCACCAGAGAGTCAAGGGAAACCTGAAATCTTCAGAGGACTGCTTTTAACACAAACGAAATGCAAATATCTTAAACAAAAAGCCTCCAGTTGTTAATAAAGGGTTTGTGAACAGGGACAGATGCTCCCAGCTCTAGGAGAAAGGGAGCACTTCGTAAGGGATTTGGTGCACTGCACTAACCCACGCCATCCTCTCAGCCCTGGGATGGTGAGATCCCTTCGGCTGCTGCCCCTGGGGCTGTTTTCCAAGCAGCGTCCCAGCCACTGCTTGCTGTGCTGCTCACTTTTCCCCTGCCTCCCTCCCAGTGCATCCAGGCAGCCTCCTGGTTCCTCAAACATGTCCCATTTGGGATGGAGCACGTGGTAATGCCTGATCCCCGCTGGCACGGAGACGGGCAGGGAGCAGGATTAACGCTCACCCCTCCTCCTGATGCTCGGCCAGCCCAGCCCTAAATCCTCTTCCTGAGACGATCCCCCCGGTTTACTGTGCTGGCTCGGGGCCCTGCTGGTCACTCACCGACCCTGTGCACCAGGGTGAGCTCTCCTCGTGGGTCTCCGTCCTCGGCCAGGGCCCCGAGTGCGTAGCGGAGCAGCTGGGGGGGCCCTCGGAACTGCAGCCCCGGGGCGCCGGCGAGCCCCGCTGCCTCCTCCGCATCCGCCTCCTCCACACCTAGGGCTGCACAAACACAGCCCATCAGCGCCCCAGCTGCCTCCATGGCACCTGCCTCTCATTTACATCTTTTTTTACTATTATGGTGCCATTAGATTTTCTAGTCACACCTCTGCCCGGCAGTCCCAGCCCAGGTGTTTTCTCATCTGTACTTACAGAGTTTCTGCTATCCAAAAAAACCACAAAATAAAAGAGAAAAGAGGGGAAAACTCCCCACCCTTCCCTTTTCTGGAAAAAACCTCTGCTCCTGGAGAATCAAAATTAAACGAGGAGATTCATTTTCCTCACTTGAAGTTTGAGATTATTTTTAGTTAATGAAGGTCATTACTCTTGCTCGTTTTGGAGATGACAAATAGAAAGTGAGGCCGGCTGTGCAATTTATTTTCAGAAACATTAAAATCTGAGCCTTAAAATGATGGGAAATCAGCTGGCTTTCTTTTTCGTGTTGGTTAGAATATCAAACTCTGGTTTAAGGTTTAGCAGGTGCTAAACTTGGTCATAAAATTGAGTTGCTCTGTTAAACTCTGGACTGGTTACACTGGCAGAAATCCAGAATAACGTCACTGACTAATGGAAAACTTGTCATGGTTGATCAAAGCAGAATCTGGCTACCTTTTTTTTCCCCACAGGATGTTAAACTTCATCAAATAGTGCAAGAAAAGTGTCAAAATAGTATTTATTTCTAAACCAGGAGCTTTAGGTTTTCAAACATGTCCAGGGGATTTAAGTGTTCATCTGCCATTAATCTTTGGCAAAACCCATTACTGGAGGATGAACTTGGATCCACGCACTGCACGTAGCTCTACCCCGGCCACGTTCAGAGATGGCTCAAGTTTGGCTCTCAAAATCCCAGGATCTGTGAAAATCCCAGTTCCAAAATCACTTTTTAAATCAGTGGGAAATGCTTAATGGCCCTGAAGTTTCGAGAACAACTCACCCACGCAGGCCCATCTGTTATCCCCAAGCTTGTAACCGTCCTTACAGGCACACTCGTACGAGCCCAGGGAATTCACACAGAAATGGTCACAGTTGCCATTATCCAGACGACATTCATCCACATCTAGAAAATCCAGACACAAACGGTGATTAGGAGCAAGTACTTCTGCCTGGAGAGCCCATGCTGTGCCCAGCTGCATCCGACAAATTATTCTATACATAAGAAAACACAATTTTTCTTATGTGTTTTGGGGCTCTCCATTTCTCTCTGGTATTGGAGGTATAAAAACGTTTCAGGGCAACAGGGAGCAGATTATTTCAATGATGTTTTTGTCTCGAATGAAAACGGATGCTTGAAGCTGTTAAGCTCAGCTGATCCTTCAGTTATTTTGAGGGCTCTTCTTTTGTGGAAGGAGTGTCTAACACACATCAATATACAGTGTCCACGGAGAGAGGAGGGAAAGTTTCTCTCTGCTGGCTCATCTCCCACATCCCCACGCTGGATGCTGGGTTATTCCTGTATTCCAGCCTCACACAGTGGAAATTACACATTTGTAAAACCTTATCAGCAAAGCTGACATAGGGTCAGTGACTCTCATTAGGGCAGTGCCCACAAAGCCCTGCAAAAGGCTTTGACAGCATTTCTTCTACCCTGGGCTGTGATTAGTTAGACTGAGCCACTGGCACCAAAAGACTTTTGACAAGGGCACGGAACGATGCAGGACAAGTGGGAATGGCTTTAAACTAAAAGAAGGAAGGTTTAGATTGGATATTAGGAGGGAATTCTTCCCTGTGAGGGTGGTGAGGCCCTGGCTGCCCAGAGAAGCTGTGGCTGCCCCATCCCTGGAAGTATTCCAGGCCATGTTGGACGGGGCTTGGAGCAACCTGGGACAGTGGAAGGTGTCCCTGCTGGTGGCAGAGGGTGGAATGAGATGATCTTTACGGCCCCTTGCAGCCCAGCCCATTCCCTGACTCCGTACTCACCGTCGCAGGAGCAGCCGTCGGCGCTGAGCTGGAACCCCGCCTTGCAGGCGCACTCGTAGCCCCCCGCGTAGTTGATGCAGAACTGGGAGCAGCAGGACTCTCCAGTCTCACACTCGTCCACCTCTGCAAGGAAAGGGCAGCACGTTCAGCCCTTGAGACACCCTGAGCTGCTGCCACAGCTCTGCTCAGAGCTATTGTGCTTCAGCACTCACTTTACACCTTCTTCGTCCTTCAACCACATAAACACTGTCTGAATCCTGAATCCTGACAGCAGCTGAATCCTGAACACTGTCTGAATCCTGAATCCCACAGCAGCCAGGACCCTCCATGTACCAGGAGAGGCATCTCCTCCACAAGCCTGAGCTGCCATGAGGGGATTTACAAAACACCAGCTGGTCTCGCTGGTGACCAAGGACAGGACCCAAGAGAATGGCTGGAGCTGTATCAGGGAGGTTTGGGTTGGATATCAGAAAAGGTTCTTCCCCCAGAGGGTGGTGGAGCACTGAACAGGCTCCCCAGGGAATGGTCACGGCCCCGAGGCTGCCAGAGCTCCAGAAGTGTTTGGACACCGCTCCCTGGGATGCACAGGGTGGGACTGTTGGGGTGTCTGCGCAGGAACAGGAGTTGGACTGAATGATCTTTGTGTGTCCCTTCCAAATCAGGATAGTCTATGGTTCTATGAAAAGAGACAACAGTGAGGACCCACCAGCCCTCAAAACATTCTGTTTAACAGTAAACTACATTTGACCATTTAGATTTCTTTATACTCAGCCTTACTGAATGCAAACTAGCAATGCTCTGATCCACTCAGGCATTTGCCGGACAGCAGCAGCCTGGAAGGTTCAACTGTAGTTTTTGATAACTGATTTCCTGTTGCCTCCTCTTGCTCTGTGTCCATTCAGAAATTGGTATCATTGACACCACTGCTCTGGTGATTAGATAGGAGAGCTGAGCTGTTATCTGCGCACTGCAGGCTCCTGGCTGCTGTCAGGCTGCTGAGCAGGTCAGTGGCCATCCAAGGGCCACCTTGTCAATGCTGAGCCTGCAAAATGCTTCTGAACGTGGCCCAGCTGAGCAGCTGCAGATGGGAAAGGTCAGTGTCTCAATTAACCTTGGAAGGAGCACCAACTTTATGAGGAAACATGGACAGGAGAAAGAAAATGTAATTAATCAATCGAGGTGAGGAGGTCAGTGTAAAAATGATTAATGCAGGTTATTTGAAGGCAGTGTTTTCCAGAAATGTCACAAGCTCAGCTCCTCCACAGGGCATCAGGTGACGCCTCGCTCTGGGTTCCAGCAACAGCCCCTTGTCTGTTGTAGGAATGCAAAATCTGCATCCAACAAAACATCCAACAAAAAGGAGATTTTTGCTGTTAGGAGCAACTTTTAATGTCCTCAGCCTTCCTGTGTGTTCTCCCCTTTCCCTTGCTATGTCTGGAGTATCTGCTTCCCCCTGAAATCCCCAGCAGCAGGTCACTGGGCTGGGATGTGGGCAGGAGGCTGCTTTGCCTCCTGTCAGCTGTACAGACAAGACTGTGTGACCCACCCACCCCTCTGAGGCTCTGGCTCCAAATCTGCCTCCCAAACTTTTCTTGTTTTGCTTTTCAAGCTCCATCATCACCCGCCCTTGCAGCCCTCAGTGCTTCCCTCCTCCCCTGCTCCTCCTCTCTCCTGCACTTGGCTTTTTTTCCTTGCAAGACTCATTTTGTCTGTAATGCCTCTCACACTCATCAATGCTCCCACTCTCTACCTCTTCTCATCATCTCATATCTCACAACACTGCTTTGTGGCGCCTTTTTTTTCCTTCCCCCCTATCTTCCTGGCTATTCTTAAAAATCGTGATGGCATAGTGACAGCAAGCCCAAAGCAGAATGAGATACAGTTTGCATGGCAAAAGCCATAAACAAAACAGAACATAAAACAAACACACAATAAAATGTCATAGTAGAATTGCTTGAAACATGAATGAATTTTTAAGCTCTTCTCTCAAAATAAACCCAGATCTAACTCTGTTGCTTTCACCTCCCAAGTGAGACTTCTCACAGGCAGAAGCGTAACCTCATCACTGTGCAAATCTGATGGAAACACAGCAGACTCTGTGACACAAAGTGGAGTTTGTGCATGAAGCACTTCAGAGCAGTTGCACCGCTGCTCCCAGCCACAGCCAACCTCCTCCCAGCCACGGCTGAGAAGGGAAGGGAAACGAAGTCAGGCCTGTGATGCTCGGGCTGCCCGCGGTGAGACACAGCCACGGTAACAGGTGATGCACCAGTGCCATTTCCACGCCCTCCCCTCGCTAGTGACCCATCCCAGCGAACACCCAGAGCCAGGCAGGCTGGAGCAGCGCTGAGGGAGCGCCGGAGGACGCTTTCATTAACACCTGCAGAAGCAGGGAAGGCATGGGGAGGCGTTTCCCTGAGCGACAGCTCCTGCAGGCTCCCTGGGCCCTTCCACAGCTGCTCCCTGCTCCCAGCACGGGTTACCTGTGCAGGTTTTGCCGTCCACGCCGAGGCGGTGGCCGTGGTCGCAGGAGCAGCGCGGCCCCGCCGCCGTGTGCTCGCAGTGGTGGGAGCAGCCGCCGTTCCCGTCCTGGCAGCTGTCGACAATTTCCATTTCGATGCCTTGCAGAGAAATAAATCAAAAGGATGTTAAAAAGCAAGCCTAGGGGGAGTCACTGGAGGAACAGCTTGCTGTAAAACAGCAGCCATGAGTGCTGTAGCCGTGACTACAATCAGCTCACACCCCCTCCCCAGAAGAGCGGGCTGTGGAGTCACTGAGCTCCAGGTGTTTGTGTCAAAACAGTGGATGCTCTCAAATTCAGCCATGTGAAGCTGGGTCAGTGTTCCAGCAGCCACCTGCTACAGGAACCTTCCCAGGTTTCCTCAAGTTTATGCTTTCTTTGGACACTGAGCTTGCCCCAAAGGAGTAACAGAACCATCTGAGGAGCCCAGGTGGTGCCCCTCGACCCAGCGCTTCCCAAAAGAGCAGCTTTGAGTCTTGCTTGGGAATGGCAAAGAGTTGGGATTCTGAAACATCCCCCAAACACAAAGTCTTTGAAACTTCCTCAGCAGAGTCCTGCTGGTGAAATGGACACCCAAGCACAATGCAAAACAATCTCCAGGTTTTGGCTCTTGGATGTCCCTTCCAGGGGAACACAGCAGCTCCTCTGCTGAGACTTTGTCCCCTGCAGCTAAGACAGGGTGGTACAGTGCCACTGCGAGCCCTCTTTGCCCTGACAGACTTCCACGTCCTCCTCATGTGGCTGCACTGGACAGCCCTCACAACACCCTGGCCATTTCCAATGGGAACCCTCCCACAGAAAAGGGAACACCTGGCCACCTCATTCCCACCCAGCTACTTCATCAGATGATTACTCCAGGATGAAAAGAACCCACAGGGTCAGCATAAAGTTTCTCACGAAGGACTGGCCAGCTTGTCTTGTTACAGAGCTATTTAGAGAGAAAATAATTTTTCCTACTATGTAGGGGAACTGAGAAACCCTTCCTAAAGGAGCCTCTGTACTTCCAGAAACACCCCAGCTCCAAGTGGTGGCCATCAGATCTGGCACAGAATTTCCCCAGACACATCTGTGTTGATGGGCTCTGCTCCTACCCCTCTTTGTGCTCCCAGGGAGCAACCTGCTTGCCAACAAGAAATGTAATTCCAGCTGGAAGAGAGTATAAATTAAGAGAATGAATACTGAGGGCTACATCTCATGCATAGCATGATTATTTGCACCAGGGAGAAGAAATCGTGTCTCTTGTCCAGTGTGTTAAGCTGGGATTTAGTAAACCCAGCAATTAAATGCAGAATCTGACTTTATACACGATCTTCATCATTTACTTTGTCTCAGTTCTTCATCAGGAAAACTGAAATACCAGCTCTTCCCCAGCCACTGGGGAAATGAAAGAATAAACAAAGATTGTAAATTGCTCAAACACTGGGATAATCCTGATCATAAATATATGCAGAATGTTTTTATTTTTATTGTTTGCTCTGCAATATTGTACATGAGGCACAGAGAATCACCATCCCCTGAGATCTGCTGAACATCCAGAAAAAATATTATCAGAAAAGCACAATGAAATCTAAGTGGTCTAAACCTCTTTTTTATGCCTATGACAGAACATTTCATATCTATATATTAATCACATTTCCTCTGCCACTGCAACATTCACAGCTCCCCATCACCTATGAAATAGCTCTCCAGGATGTCTCTCACATAATTGGGTTTTGTTTTTAATGTATGTTAATGCTGTGAAACTGGATTTCATTCTTAATAACTATTTCTTACACACACATTCTTAAATAAAGCACTCATTCTCTGGCACGCAGCATATTTTCCTAAGGAAGCTCTGCTGAAAGCTCTTGCACAGTATTATTAGACTGAATGATCTTTGCCCACCTCTTTGCTAAAACAGGTCATGCTTTTGTCTGCATTCCAGGGAGCTTATGTTAGGACCATAATAACCCCAACTCTTCCACATCACCTCCTTTATTAATCTAAATTTGCCCTAAAGGGCAGGCCAGGGATCACCTATCAGCTAACAGCACTGGGAGTCAGTCCCCCTCTCCAGAAAAGCTGTGTTGATTAAGAAACCCCGCTGGCAAGAGGTAAGTAAGTGAGGAAAGACAGCAGGGCTCGCTTTAGTTTGGGAAATTTTAGTTGTTCCAACTATATTTTCATTCCCGATCTTTTTTGTTGCCTTTTTCTAAAAGCATCCTCTTAATAGTGTCAATAATCTCGGGAGAAACATAAGCAAACCCAGACAGGTAAAGACAGGAGCAGAACATCGTGCTGGTTTTCTCTTGCATCAGATCTGTAAGAAAGCTGGGAGGAGGAGGAGGGCAGGAATGAATACATTTCATACAACGGCAGCATTCTGGTAGCTCTGCAGCAGAATTCACCAGACTCTGAAGATAAACCAACAGGGCTATTTGCTCTTTCAAAGGCAGTAATTAAGGTCTGTGAACACAGGCTTAGGAACGTGTCACCCTGCAAACCCAGCAGCAGCAGCAGAGGAAGAAAATAGTACTAAGCTTGAGCTTCTGCATACATTTATTTTGCTGGGAACGCTAATCCCACTGAATTAGAAGCGAAGCATAGCAGGGTGCAGATGGAAGAGGCTGAAGTGCAGGTGTCACTTACGGTAGCACTGCCGCTCGTCCGCCCCCAGCTCGAAGCCGGGACTGCAGGCACAGCTGAAGGAGCCCGGGGTGTTCACACAGCGATGGGCACACCTGGCCCTGCCTTCTGCACACTCATCGACGTCTGCAAGCACAGAGAAAGGCAGAGTCACTCAGCTGCATACTGGAAAAAAAGACAGTGCTGCTCTACCTGGACATGGCTGCGTTTCCAAATAACTGCTGAAAGAGTTATCCTGATGTCAGTCTACAAAGGACAGCACCCGATGAACCCAGGAACTTTATACTCACATTATTCTCCAGAACAATCTTTTTTTCTAAGCACCACTGACCTTCAGCTTCTCAGTGTGAACATTTACAGTATCACACATTGTATCTGCAGTATCAGCCAAAGCAACTTGTTTATTACTCCTGTAAAAAGAGTGATGGCAAAAGAAGACCTCATGTGAAAAACTCAGAAGAAAGCCCTAACTTCCAAAATGCTGAAATTATCACCATGTCCTCCATGCCATTATAGTTAAATTAATGGAGCAGGAAACAGCTGATTATTTTCTGAACGTCAAATGATCTGGATTAAGTGGTGGCTGGGTTTCAGCAGGGATGATGGAGACAGATCACCCCTGAATCCTGCAGCTGCTTCTGCAGCAGCACAGCGGGGAGGCACCTGCTGCAACCAGAGCAGCTTCACCTCACCTCTGAGGAAAGGAAAAGGTGCAGAGGCCTAAGTAGGAAGGCTGCTCTTCCCCCAGTCCTCAGTCCAACAGGCTGCTCCTCAGCTTCACACTTGCTAGACTGCATTTTGGAGTTAAATGCCTCCAAAGGTGTCCATCTTCCTAAAATCTCAGTGCAACATGAAAGTACTTTTAAGGAGTAACTAGTTAAAAAAAAACCAAACCCACAAAAATTTACACTAAATACAGCTGCACAAAACACCAACCTCTGTGCAAAGACTGGTATCACACATGGCAAACCCCTGATCCATCTCCTGTTCCTTCTCATTCTGACATTTTCCTGGCAAAATACAGACTATTTTCTGCACCGAACCTGGGTCAGTGTCTTGCGCGTGGCAGGGAGCAATCTGATGTGCAGCTCCTCACTTTTTATCCCAGAAAACCAATTTCTAGCAGTTTTTTCCTCCACATGTGCTGTGCCCAGTGCTGTGCTCGTGGCCCCCGCACTTGAGCACAAGGAGCTTGACGGAGGCAATCAGGCTCCTCGCAAAGAGAGGCCCCAGGCAGTGCGAACACCACACACTGGCTCATGAAAATTTCAGGACAAATGACAGCTTCTCTGAGGCAGCCATGTGAGCAGCTGCTGCTTAGAATAAAATGGGTTATTTCTCCTTTTTCTCTAATTGTCAGTTTGCGAGTACACTGTGCTGGCCAATGCTGTAAATATTCTTCCCTCTTCTTCTTTTTAAATAGAAAAATAAAAAGTTGAACCGCAGCCACCATCCTGCACAGGTTTCTTCCTGTCCTGCAGCTAACAGCTGAAGTATGACACTTCAGCTGCCCTCTGTCTCCTTCCAGCTCGGTTTCCAGAGAGCCAAGCAGCAGCTTGAATTTTGCAAAAGACATTGAGTAACTTCTAGGAGAAAAAACCAATAATTGTATATCCATGGTAAGACACGCTGCTTAATGATTCAAAAGATTGTTGCCATGAGGCTGGGGAGAAAATTTGTTCCAATATATAACACTGCAAGTTAACTCAGTGATTCAGTGCATACATAAATCAACAGAAATGTCAATGTGTATCTGAGATAAAAAAAACAACAGGTTGACCCTACCGCTAAACCCACTGTTGTTTCCATCCACTCATCATCAGTGAAGTGTCTACACTACTTGAAAATAGTTTTTATTTACAGTAATTACTCATGAGTAATTCCAGTAAGAGAGAATCACTAAGATCTGCCATTCTACTCACAGAAGGGCTTACAGGCAACTGAGTAAAATACTCAGGGTAGGATGTAAATATTTTGAAAGGCACCCAACAACCTTTATACTAGACAATAATTTAAATATTGGCAAGATTTCGGCCAAGTTTTCAAAAGAGGAGTTTAAAATTAGTGTCTGAATATAGATATAGATATATGTAGATATACAGCCTGATCCTGACTTGACTGTTAAAAATCTGTGCATCATCAAGTCCACAAATGCTTTTTACTTCATAAAACTGCTAAACTATCTTCCAAGAGTTTCACTGAAAGAGAAAAGCAGGTATTTTGATCTCTAATTCCTCCACATTTCGAGTCAGAAACGCTACAGATCCTTTTGACAACCCCAGACTAAATACAGGACTTTAGAATTCAACTTTTTAAGCTCCTCTCTTTGGAAATCTTACACATCATGATTTCTTCCTTCACAGTAGTTTCTCCATTAATATGGAAACAGTTCTCCAGCTAAAAAGCCCTTTGAATTCTAAATAGGTTTTCAGTGACCTGGTTCAGAGTTTTACTTGAACCAATTTTCCAGGAGCTGTATCTGGGACATTATTTTAAAGGGACCCTACAAGAATAACACTACAGCATTGACAAATTCAGTTGCTAGAAAGCATGACTTAGGAGAGCACAGAGGAATTCTCATGACTAAAAAGGTCCTTCAAGACTACGGGCTGATGTGAGTATCACAGAGAGAAACACGGCTACAAAATGCACACACATATTTGTCACATATTCCTTTCCACTCACAGCTCAGTAAGCCAGAGCGCTGATTAATAACTTTCTTCACAATAAATGGTCCAGAGTTTCTTACCTAAACAGGACTTTTTGTCTGCAGAAAGAGAATGCCCTGGATGACACTCGCATTTTGCAATTCCTCTCTCATTCTGACAGATTTGTGAGCATCCTCCATTCCCACTTGTGCAGGGGTCTATCACTGAAACCAATTAGAGCACACTGTCAACTGAAAGGTCACTTTTTGCCTGAAAATGGTCTTACCTGCCATTGTTACAAGTAACGATGAAGTAGCTGTAAGAGATTAGACTGGGAAAAAATGTGACAGCATTTGGTGTACTGTAAAGCTGCTGTTTTTCTGGATGCTCTTTGTTGCTGGACAACATTTTTCATAGAGCAGCAACGAGGCTTTAAACAGCAGGAAACCGAGCTTGTATTACATTGGAAGTAGGACAAAAAAAGTACATTTTATTGTTGTTTTGCTGTACCTGAACAGATTTTCAAGAGTTCTCTAAACAACAGCAATTAGCACTCCAGTATGTGTGAATCCATAAACACACACAATGATGGAGTTCACCACAAAACAATGAATATTTAAAAGGCTCTAGAGGAAATAAACACTGAAGAGCCCCCAAAGACATCTTTCAGTCTATAAACATATGCCATTCATGTTTTACATCAAGGCTCTTTCCTTTTCTCGAACAATAACATACCTTTTCAAGGATAAGCTGCTCTAGAGTGGCAAGTACTTAGAAAAACTTTTATAAAGTGCCTACAGAAGCCTTCACCTCGAAGATTTCACTGTGTTTTATGGGTTTATTTCTGGAACATCTACCTGCTGGAAGCACACTGTCCAAATTAAGACTTGGCACACACCAAAACAGACCTACCATGACTGTTCAGACAGGTCTGATTTGGGTTAAGATCTGATATTCTGCACCAGGCTGAGGTTTTGCTTTGGAGCACTCATTACACCAAAATTCTGGTGAGTAACATTCCACAAGTAAATCTGGAGGACACCTTGAAAATGTGTCCTCTAGAGTTCTGCTTAGCTTCAAATAAAACTTCTTAAAAGCTGTACTTGTTTCCTTACAATTCCAGCTCTAATTCAGTTTTAGCATTACTGTCTGATTTGAGACAGATGACCGATATTCCTTACTTGCCTCCAGCCCAACACTTCCTTCCCCTGCTCTACACAAACCAACTTCTCTCAGAGCCCCAGGGAAAACTCACCATCAGTTCAACAGCACTGGAATCAGGGTTTGAGGAACCCCGGGGAAGGGCTGAAGGAGTTTTGCTCTAGACCTAGCTGCTTTGCTCTTCCACTGGCTATGCAGGAGAAGGGAATAGGAGAGAAAAACCTCTGCTTCATGTGGATTCAAATACGAGGCAGGGCTTTTTTTGTCACTTTTCTGTGCAGCCAAGTGGCATTTTGTGCCACCATTCGGCAAAGGAGGAAGCTGCCACAGAGCACCCTCAAACTCCCTCATGTCACCTCCTGCCATCTCGAGAACACACAACACAGAACCGTTCCAGTCTGCAGGGCTCAGTTTGACTTGACAGTATTTAAAAAATAAATAAATAAATAAAAGCACTGTTAGGGATGTAGAACTGAAATTGGACTTCTGACACGATAGGTTGCAAATAGGTTTCCAAGGAACAGCAGCACTTCATCGTGCATGACACTTCCAAGGCTGACAACTTGGCTCTGCAGCTCGACAATTTGCGGTCTACAAAGGATTTAGCTCCGAGCAAGAACTCGCTCCTTGCTGATATGAAATAGTGAGTTATTTGCCGATTCTATTTTCTATTTGGGTAAATTAAATGAAATCACTATCAAACAGCATCTGTTAAACCTGCATATTATGAAGGTTTTCAGAGCAGCTAAAGCTTTAATTTGAGAATGATTACGGCACGGAGTAAAGCTTGTAATGCTCTGTGACATGACAACAGGCAAACAACAAATTACACGGTAGATGTTAGTAAAACATAGTAATTCAAATAAAGATAGCAGCCTTGGAAATCCTTGGATGAGGTAAGTTCGTAAAGGAAAGATCTTCAGGACAGAAGGCTATCAGTGATTGACTTGCTTTCCAGTGACATGTATGTTCCTGTTATAAGCAGGTTTCAGGGAAAGTCAAAAATAACTCATTAGTGTTCTTTTTTCACACATTTCCCTCCTATTGATACATTTAATAACTTTAGTAGATAACAGACTCCATCCCACAGAGCTCTACTCCAAGCTGTTAAACACTGTGGTGAAAAATTTACTGGCATGGTTTCATTTCCCAGGTGCCTCAGGACACAGAACCACAGAATGGTTTGGGTTGGAGAGACCTTAAAGCTCACCCAGTCCCACCCCTTGCCGTGGGCAGGGACTCCTTCCACTATCCCAGGTTGCTCCAAGCCCCGTCCACCCTGGCCTTGAACACTTCCAGGGATGGGGCAGATCTTCCAATGCTTCACTGCAAGGCTGTGAAGAACAGAGTCTCCAGACCTGTCTGCCATGACCTCTAGTGCACCTAAAGAAAAGAGATTTGGGCCTAATCAAATTAAATTTCTTGTTCACAGCAACCATGACTTCACACTGGAGAAAATATGAAGCGATAAAGAGCAAAATTGCCAGGTTTGAGTGTTTCTCTAAGGCTTTCCAGGGCTGTGGGTGCAGTATCAGCTCCCAAGGAGTCAGCAGGGATGAATCCACACCTGCACAACACCTAAACCTGCTGTGGAAAATACTCTCATACACTGTGGTCTCTCCATCCAAACCATGACTCCAGCATCCAGGCTCTGTGGATGACAAATAAAAACAGCCAGGCTCACCTCCTCCCACCTCTTCTACTTAAAATTCCTCTGAGCTGACAACCCAAATGCATTCATGACCACTTCACCCCCATTTGTTCCTGTAAAAATCTTGTCCATGGGCTTGCCTAGCACTTTTCTCTCCCAGGTATTCATTCACTAAGGTATTTATGGGGAGGAAAAGCCTCCTACTCAGTCCTCATTTGCAAGCCAAGCTCTGCTTACACGACAGATCCTCCTTCCCCCAAGCACAACTGCCCTCCTGAGGGAGCTGCACTTATTTATTTTGATTTAAACACCCTGAGGTAAGCAGGCACCCAGGTCAGGCCTCACCCGCAGACAAGGCTGAGCCTGCCCCTCTGCCGTGTTCAGTAGTTACTGGCTGGTGACAAACCACTGCCTTTGGTGGGTGGCTGACCCTCTGAAGCCCCGTGACGCGAGGGGGTGAACAGTGGTGGCAAAACCTCCCCCTTTAGGGGTCCCAGCTGAGACAGAGCGTGAAGTGTTCAGTTCAGGGAAGCTCGAACTGTGCCGTGACCACTCTGGGACATCTCCCACCCCACCTGGCATTGCCACACTCAGACCCTGCTGACCCCACCACTGTCCCACCACACCGTAAAATCCACCCAAAAGTCCTGTGCAAGCTCTGCTGGCCATGGACATCTCGAGATGTTCAGAAACAGGATGGAGAACAGCAGAGGAAGGTCTCTGACACCCCCTTCTCCGGCTCTGATAATCTCAGGGACAAAACACAGCCAGCCCGTGAGAGACAGAGAGGCCACCAGGACGTGGGTGCTCCCTGAGGCGCAGCCCTCACAGAGGGCAGGATTTGGGGAGGCCCAAACTGAAGGGGAAGCGCTCTCTGCACCCAGCAGGAGCTGGGAGCCATCTGAACAGCAGGATTTACTTACACTTCATACACAGCATATAAAATCTCCGAGCAGAAGAGGAGCCATATGGAAACGGTTTTGTGACAGGAATTTCAGCTCAATAAATCCATAAATTTGGCCCTCTCTTTCTCTGGCATGTTCAAGGGTGTGTGTGTGTGCTTGTGTTGGGGAACGGGGGGGTTGCCTTCAAAACTGATGAATATGTTAAGATATACGAGAAAAGAAAAGCAATAATCAAACCCAAAGGTAGCGTTGCTGCTCTGCTTGAGAGTGTGCTTGGAAACCTGAAGAGGAGGATGAATGAATCACACTGTGATAAACCAAAGGGAGAGAAAGAAAAGATCTGGTAGAATAAAACATGTAATACAGGCCAACTCTATATACAACTTGATGAACAGTAAAATGTTAGAATTAAATCACGATTAAGTTCCTAACCTATGCCATCACCATCAGCGTGCAAGGAACAGCCAGGGATCTATGAGGCCAAAATCTTGTTCAAAGTTGTGATTCTAAGTGAACTTCACACCTCAAACATGTGTCATTTTAAGATCCTGTTAATAAGCAATTCCTAAAGCTGCTTTTGGCACGCAGGGGGAAATAGAAATGAACACACTATCCTGGGGTCTTTTAAATTGCCTTTTCTGTGTGTCCTCAGGCAGGTAGCACAGGACTCACCTTCACAGGATTTGGCATCTATCTTCAGCTTGTAGCCTGGCTGGCACTGGCACTGGTAGTGGTCCTCACTGAGCTGAACACAGTCCTGCTCGCAGCCCCCGTTGTTAACGCTGCAGGAATTGACAGCTGGAGCCAAGGAAGCAATGAAGGAATGCACGTCAACAACCTGGGAAACGAATCTCCTATTTTACATACATACATGACAGCAAAACCAGGCAAACCTCGCTGAACAGCTTTCACAAATGCACCTGTCCCCATCCCTGAGTGGCTGCCCTCCCTCGTGCTCACAGGGCTTGGCTGACACAGTGTCCCACGCCACTGAAATCCTGATTCCAGGGAGAGGCAGGTGAGATCTAAGGGCTGGAATGCTGACTGAAGCACAGCACCCTTTGATCTGACAGCACCAAAGCACTGACAATCCACCGAGGCAAGAAAAAGAACAGCCCTGCTGGCACTTGCCCATTGATTATCTTTTTCTCTCCTTGAATCTTTCATTGATTAAAAATAGTAATTGCCTTTCAGGCTGATTTCCTCAGCCTCATACATAGAAAAATGCAAATGACAGAAGCCACAAGCTCCGCAGGACCGACTCACACAGCAAACCACAGGAACAGAGGGTCCTCTGTACATCTTTAAAGATGCTGCTTCTTTCACCCAAGCAAATTAATATTCTTTTTTGTTCAACACATATCCCTGGCCTCTGGAGAAACATTTCTCCTCCTGACAAAACATGTTAACACACACCCACACCTATTCACAGGCTGCATGCAAAAATAAGAGTGATGGTTTGACGCTGCTATTGTGCTGTACGGAGGGAAGTGTGCGTGCATGGCTGCATCAAGATGTATTTCAACAGCAGGGATGTAGTATGGAGAGATTTAAATTAGATATTAGGAGGAAATTCTTGACTCTGAGGGTGGTGAGGCTCTGGCACAGGTTGCCCAGAGAAGCTGTGGCTGCCCTTGGATCCCTGGAAGTGTTCAAGGCCAGGATGGACAGGGCTTGGAGCACCCTGGAGGTGTGGAAGGAGTTTCTGCCCGTGGCAGGGGGGTGGAACTGGTGGGCTCTAAAGTCCCTTCCCACCCACACCATTCTAGGGTTCTGTGTTCTTTATGAGTAGCTGGAAAGACTACTTGGTCCTTTCACGGAATGCACCAAACTCTGAACCCAATGAATTCAGCAAAGAGCTTTGATATTTATTCCAGCAATATTCATATTTCTTCATTTATCTGTAACAGACATTAGCAAATGTTAGTTGCAAAACCTGCTACAGGATTCGTTTCACCCTATGCCACCAATTAGCAAACACTGAGTTTGTGCAGTCAAGTGTGTGTTAAAAAGGTGAAAAGAAAAGCAAATTTTTACATCCTCCTGGCTGCACACACAGCAGGAGGCAGGAAGCACCTCGCTGCACAGAAACCCGACCCTGGCTTCTGATCTCCACCTGTGCCCATGAACCTTCTGCCCTGTTAGAGACAGAACCTGAAAGCAGCTTCATGTCTACACAGGAGACAGCAGACCCCATACACTCTGAGCTTCCAGCTCCCTGCACATTTGTATCCAAAGACCTGTTTTTCAGCAAGAATATTCAAGTAAGATGAAAATATTTCAGAAGACGAAAAACATCTTAAATCCAAGTGACAGAATATACATCTCGGCTTTTAAAAGTGCCATCTTCTCCCTCCGTTTCTGGGCACGAGCCAGTTTGGATGCAAGGGGAGATAAGCAGCAACCTGTCGTGACGAGAATTTTGGAGGATTTGAAGGTGGGAGGGGACAGGTGTGAAATCCTGTGCTGGAGGGATCATGCACCCCAATTTGGTGTGTGGCTCTGCCAGTGGCCAGGGAGCCTGGGGTGCCTCTGGAGCAGCCAGGGCAGGTTTGTCACGGCTGCTGCTGAAGCATCACGCTGGATCTGTGAGAGGAGGTGCCAGACTGAAGGAGAGGAGCCTCCGGGGACAGGACAGGATGGATTGTGCTCGTGCTGCCAGGTGCCAGCAACACGTCTCTGATCAGAGAAAAGGAGAGACTTGGCACCTCATGGGTCTGATTCCATCTGTCACAAGGGAGCTTGTGGCTGGAGGTCTGAGCACCTCCATAGGCAGAAATACGGCCTGACATTCACTTTCCAAGATTTATTCTCGAAATTTGGTGGAAACCCAGCCCTGATGTGGATTCCAGACAGGCTGGGGATGATGTCAGGTGATGCTGAGCAAGGGAGGCAGCATCTGGGGACGGGTACAGTTGTGGGAGACACCACATGAGAAACACGAGGATCACAGAATGGTTTGGGTTCATCTCAAGACCATCTCATTCCACCCCCTGCCATGGGCAGGGATACCTTCCACTATCCCAGGGTGCTCCAAGCCCCGTCCAACCTGGCCTTGGACATTTCCAGGGATCCAGGGGCAGCCACAGCTTCTCTGGGCAACCTGTGCCAGGGCCTGCCCACCCTCACAGGGAACAATTCCTTCCCAATATCCAATCTACCCCTGCCCTCCGTCAATTCAAAGCCATTCTGCCTTGTCCTGTCACAACATGTCCTTGTAAAAAGTCCCTCTCCAGCTCTCTTGTAGGCCCCCGATCTGATGACAGTTAAGAAATACACATTTCTGAACCCATTATGTTTTATAATAATGGTCACATTTTTACAAAGAGCTGGGTCTGAAGCCATAGTTAGATATGTGCATAGCAACCACAGGGTTAGAACATGCAATCTCTTCCAACCTGTGTTTTCCATCACCTTAAATCCAACCTTGGCAATGACGAGAAATGTAACTTCAGGCATACAGGGCTGATACTTATGTTGGGAGACACAGATTATAGAGTTGTAGAGATATTTTCTTTGTTACTTTCTCTGTTAAGAGCCTTAGTGTGCTAAAATCTTCATAAAAACCCTCCACCTCAACAGCTTCTCCACATAAAGCAGACATCAAAGGTAACAGCTGGCACCAGAGATGAATCAGGGTCTAACGGCTGTGCCCTGTTTTCACTTCTAGGAGTTCAAACAGGAATAAATTCCACTGAAGACAATGAATCTACAACAATCCAAACCCACAGCCCGATACTACAATAAACATGTTCTTTCTGAGTTTCAGCTTTTCAGATACCAGCTGGTTATACTCCAGTGAAGTCAAATTCATTGCATTAACATAATCAAGGCATTACAAACAAAACAAACAAAAAAAATTGGACAGTGTTGCAGTGAATATTTGGTTTGGCATGTGTATCTAAAAATGAATCCAATATCGAGCAAAATTTGTGGGACCAAAAAGCTGAAGAAAGAAAAGGAGCATTGAAAAGGTGAGATTTTATCAAGGCATAAAGTATTGGATAACATCAAGGGATTGAGGAATGAAGCAGTTTACTTTCAAGCACTGGTCATCACTGAATAAGGCAACCCACTTTGGAGACTCTTTGCCTTAGAATACGAGCGAAAGTTTCCAGTGAGAGCAGGAAGAATGACAAAAGCAGATTTCCTCTAGCCATGTTATTTTGAGGCTCATACTGGCAGCGGAGGGATGGACCAACAGCAACTAGTCAGGATCCCAAACACCCTGTGATGAGGTGGCAGGAGGACCAGACTTACTGGAAAGAACTTGTGACAGAAGCTCAGTAATATTCCATTAATCACATGAGAAAGTATCTCATCCCCAGGTTTTTGAGTCTTCAGATGTAGGCTGAATATCTTTTAAGATGATAGATCCACTTCCGCACGTATGGGAGATTTCCAAACCATCCAGGCTGCAAAATCTGCTTCCCCTCAAATGATTTTGGCACTTTTGTTCCCACAAACACAGGGTTGCCAAGAAAGAAAAGGAAGACGTGGAAAGAATGAACGTAACAGCAATCTGGGCTGGGCTCTTCTGAAAAGCCTCTCTAAAGGGACGCTTGTTTCTTATTCCTGCAGCTGAGATAATCACCTTCCATAAACAGCTCAGTGCCAGAACGTGGTCCCTTTCTATGCTCAGCATGCAGGAGAGATCGTTACATCCTCTGAAGTATCCACGGAAGAAACACCACTGCTAATCCAAGCCCTGTTTGAAATGCTGGATGTTCTGCTTAGCTGCACTAGGTCAAAGGAGAGCTGCATCGGTGGTTTGCTTCTCGATCAGATGAGTGATGAAAGCTGAATGTACAACCTGGTGCAGCACAAGGGGCAAGCTCCATCCCCAACACGCAGCTACTGCCCAAATCCCCATCCTAGGCACTCCTGATTACTGGTTCATATGAAATGCTTCTCCCTGTCCTCATCAATTAGTAACCGCCTTGTTCTCCAATGCATGAAAGCTTATTATATCCATATATTTTGGTGTCTTGTCTAAACAGCTGGAACAGGACTCAATATCCTCTCCCAGCATCGTGTATATCCATTATCACGATAGCAGAGCTCTCTGAAACTCCTGTCTCTCATCTTAGGATTTATTTCTGTTTCTCCTTGACAATTTCTGAGATATTGCAAACAAAGCTGATCACTGTACGAAGTATTTTGAATAACCTCTTAGGAATATTTACATTTATGAAATGAAAACTTGCTCTCTGATATTGTTCACACCTCAGACAAAGCTAAACTGAGCTTTCTGATTATTTGAGGCAAGAGGAAACTTTACTATTGTATGTCCACAGAACGCTTTATATATTACACAGGTAAATTCATTTAATTGCCATTAACATCTTCTTTTTGCCTTTATCACACAGTTCTCTTTCTCTTTTTCCCCCTAAAGTCCCTTTAGTCCTCTTTTCATATAAAATTCCCTCTCCACAACAAATGAGACTATTCAAAGGGAGCAAACATCACATCTTTCACTTCTGGGTCTTCCCTGGTCAGATCTGATCAGAGAGAGATTAATTTCTCTTTTAATTCACAGAAAACCACTATTGTTTATAGTTAATTATGAACCACTCTGCTTTTACATTTTTTCTTCCTCTCACTATAGTGTTTCCTTGCCCAGTCCTTCACCAACTAAGATAATGACTGAGACTTCATCGTATTTTTAATTGCAGTTAATTACCAAAACACTGAAAGTCTCTGTATGTGATAAACCAAAAAAACCTAAAAGGGTAAGTTTTTAAATAAAAAAATCCATTATTCCCACAGCTTGAGCACTGGAACCTCCTGTGTTCTGGTTGCATCAGTGAATGTATTGCTGTGATAATACCAGGAATGACTGATGACATCTCTGGCTGAAGTTAAACACAACCAAGGGACTTTGTGCAGGAACTGAGACAATGCCCAAACCGTGAGTGAACTTATTCTGCAGATGTGGTCTGACTGTACTTGACTGTTCTTCCCATATTACCTCAAATCAGGCTTAAAAATTTAAACAAATGGTGCCCTTTTCTTTTTCCCAGACGAAAGAACATTTAAATCCTTTCTGCAGAATTCAAAAATTTGACTTTTGTACTGATTTAAGTGCAATACAAAGACTGTGTATTTTATATTATTATTTTTAACAACATGCAGAATTAACTCTGTTATGTCTTGTTTCAGGGTTTAGAGTCCAACCTAAGAAACACAGGGCTTATTTCTAATGGCAGAGCTGCTAATCCTCTCAGTGTGTCACAGCTGAGCTCCATGGTGCTCTCACTGACATGAGCATGCACAGGGTAACTCCATCCTGTAAATCACAATCATTTAGCTTGGAAACAACCTCTAAAACCATCAAGTCCCAGGACAGTTCTGCAACATGCAGGGAGATGTGCCACAAAGAAAAAGCACTCAGAATTCAAAAAATGTTGTCATTTGAAATGAAGACCCCCTAAGTTCTTTAATGCCTGCTTCAAAAAAATTTTCACAAACATGAGACACCATCAAAAAAAAAACCCCAAAACAAAATAAAGAGTAAGTTTGGCAATACCTGAATTCTTGAACCAGAATGGGTAATGATATTTAGTCAAAACTCAGATTGGAGAAGTCTAGAAAGCATTGCACTTAGACAAAGACAGAGAAAAACCAGTCTTGGAAGGATGTGAAGCAGTTCCTTACCGATGCAGGTGCGCCCGTCGGCGTGGAGCCGATATCCCGCCCGGCACTGGCACTGGAAGGAGCCGTGAGTGTTGACACAGCCCTGCTGGCAGCCTCCGTTCAGCACCTCACACTCATCCACGTCTGCAGAAGGAAGGGAGATGGTGAGGAAGGATTTAGAGCCCAGCACAGGCAGACCCTGGTTCTCCTGCGTGGCCCATCCATAATGCAGCCAGGGCGCTCGGGCTGGGTTGTTGTTTACTTCACTTCGGCAGCGGAGCAAAGAAAAGTGGAATTTTATGGTATTTTTCCAAGTTCCTGCAGGCACTGCCTCTGTAGTCTCTGCTTCTGAAGTCCTTGTTAATTAGAGTGATTTGTGACATGGCTCTTTCACTGAGGCCAAGAGAAAAGTACAGGGAAAGAATTAGGGGTTAGATAACACATCTGAGCCTGTAGAACCTGCTGGCCAAACCCTTGGCTTTTATAAAAACTTGCTGTATGAAGATTTCCTTTCGCATCAGGCCTTCAATCCTATTTGTTCTTGAGGGTACATGCAGGCACAACTGACATAAATGCAAAACAGACACATTCTCCATCGCCATTACATTTTCAACCATGGAAAGCACAGAGAGCTTAAAGAGAAAATTTTAAAAGAATGCGGATTTTGCACCACATATTCTATGACTCTTGTCACAGAATCATAGAATCACAGGATGGTTTGGGTTAGAAGGGGCCCTAAAGCTCATCTCATTCCAACCCCCTGCCATGTGCAGGGACACCTTCCACCAGACCTGGTTGCTCCAAGCTTCATCCAGCCTGGCCTTGGACACTTCCAGGGAGGGGAGAAAACATTGTCCCTTGTTATTCCTTGTGTTCACCTGAATTTTCCATAGCATCTTCTCAGACGACCTCCCAGAAAAACGATGTGAGCTCCTGCTGATACCTTTTCCAAAGCTAAGCAGGTATCACTCCGTATTTCAGGGGATTTTAGAGGATTACATTCAGTCAAATGAAGAGGGAAACAAGCATTAAACCAGCTTGAGAATGCTGCAGTAAAGTTTCATCCGAAAACGACGGACAGTGATGGACAAAGATCAAGAACAGTTTAAGTAAACAGGTGAAGGTCGAAGACAGACCCATAAAACTGAATTTCCAGAAGTACCACATAAGCAGTTTTTGCACCTCTTCAGCAACGCCGGGCTACTGTAAATAGCATTTGATTGACATGTTGACACCATTACCTTAAAAATCACCACAGGGGTCATTGGAAATAAGGGTCAATCAGTCCATTCCCTGAAAAAAATTCACCTGGCAGATGTTTGCCTAGATTTTGTCTGTCCTCTCCTTAGCAGTCCCCAGGGACAGCAACTCCGCCTCCCACCATCTCCCCCAGGGGCGATGCTGGTACCAAATTATCCCAAATGCCAAAGATATTTTCCTCCCCAAGTCAAGCCTCCCTCCTGCAACAGACATCTATAAAGACCCCCCTTTCAACACTGAAGCCTCCTGCTGATTTAATTGCTCTTTAGATCACGTTCTGAAATCATCTAATGGGAGGCAAGTCCACAACTGCTCCTGTGGGGGAGTTGACAGTGAAGGAATTTCCCCCCCATATTGCACTTGAGGAACAAGGGGTCTGGCTTTCATGTTTTTGCTGTGGTTGTATCTGTTTTGCATTTAACTTTCATGGTTTACATATTTTTTAATGCTTTTATGTTTATTCCATCTTACAAAATCTAACCAAGATTTACTGAAAGAGGAAGTTTTAAAGAAGACTACTAAATGCACAACATCCAGCTCCTGAGGATATGTATTTATGAAGTTAAATTTTAATACTTCACATGTGAATTTCCCTCACCTAAAATCAAGTCCTGGTGTTGACTGGTGTTTAAATTCAGACCATTTGCTAACATGCACAGCTTTTTGATCCTTCTGCTGTATTTGTTGTTTTATTAGACTGTATACTACATACACGTCCTACTGCCCAGAGACATCTGGAATATGCTTTTTTTTAAACCAAAATTTTGGTTTTTAAAATGTAAACAGTAAACAGAAAATGTTATTCACCTTGTTGAATTCCATACTGCTGAACCAGAACCAGAGTGCTGAAAAATGCCAGGAAGAAATCAAACCCAGGAAACTCTTTGTATGGAGTGTCAGAGAAATAAAACAAGCAAAAAGACTCAGAAAAATAGAACAAGGAAGCAGCTGAACCACATAGTACACCACGTTCTAGTATTTATACCTCAATAAACTCAAACACTAGGAGCTTCAATATTTTAATTTTATAGGCTACGATCATCTGGAGAATTTCTCTCATATACCAAACGCAGCTTTAAGTTCGGATATTGGCACTTACAAAGGAGAAAAAATAGTCCAGCTAATAAAAACGAGCTGGGAGTTAGTGATATTTGTTAGTCTCCATTTGGAGATTTAAAGGAGTGACTTGGTTTATGGGGGAGCTCTGCACCCAGCAGCAGCTCTTCCCTCAGCGGCATTTCCCTGGTGCTGCCACATCCCAGAGGGGCATAAAGCAGTGATACTGCTGAAAGGCAACATAATTCAATGCAAAATAAAAGATCCTAAACCACTTGTGTACATGAGCTAGACCCAGCCCTAGCCTGAGACTCCCTGCAGCAAGTGGAGGCGAGACCCAGGAGCCGAAAATGCAGCTCCATGACACCACATGAACAGCAAATTTGATGACAGACGATCCCTTCCGGCCCCAGACTTCCTCTGCAAGATCAATATTTTAAGGATTGTATGCTGAAAGATTCCTTCACATCCTACAGATAAAATCAGGAGAAATGCAAGGCACAGTTGCCTTTCCACGTCTCCTCCATCTCGAGGCCAGGAAACAGCTTCGCCCCCAGTTACAGCAGAAAAATTCCCTAATTATTTTGTCTGGGGAGCAGTCTGCAGAGCAGACACTGATATAAATGCTTGAAGTGCATTTGAAAGTTTTAAAAGTCTAAACTATTTGGACTTTTACAAATTGCTGCACTAGTAAAGGACACATATAGCAGGAAAGCAGAAGCTTCTGCTGTTGTAGGCACACAAGTGGTCATTTCTTCTTCTACACAGGAATAGCTATAGAAAGATGAAATTATTCTAGAATAGCAGATGTATAAAAATATTTAAAAGTATTCATGACATATAAAGCCCTTCCATTGCAATTCAGGAATATTACAGGATTATGGAAGATTGTATCTGTATCTGTGATTAAATTTGGATTTGTTTCCACTGCAGATCAAACTGAAACACCTTCCTGCTCAACTTTGTATAGTTACAACTTAGGATGCTTATCTGAATAACCTGCATTTCAAGCCACTTATGGCTCGCTTATCACAAGTCAGACTGTGATGAAAGCAACTGCATCCCCACAAGACAGAGGGAGAGCAATCCACGGAGACACGAGGGAAAATGAGAGCTGTGTGCTGTCCCCAGGCTGTCTTGCCAAGGGGTTATGCTGCTGGGTGAACAAAGCAGAGGTGGAGTGTGGATACTCTCCTTCTCACCTTCAGAAGATTTCAGAGATGCTTTACAGGGGGATTCCCCATCGAAGGCACCTTCCTGTGTCCTTGTTTATTCATCAGGAATAACCTAGTACTTAGTCACACAAAACAAAGTTTGTGTGTTTCCAAGATGTAAAATATCCTACCCACCATGACACGCATCTTTTTTAGCTCTTTATGCGCCTGAGGGCTGTGCACTTGGACTGACCCTTCCTCCATCCCAGCATCTCACGTTCCAAAAGCAACAAAAGAGGATGTGATGTACAAATGCCCAACCCACTGCCAGCACCCTGGGCAGATCCTACAGGTGAAGTTACAGACTCTGAAATCCTCCGTAACCCCGACTGAGGGCCCTGCTAATCTCCAAGGAGGTTTGTCCCTAACTGATCTGATGAACCATATTGACAACGGTCCATTTCCCTGCCCCAAACCTGTTTCAATACAGAGCTGTGCGACTGCTTGTTTGGAATTCACAATCATCACATCAGTGGCTTTTTTCATATCGTTATTAAAACGCTCAGGAACAGCTATGATCAATCAGTTCCTCAAAAATACACAGAGAGCAGTGTTAAACGCGGATAATTAGTGAACCTGCAACCATGGTTTTTATAAAGGAACAAAAAAAGCAAGATGCTGCCAGATCAATTCTCTACTAACAGAAAGCTTTACTTTTTAGACCACTAAGAAATGCAAACAAGATACAGAACTAAACCCCAAAAGGAGAAAAAAGGAAGGAAGGATCACAAGCCTCCATTTTGAGAATCCTGAATGGAGGAGAGATGATGTGACAAAGGTATCCCAGGGATGGTATTCCCACTGAGGAGGACACTGCCAAGAGTGTCACAAGGTGACAGCAAGATTTGCCTCTCAGGGAGCTTCCCCCAGCCAGGGGCATTTCTTCAGGGTGACAAATGAACAGGCTCTCCCTCCCTTGACTATAAAAACACGCCCAGATCAAGAAGAACTGCTCTAAGTCAGTATTATCTGAGAGATAAGCAGAGAAAAAATTTCCTCTTCCCAGTGCCCAGGCAGTGATGGAGAAAGAAACCAGAACTAGACAGTACCAATCTGACCATTTAGATCAGGTATTAGGAAAAATTTCTTCCTGGAAGGGTTTGTAAAGCATTGGAACAAGCTGCCTGGGGCAGTGGTGGAAATGTCACCATCCCTGAAGTGTGGATATGGCACTTGAGGACATGGTTTAATGGTGAACATGGTGGTGGTGCTGGGCTGACTGCTGGACTTGATCTTGAAAGTCTTTTCCAACCTTACTGGTTGTACGATTTCAGGATTATTTATTTACTTATAAGTTTTCGGCGAAACCTCTTTGCTTTGTCGAGCAGAGAACAAGACGGAGAGGCAGAGACCAAACAGCTGTGAGCACCAGCCACCCCACAACCACCAGAGACTTCACATGGATGAAAGGATTTCAGTCCAGCTGGGAGCTGATGTGAGAACCCGTTCTGGGTCCATGCTTGGCACAGCCACCTGCACGCAGGACCAGACCACCAGGACCACCAAGCTATCTGCAGATCTGGCCCAAATGACTTTCACAGAACCATAACTACACCCTTTTTACCAAATGCCTAAGAAATACTACATAAAACTGGAATGAATGACACACAAATGTTTCCATTTTCCAGCCACCACAATCCCCCAGCTTGCTGCAGAAAGGATTAGACCAGCAGAAGCAGGGAAACACAAACCCCTACTTGTATTTACTTAGAGAACAGTTTATGTTGATGGTTTTGAAGTCAGATTATAATTAAAAAGAGTTACAGTGATTATTTATAAAAAAGATCATGACTAGAAAGAAGAAACATGGTCTAGTCTTTGCAGCGTTATCTTAAAATTCAGTAAAATCAGGGTTTGTCCCCTCTCTACCCCGGGAGCTCTGTGGGTCACTGCTCCCCACACAATATTGTGAGGATCAGTCAGGAATGATGGTGATAGAGAAAGAGGGAAGACTGGACCTTAAGTAAAGTACCACAACAAAAAACCTTAAGTGGCTCTATTTAAAATTATCACAAGGGGATAAACTGTTCAACTCCAACACAGATTTGGAAACAAGCTCCAACAATCTGGCTCACCCCTCCCTTGCCCTGATCAACTCCTCCAGTCTCTTCAGCTGCAAATCATTTCGTATATCTGACATGGAAACTCTGATTGTTTGCTATTTAATGTGGTATTTTAAATCAACAAAGATGCATGACAGTGCTTTGCCTTCTGTTATTTGTAACTACACTGTTACTACTCTCTTTTCTATATTCCAAAGGATGTTTAAACCTCACAAAAGTTATGAAGTGAAAATATCATATGGTCTTTCTCCACTAATTACATGGGGGATTTTACACATTAATCTAGTGTGTTTTTCAATTAAATAATTTACATACTCATGGGAAGGAAGGGAAACAGGCTTGGTTCCCAGACATTCTTAAGTTGATCACAAAAGTCAAAAATTATTCTATAAAAGTAAAACTCAAAATAAGCCCCTGTTATTGCTGTAAGTAGGTAAATTTATAACAGATTCAACTCAAAGCTTTCTTTACATCAGAGTAGCTCAAGTCTCAAGCCTGAAAATGTCCAAAATTTGACAACCAGCGTGAATCCCCTCACAAATGCACTCACTACTAAGCATGACATAATCTTCTCTCGCAGCAGAAGTTTTGAAAAGGATCTCTTCTGTTTTACTAACACTAAGATGATTTTCAGGGTTTGAAACTTTGATTGGAGGGGGTTGGAAACTCCTATTGCTAGAAAAATATTTGGCCATCTTTTCCACAATGAAAGAAGTGTTACATTGGTATTGACCCTAGGAAGGAAAATACGGATTTAAAGTCTGGGCCAAATCAAGGCTTAAAATTAAAAAAAAAATCAGTTCATATTAATAAAAAACATAGTTCTTTTTCATTGAACTAAACTGAGCAGCATAGATTGAGAAGAGCCGTTTTGGATGGCTGGGAGGTTTTAAATTGCAAAAGTCCTGGTCTAGGGCTTTTTTTTTAATGCTTCAAAAAAAAAAAAATATGCTACAAGCTCTTTTGAGTGGTTTTCTAGAACCTGGTGTTAAAACACCTCCACGAAACAGCTTTCAGCATAGATAAATGTGCTCCTGCAGAGCCAGCTGGGTCATTTTGAACTGTTAGTGCTCCCAGGCTTTTATTTTTGCTCCTCAGCTATTTGTTCTGCCCTTTGCTGGCCCCTGCCACGGATTAGATGAGCATCCATTGTCTGCTCCAGCTCCAAGCCAGCCAGGTCAGCCCCGACTGCTGCAGCTTCCTCACATCCCTCACTCACAGGTGTCCCAGGCAAGGCTGCTCCAACAGGATTAATTCATGGCATGGCTTCAGCAAACCATACCGAAAGGAGCGCGTCATGGCTGGCAAGAGACTGGTTAAAAGTAAGGTTAATGATTCTTCACCCAATTTAGCCCCTGCAAACTGATTTCACAACGAAGGAGGACCCTGGTGGGAGCAGCCAGTTTTCTACTAGGCTTCTTCCCCCGGGATTAAGGACAAAGCAACTTTTACCAGCACCCACTCTGCAGGCACAGAAAGATGCTTTGCAAGTTATCTGGTTATCTACCTTCCCCTGAAAATGGAGAAGGTAAAAAATGGCATTAAATTACCACAGCTTTTTGTACCAGGTTCGCTGTCTTTCAGTCCTTCCTCCAGACCTCCCTGGAGATTTGGTCACATCGTGGAGAGGCATCTTCTACCCTGTAGCTGGTACCTTGCCCTACACCTCAGATGCTTTCCCAGGTAGTTTTAAGGACTTCCAGCTGTGCCTAGGTCAGGTTTCTCTTCTCTCCTTCCTGGTTTCTCTCTCTCTACACACAAAACACCAAAGGATGGAAACCACAGTGCTGTGAAACGTTGAACAGCAGAGTCATCAATGGGACCATGTGTTAGGTAATAAATATTTATGGCCAGATCTGAGAGGAGATGCATCTCCAAGTGCCTGTTTTCTAGGGAAAAAGGACAGAGGCATCTCCAAGGTATGGCATTTTTGACAGATCCATGGAGCAGGAATGGCAGGAGCTGCCCCACAACCTGCTTTTGGGGAGAAGACTTCTATGAGCACTGCAAGGACAATCCACTCCATCAAGTCTAAAAGACCTGGATTTCATTTCCTGGTCTGTCGCTGGCCTTATTGGCAAATAAACAGATGAATAAATTGCCATGAGACATCATGCAATCCTGTAAGCGAGGGCCACAGGTGATTGGAAAGAATGACATTGACCTGACAAAGATCCCGGTAATTTGAATTCATTGAATTTGAATTCAGGATGGGGAAGGAATATATCAAAGATGCTCTAAGATTTTTTTTCTTTCTTTTTTTTTTTTTTTTTAATATTGCTTCCAAGGTAAGACTGGCACAAGGCAAGCACTGAAAGTGGTGACTTGTTCCTCACCAATACCTGGACCCTGCCACCACAGTTCATTTCTCAGCTGTCCCCCAGGAGATCTCCTGGACAGAGTGATGTGAAAAAAGAAAATTGGCCAATATTTGCACTGCCCATTTCTGCTTACTCTCCATGCCTGACATGACATTCTCTCACGAGATATTTAACAGTGGTTTAGCTCAATAAACATCCAAGAGCCCCTCATCCACAGCTCTAAATGCAAACCATATGCTGCAGATGGAAACCCTGAAGATTATAATTAGAACTGTCCATTCAATTTAAACAAAGTCAAGAATGAAAACTATTTCAAATTCAATAAACAGGCCATTTCAAAGTGTAGACACTGTGGAGGACAAGCTTAACAACTTAATTGACAGGTAAAGCTTCATTTCTAATCCTCATTTTGATATCATCTGTAGCCTCAGGAGTCAAAACACATCACTGTTCAGTGCTCAAAATATGCAGAGAAAATGAAAATGTCAGCTGAATGAAAAAAAAGGAGAAGCATCTGTTTGATAGCTGTGTAAGCCTGTGATATGTAAACTGCTTTGGAGTCAAGCAGCCCTAATTAGAGTTTCAAGGAATTCTTCATTAAATATACACACACAGAGATATATATATATACACACACACACACACACGTTATAAGCAATTATTGAAACCAGACAATTTGCAAGAAAACCAGGCTATAGAATTAAAGCAAGGAACACGATAATTTCATGGACAGACCTCAGACAACACTGTGATGTTTTCACACAGCCATGAAGAAATACATTTTTCCATCTTTTCACAAAGCAGTTCTGTATGTTTTTCTCCACTCTACGTCTTTAAAACAAAAAAGAATGATCCATTTTGGGAACTTGCTGTAGTACACAGCATCTCAGCAAGGGAAAAGCCAAAAAGGAAGAGTGATAGGGTTACCAGCCTCCACAGTGGGGTTAAACTAATAGATATTTTGGCAACTGCACCCCCTTGACGACTCCAACTCCCATCAATATGAAACCCACACAGATGGACACAAACTCTCAGTGGAGAACTGTGCCAGGATAAGTGAATGACCACACGAAATAACAAGGAAGTACAAGCTGAAGAATGACAAACCAGATAAAAGGGTAACTTAGGCTCCTAAAAAAACGTTTACGTACTGAAAAAAACCCAGCTTCATTAATGTCACTGTTTCCAGTAGAAAAGAGGTGAATGTACTGACTGTAAACAGGGAAGTTGGAAGAGAACGTTTTAAAGACAACAATCAAAATTTTATGTCATTTCTGCTTAGGAGAAAGACTTTGAGATCATCAGTATCAGCAGCTACTGCAATGCTCCTGCAAGATTTTCTGATGTGGGGCGGAACAGCAGAGAGAATATTTGTTATGGGTCTATCAATTTTTAAATACAGCTCCTCAGCACAACCCAGTTGGGCCCTGCTGTGAGGTGGGAGGGTGGCAAAGGAGGAGAGGATCTCTACAAGGAGATGCACTTAATAAATGACAGCAGGATACAGCCCAAACTCCTTGTGTGGACTCAGATCTGAGCTGCATTAAGGAGGTTTATACGCTGGGCCATCAGCATCTTCTCTCGGCAGGATATGGCAGCTTGCAAGAGCAGTTGTGGAATAAAAAGAGAAATGCCTGATGTGATGAGAACACCTGGATTTTGCTAGCAGCAATATTAATGCACACTTGCTGAGCTCCGTGTCTCTACTACAGCAGAATTCAGGGAAATGTGTTTTCCACACACAGCAGGTAAAATATGCACAAGAAAATTATAATCATGCAAACTCCTCCATAATCTGATGTTTCCAGTTTACAGTACATGTGCTGTGCTGGCTGGAAATACAGATGTGATTTGTGACAAGGCTGTGCAGGACCGGGAGAACAGGAGGGCACAGACACCATTCAGCCACCAAGCTCCACCTCTGCCACTCTAAACCTGAGACCATGGCACAACCTCCTCTCCCTGTCACAGCTGGCTCCTGGCATTGCTCTACAGCCAGCAGTTCACGGGGCGCCTCTTCAGGTGCCACCACAAGCATCCATCCCCCACTGGAGCCATCCCAGCTCCAGGACAATCTACTCCATAAACTGCCAGCAAGCAAAGGACAGCATTTTACACAGATTTTCTTGCTCTGCTTCCTTTATGACATACATCACACGTGTGACTCTGCAGAGATTCTACCACAAGAAGAGAGAAGTGACATTAACACATCCAAAACCTGTCCATGCCAACTTCCAGAGCTGGATCCTAATCATGAATCACAGAATGGTTTGGGTTGGAAGGGACCCTGAAGATCAACAAGTTCTAATCCCCTGCCATGGGCAGGGACACCGTCCACTAGCCCAGGTTTCTCCAAGCCCCGTCCAACCTGGCCTTGAACACTTCCAGGGAGAGGGCAGCCACAAATTCTCTGTGAAAGCTGTGCCAGTGCCTCGCAGCCACGAATTCTCTTGGAAAGCTGTGCCAGTGCCTCACAGTCCTCACAGGGAAGAACTTCTTCTCAGTATCTGATCTAAACCTGCCCTCTGTCAGTTTGAAGCCGTTTCCCTCTCTCTTATCACTCCACGCCTTTGTCGAAAGTCCCTCTCCAGCTCTCTTGGAGCCCCTTTAGGCACTGGAAGGGGCTCTGAGGTCTCCCCAGACACTCTTTTTCTCCAGGCTGAACCACCTCAACTCTCTCACTCTGTAGGAATAATGTCACCAGGCATAGAAGAATTTATTTTACTTCCTTTTTTCTTCCTCTTCCTGAGATTAAAATTCACATCAAATTAATCAGTTGATTGCTCCATTTTTATTAGTTGTTTTTGAACTCCTTGGCTGACACTGAATCCCTTTTGGGACAGGAACTGTTGACAAGGTTCTCAGGTGGGTCTTTCACAGAGCCGGCGTGCAACAACAGCAGGTTTACTTCAAGTCGGTCTTCTAATATATCCCAGCTAAAGCCCTCAGGTACTCCTGTAATTGAAGTTTGAGTAATCCAATATGATGTTGATCAAACTACTGATCTTTTAATAACGCAGTGTAGCTCTCCCAGCAGTTGCTGTCTCGCTGACAGTCATGTCTGGATCGCTTCCTTTGGGCCAAGGCTTTGAACAGAGAAGCTGATGGATTTCTGTTTGCCTTAGATTTTATCACAAATTGTTTTAAAGCTTTTTAAGGTTGTATCAGATGGCTCATAAAATCCACAGGCATTTCAATAATAAAAAAAAAAAAGGGAGTTCTATTAGCTGTCCTGGTGAAGAACAGTATTAAATGCTCCCAAAGAGGAACATAAACACCACTCAGGAGCTGTGCTCCTTCCCGTCTCTGCATCTGCCATTAGTCCTTGTTTACGGAGCCTGTAGGCAAAGCTAGAGAAAAAGCTGTAGCCACCCTGCACAATAACCTCCTCTGAAAGGCAAATGTGCACATTTTTCCTCTCATAATTTCCATTTAAAGTACGAATTTAAGGTTTTTCTAAGCCTCGCCTCTCCACACAAGAATAATTCAGCTGCAATTTGCATTTTCGATGTGCTCGAAATGAACACCAAGATGACTCATGTGCTGTTTATAAGATGCCTGTATTTGCTGGTAAATACCTTGCTACAAACAAGCTATAATTTAAGTATTCAAAAGTCTTGCTTCTGCATAAAATTACTACTATGTGTAATTTTGGAGACCATGACCAGAGCTTCAATTTCAGGCTTGCAAAGCTCTTCCTACACAATGATTCTTAAAAGTACGAGTGGATTTTCTTCTCTGACAACAGCAATCATTGTATCTCTGTAATTGCAGAAATGATTACCTGGCTTTTAATTCACATTAGTCAGCTCCAACAATACCATGCTTCTTTCCTTTCCTTTAAAATAAACTAATTATTGTCAATCAGCCTACTGGAATGTTAACATTCTCCATAACCTGCCTTTCGGGGGTAGTCATAAATGTAAAAAATTAGCTAATATAAACTAATCAGAGCCCTAGAAATATCTCAAAACATATTTGTACTGCAGTCTATCATTTTTTGTCACATTACTTCCAAATATTATCTTTCATCTGGACAATAACAGCCTTTTCATATAGTTTTATAATGCTTTTCATCTAACTAGTCACAGCTCCTGCATTAATTAGAAGCATTAAGTCCCTGAGTAATGTTGGCAAATACCATAATATTTCTGAACTTTACATGTTTTCACTACCAAAAGCTGATCAATACAGCTTTCTTCATCGAGTGGTTTGGAAAAAGAAAGCTTTCCAGGCCAGTTTTTTTTTTGCCCATGCCCAGCTTTGTGCACAAACTCACAGCTGCAAGACCTGGAGACGCTCACGGAGGAACCACGGAGGGGGTGACGGTCGCTGTCCCTGCACGTCCCGCAAACACTCCTTTCCAAGGATAACGGCAAGTTATGGTTCCTGCTCTGTATTTCCTTCCAGCTGGTGGAGCTGGAGGAAGACAAGGTAGCTGGAAGCCTCGGGAAGCAATCCATGTGCCGAGTCTATAATCAGCTGTGACGCACAGGGAGCTGCGAGCGCCATATGGACGGCACCAGCAGATGCCGTGGAGATGGGACTCTGCGTCTGCTGCTACCTGTGACATCCAGAAACAAGCCTTCCCCTTCAGATCAGTGATCAATAATTCATCTGATAACTGAAATGCAAAGGGAAAAGGTGCCAGCTTTCCGTGGGGTATGAGCAACACCGTGCTTTTCAAAAGCTGCTGCCTTGGAACACGGCAGAAGTTGAGCTGCAGGAAATGTACGACACGGTGACAAGCTGCACTACACCTAACCCTGTGTAATCCCGACGTAACCTGAAAATTAAACTGCCAGTTCCGTGGTTTGTTTATGCAAAAGGCTGTTATTAAAATGTTGCAGCTGAATTAAGCATTCGAAGGGAAAAAGCTAGGCACCAAAAAAAAAAAAAGCTCCATGGAAAAAAAGAGATTTACCAAGATTATCTGGAAATAAGCATTGAATCCTTAAAATACAAGTGATCCCAGTCTTCCCCAAGAGTCCAGGGCTGCAAATACAGGTAGGACTCAGTCAGCTGTTGCTTTGGAACCTTGGATTGGGATAATCATACCCTTGACCCAACTGGTGTGCATGAAACTCCTACTTAAAAAGTGACTGAAAACTGACTCAAGCCTGTTCTCAGCTCTGATCGATGAAAACGTGTATCCAGGATAAACGAACTCAGCCTTCAATGGCAATATTCACTTTGGAGGGAGCTGTCATAACTGTGAGCCTGTCTACCCCGAGGGATGGCAGATGTGAGAAATTGGGTGGTTCAGCTCACAGCCGCCTTTGTTCGGTGTGTGAGGGAGGAGCGGGGAGACTTCAGCAACAGTCAAGCAGGAATCAGGAAGAAACTAAACAAGGGCAATTAAAATTCAACAATAAATCAATTATCAGAGCGTCAGGCGCTCTTCTCGGCCCAGACCGACACAGAAATGCTCTGAACCAGGTGGGAAGTGCCTGTTCTGGCCCGAGCAATGTGTCCCTTCCCTGACTGAAGAGAAACAGACACAAAATGCTGGGATTTGCTGAGGTTAGTATTTGGTATGTTTTAATAAGATTGAAAAGCTTCGTGTGCCCCCAGCATGTAGCTGAGTGTTTTATGCTCTGGAGGGCTCACAAAAAGCGAGGGGGCTGCCCAGACCAAGCCAAGGCATTGCTGTGCTGACAGCCACCGCCAGCCTGGAATGAGCCCCCGAAATGCAGCTCAGGCTGCTGCCTGCTCGGGCTTGTCAGGCATCAGCACTCAGGTAATTCATTTAAAAAGTCCAATAAGCCGCAGTCAGTGTTTCCCTTACTATGAATCTGTTGTCATTTTTGCTACTTATTTGGAGCACTTTTTTTGCTGTAGAACTACCAGGAGTAGACAAACGCAGACCGATGACACAATTTGCCTAGGAGAGTGTAACAGCTCCACGCAGCTGTTGATCCCAGCTGGATCCAACACGGCACGGGAGAGCATGAGGGAGGTCAGAGGAACAACCTCCAGCCGTCGTTTCTGCTCAAGAGCCAGAGAGAAACGCTTGAAATTGAGAATTCCAAAAGAATGACTTGGGAGTAGAAATAAAATTAGATTCCCATCAAGTTTGCAAATGTAAGCTACGAACGTCTCCAGCAGTTTCTGCCCGGAGCTTCTCCGCAGCCATGCACAAAAATCACACAGTTCTCCTGCCTAAACCCAACAGTCTCCAGAAACCACAGAAGTCTGAGTGCACAATGCCAAACAGTGTTTATAATGCACAATTAATTCTTAATCTTAGTTAATACAGTTCCTGCTGTAAGAGAAGTAGGGGAACCCTTCCTTTTTTTTTTATTACCAACTGGGATCTGAAATCAAAAGCAGTTATTATGATTTTTACTCATGACTAAAAGTAGTGATTTGACAGGTAGGAGCAATCATAAATAATATTTAAATGTAAAAACAGGTATTGCTTCTTGTTGAATTCACTTTAAATATCAGACATTTACCAGTATTCTGGATGTACAAACTAATGGAGAAGAAAATGTTTATTCTCCACCCCCCGGCAGATTACTGCGGGTTTTTTATACTTTGAAACTTAAATACTTGAAATATCTGACTTAGCTCTAAAAGCCCAAGCTGGAGTCTCAGGATACCTGAAAGCAACTAACAACAGGGTTGGAAAAATCAGAAATTAGGTTTTACCTCCTCTCCTCTCACAAGGCTTTTTCTTTTGCCTATTCTTTTTCTCTTCTTTTTAGAATTGCTGTAAAACCCCAATACCCTGGAATACTTCAGTTATCAAGATGGTTCACCCAAGGTCTGCTAAGGTGATGAGGTGGAGTTGTCTGTTCCCCTCACTCTACGAGGAAGACATGAGGTGGGCAAAGTAATTCAGTTAAAAATAATCAGATAATTGTGATACAATTCCTGCAACTGGATTTATTTCTTTGTCTCAAGACAAGGTCTTGAAATAGAGAAAGATGAAGAGGGCTGGGTGGCTTCACCTCTCTAGGGGTGCCTTCACTTGAGTGCTGTAAGATTTGAGTTCAGTTGGTGTGGTACTTGTTGCACCTGGAATAAGAACTGGTACTTTTTGATTTTTGTAAAACATATTCTCCTTGTTCTCCTTCTGTTGGAGTGTTCCTGGAAATAAGTACCTCAGTGTCATGGCCTGCCAACAATGCGTGTTGAATCAAATGCAACTTTTAGGTCCAGACAATGCAAAAGCATCCTGAATCCTTCCAGGAGACTCATTTCTCCTGTTCTAATATAAATTAAAAAAATATAATTAAAAATGCCTTGGCATTTCCCTCAAAGTGCATGGTGTTATGTCCTTCAGGACATGGCAGACACCTGTACACTGATTTGCTGGGCAGGGAAAACAGCCCAAATACAGAACTAACGTTTGTTCTCTTCAACAAAACCAGAATTTGACAAGAATAAGTTATATCTCAGGCCTTGTTAACTTAATAAATGCTGTCACCATATTAATAAACACTTTCTCGCTCTCAGACATGTCCCTCAGTACTCCTTTCAGCCCACTATTAACTCCTCCAAGGCAACAAAGAGCGTTTGGAGAGCTCCCCCCCGCCCTGGGATCAGGCTCCAGCAGTGACACCGGTGACTCTCCCATTACTGGGCTAACCAGTGATGGCCCTGCACAGTCACACTCTGGCTCTGGAGGCAGCTGCTCCCAAAGTCCCCCTGGCAAAGGTCAGGAAACCTGCCAGAGCTGCGAGGTTTGACCGAAACTCCCAGGGATGGGGTTACAGTGGCTGCAGTATCACTCTAACCAACAAAATAGGGGCTTTTTTCTTCAACAGTTAATCACACGACTTCCCTTGTCTCTAAGTTCCTTCAGTTGCCTTGACAGATGAGAGTACAATAATATAAATAAGAAATGACAGTTTACCAAAGAAGGTTAACATAAGGTCACGACCTTTTTCTACTTGACTTCTGCAGCTTATTCATGTGTGAAAACATGCTTTTGTAGCTGTAGCCTCAGCATCCCTTACAGATCTGGACTTGTGCCAACAACTGAGCTTTAAAATTACCATTTTAAATGCCATATAAAATGGTATTTATGTTCAGAAAATACCATTTCTGTATTCTGCGATGCTTGAGTAGAACTGCTTCGCATTAGACTAAAATATGAAATGAGGATATCTCTGCATTTCACAGCCTATCTCGCTGCCATAGGCTGTCAATGGTACCTCTGCTTCACAAACAAGGAGGCATTGAATACACACCCATTTCCTCTCCTTTCCTCAGACCAGGTTACACCTTTCCGAGCAAACCCACCCACGGCCCCTGCCCAGGCTGCCCCAGGAACACCACGGGATGCACAGGGCACAGCATCAGCCTGACAGTCCTACACTAGTAAATGTCAAATATTAATTTGTCACATTATTTGTGCAGCGATTTAGAGCCAAATCCCGTCTCATCATTCATTTCCATCAGGCACACGAGGAGCGGGAGGGAAGCAGGAGCTTTCTGTCACAATCTGTAATGCCTACGCGAGGAGCTGCCAGAAAATACTTCTCTGTCACAGAAGCAAACTGAAGTTCTGAGCATGAAGGCTGGAGAGTGAAAGCTGCAGTACAACACGGAGATAATTAGTTTTGAAAGGCTAATCAGGTCACTGCTCTGGCTGGCATTTCTATGGAGATGCACATGCCTTCACCTCAGCACATCTTGCCTCTTGATACGAGTATCCCTCACCAAAGTGAAGTAAGACTTTACAAACTACATAACTCTGAACGACATATTCTGCCGTAAGAACCCCCAAACAGCCAGGAAAGATTCCTACAAACAGCCAGGAAAGATCCCTACAGCCCTTGGAAGCAGGATAGACTGCACAGCATGGGGTGTCCCAGGCTGTGGATCCCCTTCCCCACGTGGGTCCAACCAGCCACAGAACCACTCAAGAAGGGGAAGGTTTAATCAAAGCTGATAGCAATAACTATTTTAAGATTATCTCACCTATTTTATGCTGTTGTCTTGTGCATATTCATGGAGCCTCGTGTCTTGCACACACCTCTGACACCCTAGAAGGTGGAGATGTTAAGCATTGTCAGCTCATTCACGCTGTGAAATCAGGCCTTTGGGTCTCCAAAAATTTGCTCACAAACCCCCAGCAATGACTGATCAAAACGGCTGAGCACTTCAGCACGTTGTTGGTTAGTGAATTTTTTATCCGCTTTCCCTTCCTTAGCACTAAACAGCTACAAATGGCTAAAAAAAAAATGTTAAAAAACCCAACAGTTATTTCCTGACATCTTTCCCTTTCGTCAGAAGGATGCTCTACTTTGTTTCTGAAAAACACGATCAATCTTTCCAGCAATAATGACTCGCTGAATAAAATCTGTGCTACCTCCATGCCGCTTTTCTAACAATACACCTTATTTGTACGTTGGCTTATAAAAAAAAAACCTGTACACCGATCGATCATTGCAGGCACCAGTGAAATAAAACCAACCATGAGACAAATAATGGGAGCAGAACAATAGTGCACATCTATTTAACGCCTGAGTTTAGACTAAGGGGTAACATAAAGCACAGTGATGCTATAAAGACAGAAAGAATGGAACAACCTGGAACAACAACAAGCTTTATTCCTCCAAAACCACTGGTTAACCTGAACGAGGAGCTGTTCTACTCCCATCTAGAAAATGACTCCTCTGAGCAATGCAGAGGCATCAAAAAAACCCCAGTTCAGTGTCACGTCCTGGAAGACCTTCCAGCAGCACACAGAGTTTTGTTTGGGAGCTCACTCTTCCCTCACGTGGTAACCAACCACTAAGGCACTCATACTGTAACAGCTGATGGCCAGAACATGCCTGAAAAGTGGCCTCCTTGCAGGTCAGTACAGCCAAATGCTCATTGTCATTGTCACCTCTGCAAAAGTTCAGGTGTATTGAGTGACACCACCACGTTCACTTTGTTCTACGACTTGAGCGTTTCCAGTTCGTTGTATCTTTCCATTTTTGCCTGAAGATTTCAAAAAATGGCTTCTAAACAGCTAATAATATATTCCCCTGCAATTCCTGGTCAGATAAAATTTAGTACAAAAATGAAATACCTTAAGCTCTGTTTGAGTTTTTAAAGACTGTCCAAATGCTAGAATTTAAAGTATATTTTAAGCATAGAATTGTGCAGAAGGAACATTAATTTGACTAACTTATTAACACAAAACTATCCTAATGGAAAAATGACTCTTGCATGCTAAGGATTATGATGAGTAGGACTCCTGCTTTCAAAAACCTTGGGGTTTGGACAACTTTCATGCACTGAAAGCATTCGGTAGTTATCAAAACACAGACCTGTGCACTGGCTCATGGGAAAAGTGCCAGTCAGGCCCCAAAAGAGGTAAGAGGGGTGAAGCAGCAGGGATCTGAATCATCCATGATATTCCTGGATTCACCTCTCCAAAGGCCAAAATGAAAGCACAGAGGACCATAATGCAATATTTCAGTCAAAATAAAATAACCATCTACATCTTATTTACACTGTCAAGGTGGATCTCAACTGCTAGGTTGCCATAGAAAATAATTCCATCGTCTTTTAGTGAAAAAAGGAGTGCAGCCAAATAAATTATAAAGTTAGGATATGACCACAGGCAAGAAATACAGTGCTTTGTAAAAAGGAGCTGGACAATGGTAAAATAAAATCTTGGAAGAAAGGAATTTGTGAGATACCGTGCAATGGGAAAAGACAGAGAACACAGTTTCTCGTGAAAAGATGATAATACAGTTCATGCAAAGCTGCCCTGAGATTAAAAAAAATACCGTCACTGATGCATTTACTGCAGCACTGAAATGCAGGGGAGGTGCAATCCAGGCACACAGCAGAGCACACCAGAGCATGTGGCAGCACATCCCCGTTACCTGTGTCAGGGGAGAGCTCAGGAAGAAGGAACTGCTCTGGCCTGCAATGCAGCACACCTTGGGTACCTAACACCTGGCCTCCTCCACCTTCTGCAGCATCTGATGATGCACAAAATACAGTGACTGTAAGTCAACACATCATCTGGGCTTGTTTACACCCACTCTGTTTACCAGTGCACCTTTAGAAGTCTGACCATAATCCATTATGTGTTCTAACGTAAGTTTTTGCATAAGAACAAATTTTACCCTATAATGCACTAACTAGACTTAAATCTGCCTTAGGAAAAAGACAAATGGGTTTACATAGCATGTGGTTTTAAATCCTTTTTTATTCAGTTAATCTCTAGCTGTGGAATTGTGATTGAAATGTGAAAATGTATGTGTATCTTCTGATAAGAACCATTTTGCTTTAGAGACAGATGAAATATTATCAAGCGTATACACTTTCTTCAAGTTTTTAAATTGATGATGGAAATCCCATAATCAGAACATGGCACAGCCAATCCAGGTTAAGTGATAACATTTTTTTCAACAAAATAAAACAAAACCCCAACCCTTTGAAGTGTTCTTACAGTTACATCTTCATAATCCAGACATGAGAAGATCTGCACTCTCGACAACCCTGAGCACACGCTCTTCAGCTGGCTCCACATAAAAGCCAGCGTTTCCTTCTCCTTCCTGAGTCTGCTGACTCCTTAATAGCAGTGAGACCTGGCACAAAGCATTACCTCCACATGATTTTCCATCTTCCCCCAGCTTCTGGCCAGCTGGACACTTGCAGTGGTAGCTGCCGATGGTGTTGCAGCAGCGGTCGTGGCAGCCCCCATTCTCCGTCGTGCACTCGTTGACATCTGCCAGAAGAAAGCACAAGCAAGCCGTGAAGAGTGGGCACTGACCACATTGCCTGAAGATCTGAGGACAATCGTGTCTGATGGACGTGAAAAAATGAGAAAGTTTCTCAAATGAACAGCTCAGGACCCTGAAGCAACCCCAGGAGCAGCGACTCGCAGCTACGCCGCTGAGCCCCTCCACCCAACCGAGTTGTGCCAGGGGAGGTCTAGATTGGGTGTCACAAAACATTTCTTCATTGAAAGGACTGCCAAGCACTGGAACAGGGTTCCCAGGGAAGCGGTGGAGTCACCGTCCCTAGAGGGATTTAAAAGACAAATATCATAGAATCATTACAGCTGGAAAACACCTCTAAGATCCTCGAGCCCCACCGTTAGTGGATGTGGCGCCTGGGGACGTGGTTTAGTGGTGGGCTTGGCAGTGCTGGGTTCATGGTTGGACTCAGTGGTCTTAAAGGTCTTTTCAACCTAAACGATTCTGTGATTCTAAGCGTTGCAAGGGTGGGATTTTCCTCCTCCCCTTCTGCACAAGGTGAGTGCAGAGCCCACCTGGCCCCGGCTGCAGGCTCTACCCAGCTCGGCAACTTCCATCTCTGGGCAACACCATCAGGAACAACCTCTGTACAGTCATTCCAGCAGCCTCACTTGTGTGTTAAGTTGCTTCTAGAAGTAGTGGCAGAGATAAGAAACCTCCGAAAGATGGTAGGATTTTAAATCAATTATGGTCCTGCTTTCTGTCAGGTGCTAGTACCTACACACCTGACTTATTCACCTTGTAAGCTGGTCTTTTCCTGCATGCAAAATGGAACTTTACACATTACAAATGAAGAACATTAAAGAACTAAATGAAAAAAATAAATAAGTAAAGAGACAGCCAGTGGCAGAGACAAATCAATAGCAAAGACATTCACTTCTATATCTACTTAAATACCCTACATAAGAAATTTCAAAGAAATCCATCAGGCCAGCAGTACCGCTCTGCTGAGCAGGAGCAGAGACAACAGACGGTAAGGAAGTGATTTCCAAAACAGAAAATTTGTTCAAAGGGGATGGTTAATGTAACAAACCCAGCAGGTATTTGCTGCACTGATTCCATGCACACTGCAACTCGGGAAATGCCTTCTCACTCACTTTGCTCTCTGAAGTGTTAATGTCCCACAGACACCCAATCCAGCAGCACCAGGGCAAGCAGGGATGGACCTGTGTGGGAATAACGGGCTCCGGGGGGCTTGGCTTCAATTTTTGGGCAAATGTCTTGATCTGGCTGTGTGGCAGAGCCAGGGCTGAGGAGACAACACCTCCTCAAAGCCAAGGGTGCAGGTGACAGATCTGACAGGCCTTTGGCACTGGGAGGGATCTCACACTGCTTTCAGGTGAGCCAGTGGGAAAGCCAGGAGGAGGAGGAGGATTAAGCAGCAGAAGATAATCATCATGGCTGTAAAAACCACAGGCAGTTACTCTGTACTAGTGGCACTCCTCATTCCCAAGGGGGAAATGGGGCTTTTAAAAAAACCCATTTAATTAGTTTGTAAAGAAAAATAAAAAAAAAGAATTTCACATTCATGCAAGAGAGGTGAGAGCCTTTCAACTGCAACCCTTCAGAGTTAAAGACTAAGATTTACCAAGGTTTGTTAGTTCTTCGATGAGCTCAAGCTTCACTTGACTGATTCATTTCTGATCCTGGCTAAAAGCCACTGGTTAAAAGAAATTTTTGAGGAGGTTTCAGACTACTAAAAAGCTAAAAGAAAAGGAATCATGAAACATCAACTTTTGGTAAAGCGTAGCTAAAGAGGCACAAACCCACTAAAACCATCTCATTTCTCTACGGCTTTAGATTCAATGCAATGATCAACAAAATGATAATTTTTCTGTCGTCAGTGATACTGGAAAACACTGGCAGGCTATAAAAAAATAAAATAAAATAAAATAAAATTCAGTTATCTCAGAGCTACACAACAAACCAAATCCTAACTCGCGTGAAGCCAGCAAGGCTCTTTTTGATTTCACGGGAACGCAATTTAAACAGAAACTTTTCCCCGAGAAAAACACTCCCCCCCTCCTCTCCAAAAGGCAAAAAACAAACGCTACCAAAATAAGAACGTGCGTCTGCTCGCTTCTCCTCGGCTGAGACGGGGAGAACATATGACAAGCGACAGATTTTGGATGTGTTCCTCCAAGCACTGGGAGGAGGCACGCGAGCGCTCAGAACCGCGCGGAGAGCGACAAACGGGCCCCTTCCAAGGGATTCACTCCCCCCACAGCTCGCAGACATCTTGATGTGCCTCGTGGTAATAAACAGTAATGAGCCACATAATGACCCGGCTCCACAGCTTCGACTTCTATTTATACTAACAGGATTGGAAACTAATAAAATCTCCTTGCTCTTTTTAATTTTTTTTAAACAAAGTAAAGGGAAGAACTACTTTATTCTTTAGCACCCACAATGCTACGTGACCTGCTGGCATAAAATATTGACCGGGTGAGGTGGTCTAGGATACACAGCCCGATTTATTAACACCAGTGTCTATATTTTGAACCAAAATATTGGAACAAAACCTTTCCAGCTGAGGAGCTAATCATTATCCTCTTGATTTCACCAGGGTATAATCCATTCGGAAGTGCACAGTGCTGTTGCATGCTAATATATAGGAAGTTTCTCCTTTGATTGCAGAGTGTTCCTGTTAGCAATTAGAAATCTCTTCCTTCCTTGTTCAGCATAAAATGCCGTGGTCCAGCTACAAAAGTATTGGTGCTGTATGACTGAGAACCTCATTTTCTCCTTCTTCTAACTCTACTTTCTAAACGTTCCAGGATTTCCTTGTCTCTGCCGTAATATTCATCTTTGTCTTATGATGAAATGTTTTCATGCACTTCTTTGCTGCTTTTTACACCAGAAACCCATCACTTTTTCTATTACACTCGCAAAACATGACCTGCCATCTCCATGTGTCGTTACAACAAACACCTTATTTAAAGCTAATCATCACAAAATAAACTATGATTTAATTTCTGAGTTAAGACACCAAAACAAGCTTTTTTGATACAGCTTTATCAGAAAGCAATCACATTTGAAGGAATACAGTGACTAGGTATAAATCTCACCGGTTTTAGCCTAAATGCTATGAAAATTTGCTGTCTAAGCATCCGCATCCTTCACTGTCCTGTCTCTTGTTGAAGACCTTCTCCACTGCCTGCTCCCTGCCAACTTGTTTTCTGCAACTCCATAATAAAGGTCAGACGTTGCCTCAGTCCAAAGAAGCACAAAAATAAATGATCTGAATGTGAAGTAATAAAGAATGTGTTTTACATTTGTAAAAGGCCGGGTCATAGAGCTTTTACAAGCCACAATCAGCTGTTCCATATTCCTAAAACAGAGTAGAGCCAGGATTTAAAAATCGGATTACAGCTTTGCCACTGAAAAAAGAAAGAAAGAAAAAAAAAGAAGCAAAATAAACCCAACAAAAACAATTCTGTCAAATGATAGATTTCTGTCTGCTTTCCATATTCAACGTCACTCAAGGTTGCAAATATATTTTGCCTTTTGAACAGTGAGAAAAATGTCAGAAAATTTCTGACACGTAACAAGTCTGCCACGTTAGGTCTGACAAAAGTTCAATGTTATCAAGCCTATCAATCCATCTGTAATGACATGCTGTAGGCACTTCAAAAAAAAAATAAATGTGATGTTTGCTACTGCAATGTTTCACGTTTATTTATAGAGCCAATGTTGCAACACAAAAACATTATCCATGGGACATACTGGATGTGAGCCTTCAATCTTGCCATGGGAAGAAGTAATTGAAAACACCTTTCATCTAGATTAACTTGATATTAACTTTATATATGATCTGTGTAGCATATATGTGGGGAAAAAAATTCCCACAATATATTTTAAATTCAATAGTATGTAAAAATATGGATTGCTGACATGTGCCCATGTCCCACACTCCTGCACACGTGGTATTGTAGAACAGAACTACGTAAAAAGGTGTCTTTTCTCCAAAAATCTTGTAAAATACTTGATATGGAAGGGAACATGCCTTTTTTTCATGAAGGAGACCACCTCTACCCAATTAACCATGCCGGGGAGCTACATGCTAAATGGAGAAGGACGATTCCAATCCCTTCACTTCTCTGCTCTTGTTTAATGCTATTCCCAGTCTGAAAACATCACCCACCCTCAGCTCCAGGGAAAACAACCCTTCAGGCAAGTTTGTATGAAAACGTAGGTGATTTCAGATTTCCTACAAATAAATGAAAGCTTTATATAAAAGCAGACACTGGACAAAGTGGTTTTCATTGCTAATTCCAGCTTGAAATCTGACAGCAGTGACCTGCTCTATCACCAGCTCTCAAATGTAGAAAGCAGATAAAGAAAAATCAGTGCGAAAGGCAGAAATGCATATTGGCATTGGGGCAGAAGCCTCCTCTCCACACCTCTCCCCTGAGCTGTTGGCGAGGGCTGCAGCTCTGCAGGGTCTCCACCTGGAGCTCAGCTCAGCACCTTTAGAATCCAGTGAGGGATTAAGCCTGCCCTGAGCACAGGGCTGGCCAGACCTGGGGAAGGAGAAACACCTGCGCCGAGCAGGGGCTCAGTTCTGCAGCAGGAAAACCATGAAGTGAAACGCCATCTAATTTTGGCAACAGTTTGTATGTTTAGATCAGTGGAACACAGCAGTTAACTCACTGCCTGCAGGTGAAGTTATTTTTACTTTCCCCATACAACAAGTTTATGCAATATTCATTAATATAAAGACTAATTTTTAAGATAGCAAAAGCAACCTCATAACTGAAACCCGGTATTTAAAACCCATTTTCCAAGGTTTCTGTGTTTGTCAGCTGTATACGAGCAACAGCTTTATTCACTTGGGGCAGCCACACGCAAAGCTGCCATTAGGGTGCCCAGCTTTGGGGCTAACCCGCGCTCTGACCCGTGAGCCGCTGACTCCAGTGCGTGTCACAGCTCCCTGGACTTGCAATAAATCACCCAAGTGGAATAAAATCTGTAAAATCATTCCCATTGTTACGGCAATCCTGCCCGGACAAAGCCCACCAGCTCGGAGCGAGGAGGTGATTTTGATTAGTTTAAAAGCGTTAGGGTAACACACCCGGCTTCAATCAGGGCTCACAGGAACCACAACACGTTTATTTACAGGGAAGACACCATTTCATTAATAACTCTTGGGACTTTCTCCTGAATACTATGATGAAGACGGGCTGATTTCAGGAATCTGAATGTTAAACATCTTTAAGAAAGCAGTTTGATTCCTTCCTTTAACTGGCACTGGCAAGCTTATATTGACTTTTATAGCAATTTAGAGACCTAAATTCCTAACTCAGAAAACATAAATGCTGTTGGGTAAAAAAAAAACCAAACCAAACCAAACCCTCATGATGGTTAGGCCCAAAGCCTAAATATAGTTTATCGTGTGCACCTGAAATGCTCCTATATGTGTACTTTAATAAATCTGAGTGCCTGGCACAAAAAGGTGTAGAACTGCAACTACCTTACAATTTGCTTTTATAAAGAGGTATTATAGGCAAGTGTCCGCAAATCACAATGCACATTTCACAATTTCTCATATATTGATCTAAATAATTTGATTCAGTTTTTTAAAAATGCTGAAGATCCAAAAAATAAGTATCTCCTGAAGTTTTACACACTGGGTTTTTTTTTAAATTACAGCTTGGATGGTCTGCAACCAAAACCATATGTCTAAAAAAAATCCTGAAACCTGTGAAAGTTGATTTGAACTTTAAAGGCCACTCACTGCTACAATGCAACATAGTTCACACAAACACATGCACATACATCATATCAACACCACACATAAATATAATGTAATGATCAAATACACTGGACAGGCTGCCAGGCACAACACTCACACCCCAAAGACTGCATTTGTCTTTTTCTTGGTTTCCTGCAAAAAGCTTTGCAGCAGTTGTCTTTGAGCAGTGATTGTCTCTAAACATAAATTACATACATCACTTCCAGCACTAACCATAAATTATCCGCCTGAATAGCAAACAAAGCTGCTCGTTCTGATAGTCAGCGCAGCCCTGCCCGGGTATTGATTAAGCACTCTCAATGCTTTATTAGGTTTTCTTCCCCCACAAAGTCAATACCAGAATGAATATTTCTTCCTGGGCCGTTATGAAGTATCGTAAATCTGAGTCATTATTAACAAGCGCCTGATTAGTGGAGCAAACTTATCGGAGAGTTTGGCACGGGCTCCTGGAACGTCACCTCCCAGCAAACACCCATCACTGCCCCTGTCTCTGCTGGCAGCTGTGGTGCTTGTGCTTCCACAAGTTATCACCTCCTTTTTCCAATTTTTTTTTTTTTTTTAATTAAAGAAATTACTGCTGCACTCATTCCTCTTTATCCCCATGTCACATTGCCATATGCAGGGAACATCCGTCATGTAACGAGTATGTGCATGGCCCCTGTTCCCCAGAGATGTGGGGCTCTGCCACAGTTTGCTTTCTTTTCTTACTACGGCACTAAAAAATTTCATTTAATTCAACTTAGATACAAAACCAAAAGCAAACAAAGCTCCTTGTTAAACATACTTAGCTAACATTCATTTCTCCTTATTAAAATCATCATCTGAAGAAAAAAACCAAACAGATTCATCAACCATTTGCACTTGCTAGCATTAAGAACAACTCCTTTGAAGTCAGAATAAAATCCTGTAGGGAGAAAATACAGGCTCAAAGTTTAAATAAGTGAAACCACAAGCTCTTAAAGCCCAAGATGCTGGCACACACTGCTGTCTTAGACCGGGGACCTGTAGCACATCTTGTGCCACTACAGAGAACACTCTGTACCTGCTGCAGGTACAGAGATGGCCCTTTCCACCCCAAGCTCTCCTACACCACAGACCAGACTCAGCTCTGAAACTGGCATTTAAAAATCCTTTTTAAAATCCCTGTCCCTGGCTACGGCAGTCGTCATAACTATATACATCTGCTCACTTTTTAAAATTTTTCTTCTGCTTTTTATTCCTAATGTTCTGACATCTTGCAACAACGACTTCCAAAACCAAACTGTTACGTGCAAAAACACCAGCTTTGATTTCTTTTGATCCCTCCTTAAAATTCTCTATCAAGCAGGAACGACTACTTTCCTAGAACTGAAATGCAGGACCTAAATCACACCCAAAGTTTTCCTCTGTTCACTAACTAGAACAACTAAACTGAGAGGTGGAGAGAAGAGAAGGTCTATCACAGTACAATGAAATCCTGTAATGGCACTCATTTTTAAACTATGTTTTCCCAGACAAGGTATGAATAATGCAACCAAACACCCCAGAACATCTGAATAAAGCAACACCAGCCTAGCAGATGCTAATTGGCAGCAATTGGCGCTGATTGTGGAGTGCGGCTGGAGCTGTGATTACAAACAGAGCTGATGCAGCCAGCCCAAACCTCAAGTACTGCTTCTGCAATTAAAGATATTTTATCAAATTAGACAAGTGTTTGCCTTTCCCTGCTATGATGGTTATGAGCAAAACATAAAAGAAAGCATGGCTGGCTGTATGGCACATCAGAGCTCTGCCGAGATGGGTTTCTTTCCGCTTCTACTTTTTATGCTACAAAATGGAACCCTTTTAGAAAGAATTTAGGGCTCTGCAGTGAGATCCTTAAAAGCCCTCGCTTTTGTCTACAAGTGCTTTTGCCCTAAAAATGCAGCCTCTTTACAGCGTATCTGACTTCCAGCACCGACAAGTGCTGGTTATGCACACTCAAACACGGAAAGGCTTTGAACTTTCCAAGTCCGATTTCACAATATAAGCCCTTAGTATTTCTGCAGGCAGGTAAACATTCTTCAAACATCATTTCCGAGGCAGTGACTATCAGTGACGCTGCAGGACTTTTAGTAACCAGACTGATGCTTTGAGTGCTAAACCCCAAGCACAAGCCCCACGGCTGACTCCAGCCAAGCCATCCTGGCACCCAAAGGAGAGTTCACAAAATGCACCCTGAACTCCAGACATCCTTGCACCCTGCTGCCTTCTGCTTTCCTGGGGAGTCAGTAAAACACTTGGTCATGAACTAAGGCTGGCTCTTTGCTAGTATTTTCTACTATCCCCAACTCTCCTCTCTTGCTTCTGGATCTCAAAAAAATTTACATGAACTTCTGCCTTTTCTCCAGCTTCCTGTGAACACCTATAAATCAGGTCAGCAGAACTGAACTGAAAAAGGATATAGAAAAAAACCCAATGCACTGGGTCATTTCTAAAAGCTTAGCATTTAGAGTCATTCAATTTTACAGATCTCCATGAGAACAAAAAAAATCAAGGCTATGCACATTTATGGAGGTTCTCAGGCTGAGACAGCTGGAGAGTGACAGCCAGTGCCATATAAAAGTGTAAATAACCTGAAGACGCCCATGGGTTAGCCAGTGCCAACATCTTCAGGACCAAACACAAGCTCAGAGACCACAGCACGGGCATCAAAAAGGAACAGCAAGGAAGCAAAGGCAGCACTTTGTATTTTCTGCTCAACCTGTACTTTTAGGAGATTTATGATGTCAGGTCTTATGAAGAGCACTGCAATGATCCAACACAGCAATAACAAAACCAGAGATAAAGATAGATGTGTACGCTGGTGATGCCTTTGAGGCTCCCCAGGATGAAAGGCGAATGAACAATTTCAAACAGAAATAAATGCTTGTTCCAGGTAAAACCTGTAAGGATGGGTCAAGCTTGTACCAATTTAGCGGTGGCATACCACGTGCAACGTGGGGTGTTTAGAAGCTCTGCTGTAATATTACTCAAAAATCTGTGTACAGCAGCAATCTAAGTTTGTGACAGCAGGAGTGTGAGAGGATGAGCTCGAGCCAGCAGGATGCAGGAACAGGGAACCGAGTGCTGCAAGAAGGGCTTATCTGGAAATCAGCTTCCAAACACCCAGGGAAAGGACACAAATCACAGCTTTAGCTTCTAGCTGCAGAAAAGACAACAAAGGAAAGTCCTGCTGGAAGTGTAGATTAAAGTAAGTACTTATTCCAGCTTTGTCTGTCTTTATTGTGTCCTCAGAAGAACTCATCAACCTGAGCAAGCGAACTTTCGTCTACACCTGTGGAATAAATGTCTCAAACCCAGGAGTGTCCTTGTGCCCACTGCAACACTGTGGGAAAGGGACACCTGAAGCACTCCACAGCCAATTCTGGTACTTCAACCCACACCAGGGCAGCTCTCCCCTGGCCCAAAACAGTCCCTGATGTCACGGGTACAGTCCTTGATGCAGCAGGTGGCCAGGACTGCAGGTGCTGAGTGACAGTGCTGCCACGGGGGAACCCTCCGAAGCAAAAATGCCAAACCTCTCTCCCGCCCACAGTGCTCAGTGCAGGACCAAAGCCCCAAGCTCAGAAGTTGCTGCTTAACCTACAAACAGGCTGAGTGTTACAACAGTACGGTCTGAGCCAGCTGACAAATTAGGCAGCTTAAATTTCAGGGCATCCCTATTGTAATAAGCCAGTTCCTCACAAACTATGCTTTTTCATAATATAATTAACCCCAGCACTAAGCATGTGAGCAAATGAGTTCATTTTTCACATGAATAATGAAAACCCTTTTTTCTTTTTTCTCTTTTCTTTTCCCATACCATTACAAACAGAAATGAATGTAAAAAATTTCTCAGCAGAAAAAGGACGATGTGTGCTGGCTTCTAGCTTAGAATAGGAATTCATTATGGAGGTTTAAATGGAAGCTCCTATTTTCTTTTCTTATTTTTCTTAATAGTTGTCCTTGCCAGTCTAATCCAAACCTTTGCTCATCATCAGATCTAGCCTGGGATTAGATCAAACAGCCTCTGCTATGGCCTGAAATGGGTTAAATATTTCTTCCTTCCCATATCCTCCTGAATATTCTCTCCCATCTTTTGTTTTCCATTTCTAGAAGATCTTTCTAGCAGTTCTGTGGGCAGAATTACTCACTGCCCTGACAAAAATCCTGTGCTAACTTTAACTGTAAACTCACTCCACTTCCTACTACAGAAAGTAACGTTTCTGTCATCATTCCCTGCGTGGCTGAAACACAACCACACAACCAGGTCACTCGTTTACAAGAGACACAGATGGGAACTGGTTAATCAGTTTACACAGGCAGAAGCATAAGGCACAGTCACTGTGCCTTCCAGTACCTGATCTTGTGTGTCAAGGGCAAAGCAACCCATGGGAAGAAAAAAAAAGAAAGATTAAATCTTCATCAGTTTAATTTGTAAAGAAACCCAAGGGAAGTCATTATTCCCAGGGACTCCATTGCCTAATTTGTCTTATGAATTCTTCCAACTCTGACACCAATGGGTGCTTGTTAACTACTGCTTACTGTGATTGCTGCTTACTGTCCCTGCTGAAAGGGAGTCCTTTGAAAAAGCAGAGATGGCATTTAGCGCTGAACAGGAGCTAAATATTGCAGAGAGGTCTGAATCCTCCTCATCAGAAACGGCAGCCAGGTGAGCATCCCTTCTTTAACTGAAAGGGAATTCCCACTAAAGAATTCAACCAGGGCACTTAAACTCGAATATGGAGTTACATCAAGCTTGAGAAAAGAGGGATGTACAAACCACTAACTTTCATGCAGATTTCACCAGTGACAAGCTCGAAGCACAAGACTGAAGAAACAGGATTTTCTCTTTCCAGTTAAATTAACAATGAGTAGCAGAGCGCAGCTGTGATTTCTCAGGGCCTTTCCCAGCAGAGCAGCACAGAACCCTCCTTTAAAACAAATAAATCAGGCCCAGCGTGGTGGGGTATGGCGGACACCCTGCAGAAGGAACAATTTGGCAGCCAGTTCCCTCAGCCTGACGCCAGCATTTGAACCTGGGACCTTCCCTGCTCCTGCTCACACACGTGCTCACCACGTGTAGCTGCTGCCTGAGCACAGGGGGCAGGCTCAGCTTCACAGCCGGGGAATTCTGCTCAAAAAAACATGGGATCCCAAGGTTTTTCCAACGGACCAGTGTCAAAGGTGATCACAGGGCAGAAATTAGAGGGCTGAAATTGTTAATCTCGCACGGCTAAAATTAATTCATACCAGAGCAGGAAGAGTCCAGTTCATGTAACCCAAACTTCACATTCTGGTTCCCAAAACAAACTAAACTTGCCTTTTAAATCTCTCTGGATGTCAGGCATCTGGTTGTGATGGAGAGCCATATACTGTTTTTTCAGGGGGTATAACCAAAGAGAAATTTGCATGTGTGTTTTCAGTGAGACATCAGCGTCTTGTCAGTTCAAATAATTTAAAACTTCAAAGTTCCTACATCATTTGGTCTTTTTGTACATGATCATTTTACACCTTAAAACATGCGTTCCTCTACCTCTCTCCCTGCAAACAGCTGACATATATTTCCATGTTCTTCACTATTAACCAAGTGTGTACCATAGTAAAATATTACATCACACCACACTCGTGTAAGATTGTTTGGTTTAGGATCACAAACTCTCTTCTTTTGAGCAACAGTAAGGTCAAAGTATTAAATTTAAATCTCTTAAACAGAACATGCATTAGAAATAAACTTGAAATTTTAAAGATCTATTGAAAATGTTCAAAAAACTAAAAACAGACAGCAAAGTGCAAACCCTTCTTGGGGCAGAAAAATTCAAACAGGGCCAGAAGGCTGCGTAAAAATAAATACATATCCAGCACGCACTTGTGTGCAGTACACGTAACGTGGGCAAAGACGAGTATATCCCACAGACACGTGTATTGTTTGGAGTCTGAGTCCTGTTTTCAGAAGAGTGAGGAAGTAAATCAATAAATATGTTTACCTTGATCTTTAGCTCACTCTTACACATCACTCAGAGCATCTCATTTAACCAAAGCTCTTCAAACCCAGCGCTGCCGGCTCTTCAGCTGGTGGAAAAACAGTTGCACAACGCACGTCAGAGGAACCCAAGGCTGAACAGCCTGGCCTGAGCACTGATTAAAACCAAGATCTTTCCTGTTATATGCATAACACTCCCCCTAAACACGAGCAACAAGGCAGGACGGCAGCCGCAGGTCCATGCCAGTTCACAGCTCAGGTTTCCACATTCGGAATTTCACCCTTCAGTTCCAATCAAAAAATAAATTCCTCACATTCAAGCCAGGCTAATTACTTTTTTGCATGGAAGAGACAGCCAAATTCACTCTGACGCACAAAGAGAAAGTGTGATCTACGAGCAAAGTACATCCACCACAACGTTATGGATGGTTCTGGAAATGCAGCCAGAAACAGACGTCGCTCCCAACATCGCCGCTGTTGCCAACAGTTACCACCTAATGTTGTCTGAGAGACTGCAGTGATTTCGTGTTCAAAGGGAAGGGCAAAGCCTCTGCTATCTCAGATCCCATGCCGCCGTTACTGCTGGCAACGGGGAGTTTTAACAGCTGGAGGATATTCCTGGAGAAGGCAGCGATCGCCTTCCCCACGTGGGATGCAACCCCTGCGTGTGAGTCCCTAGGTTACTTAAAAAAACAACAAACCACCCCAAAACCCTGAGAGGCGGCCTGAAGTTTTCTGCCGAAGGAATGAATGCAGCAAGGCCATAAGCTGTTCTTCAATTACAGGATACTTTAGTTACTAATTTCACTTTTTCTGTCCACACTGCACCGCCTCTTTGGCCCACCTAGGAGCTTAAAAGGATTCATTTTACTAGATTTTTATACCTCCTAATTTTACTAACTATTTGTATCTCTTCTCCAGGATACCTGCATTAAGACCATTAACAAACAGTGAAAAGTGCTGATAATGTGTGAATATTTCTCTATTTTTTTTTATTTTAAACACAGGAAAGGTGTGAATGGTGGCCAACACAGGTAATGCTAAAACCTGGTTATTACAGCACTAGAGCAAAAGACCAGAGGTTCAAAGATGGGAGAGGAGGAAATGAATAGTTTAACTTACACATTTTAAAACACAGCTCCGGTTCCTTTACATCTTTGTCTTCTTAGGGATCATGTTCTGAAATTCCTTTTGAGCATTATCAAAGGAACCAAGAGACAGCTTTTCCAGGAAGAGATCAGTTGGTTTGGGAGAAGACCAACAAATCTTCTTAGGCCAAGATTTAGGCCGTGTTCTTAACTGCTCCCCTAAGCCTGCGACCCGGAGAGGCAACGTTCCTCTGTAAAACAGACCTCAGGCTTAACTTAAAATAATCTGCTTCATCTTTGGGTGAAAGTTCTTCACAAGGTGCAAAATACTTTTAAACATTTTTTTTTTCCTTATTTCTTCCTTTCCCATCACCTCAACAGTCCCACGCTTCCAATTAAATTAAAAACCGGACCAGAGCAGTTTTGTGGGGTTTTCCCCTCCCATGATAAAGTATAATTATGAGATGGGGGGAATAAAATTACAAATTCCACCAAGGTCATTAATGTACAAAATGCAAATTGTCTCCCATTTGTCAAAGACCCTGGGGAAGTCTAGAGATAATTGAAATGATAGATGAACAGAGGAGACTAACTGCTAATGGCCTGTATATCAATGAATCAATGTCACATTTATGAAGGGCTTTGGGAAATTATTCTAAATACTTCATCTACAACAGCTGAAGTTTAGCCTACTTTTTCTTTTTAATGCTGAAAAATTAATGAAAAAGTTCAGTTTATAGTTACACAAGTGTAAACCTGGGGTAATTTAAGGTGCATGACAAGAAATGGAAGCGCTACTTATGTTTGTGCCAGATATGACCAAAGTTCTCAGTTACCAGGGATTATGGTATAAATAAAAGCAATATATATTTCAGAGATCATCAAATATAGGACCAGCCCTCACCCTCAAGGCATTTAAACTCAGCTATTTATCTCTGCAACTTATTTTCTTCAGATGGTGAATAAACTGAAAAATCAGGGAGTATACATATCACTGAGTGCTGTGCTTTCCCATTTTCCTCATATTTTCAATCACAAACTGAACTTCTCAGAGCAGGGGCTGTTTTCAGATGTATTTATGGGGCACTGACCAAACAGGAACAGGGAACAGACAGAGGAAAACCCAAAATATTTCCTTTTCCAACAAAAAATGAAGCAAATCCTGCAGGTAACTTCGGTACAGTTTCACAGAAAATCATATTTCCACTTCAAAAGGGGAAAAGCTACAAACCCATAGCTTTCACAAACCAGTAACTTCCTCTGCAGAGCCCTCTCCCAGTTGTGAACTGGCCACGCTACATTAATAAGGGACAAGGAGAAGACAGAAATAGAAAGAAAATTTCAACACTTAGATGTCATTGTGGTTGAATCTGTAAATAGTTTGGAGAGGTGGGTCAGTTTAGAGGGTTTCTTCTACTATTATGATTATTAATACATTTATTATTCTTTTTTCCTGCTTTTCTTCCCACACACCAGGAAGGTCTGGATGAAGGGAAGCCAGAAGGACAACTGCAGGCTTCTTTTGCAAAAAAAAATAATTTTCTAGCAAAAAAAAATAAACCATCAAATCCCCGTTTAAGAGGCAGTTTACACTGCAACAGGTACCATCACTACAAAATCACACAAATTAAACCCTTTTCAGTCCCAGCCTCACTGAACAAAATCACATGGAGGGGACAGGGAAAAGAGGTGATTTTTATGAAGTATCTGTAGGATTGAGAGAGATCTGTTTCATCTGGAAACAGCACCACTATTGCTTGGCTTGCGGAAACATGAACTAATCCAGAAACAAACATGAACATCCAGAACATCTGATTTCAACAGAATCTGAATGAAATGGTCCTGTCTGAAACACAGAACTGCTTCTCCTGTTACAGGATTTGGCCCATGAAACAAGAAGGGAATAAGGTTCTCACGAAAACAGCACTGAGAGGGAACTTTGCTGCTGTCTGAGAAAAGGCAACAAGTACACACTGCAGGTAGAATGATCACACCACATTTTCTGCTCATTACAACCACAAATATTCATAAAAAGAATTAAGAAGTCCCATCAAGCTGCTGAGAGAACAAAGAGGAATGTCCACGTGTTGCAACCAGCATTCTCAATTATGAAATATCACTAAGGATGATGGAGATCTGGAGCAGCTTCCAAACCCAGCGGTGTAACAGCTCACCTTAGCTAAATGAACATGTATTTGTCTCCTTTTATCTGTTGTCAGGTATTTACCCATTGGAGGGGAGCAGGAGTGTTCCCTCTCCAAGGTCTCAGAGCTGCCCTTCCCTCCTGCAGCCTCCCCTGTCCTCCCCAAATCCTTGCCCTGAGAAAGAGGCACAAAGAGGAGAAAGGTGCCCACCAAGAGCAAAAGCTACACCAAAGGAATACAGCTGAGCTTTACAGAAATCCTTAACTCGCCCGTGGAGGTGGCTACCAAGGGCTTTCTCTGAGCATCTCAGTTTTGCTGCTTCCCATCTGCGCTGCATTCCCAGCTGGAGTTTCATGGAGATGCTAAAGCAGCAAACCCCTGGCCTTTATGGATTTTCAGGGGAGGGTTGGCTCTCCATCACCGTGGACTCTGGAGCTAGGTAACCCAAAAAGGGCTGTCAGTAATTTGACCTCGCAGGGGTGCCAGAGGGTGAAGTGCAGCCCCTCTCTGTTGCTGCCACAGCTTCCTAAGCAACCAATTAACACAACATTCAATTCCTTCATTTGCTGAAGCACATTTGTTCTGCTAGATTTTAATTTTTTGAATGAGTGAAATAGGAGTTAAGACAATTTACGTGAGTTAATGATACAGTGCGAGTTAACTGATGGGTTATGGTGCACCAGGCTCTTTGCAGGGAACAATTCGCACGCAGCCTTTTAGGGCCATAATTACTTGCAAATACCAGAGACTCAGCACACTCTTCCCTTTTTATTTTTTGCTGTTTTACAGATGTGCCACTCTCACAGTACTAAGTGAAAACAGATTACCTGCCACTGATTACCCAATACATCCACAGAGGAAGGTGGGGGAAGCGTCTCTCCAGTGACAAGTTTTGATTTGTGGATTAAATTCCCCTCTTAATTGAGCCACGCTTCTTCTGCTAACAAATTCTTGTGGAAACCCCAGGATAAATTTACCTCTTTGCAGAGTAACTTTTCCTCACGTCATACCCTCCCCTTTCTTTCTCCTTATGTCATTAAGATTTTGAGCTATACATACGAACCCTTCATCTCAAACGCTCATTATGGAAATACTGCAAACCCCGAAGATGTCACAGTCATTTCTTTTACAGCTTTTCTTTTTGTAGGCGACATTCATATTGCAGAATAATTTAGACAGTAATTTAATCACAGGGTTTAGAGGTCCAGCAAATGTTACATTTACATAATGTCAGTCTTTCAGCAGATAATTTGGTCCTTTGCATGTGTTAAAAGACGACATCGCTTGTTAAGTTCATGTTAGTACGTTTAACCCAGCAGATGAATGGCTGGTTCCTTAATCTGCCACATATTTCTAATTTTCCTAAGGATGATTAGACAATTTTATTTAGAGTAAATTCATGAGCACCGTCATTCCACTGGAGTGACAAACCAAAAAGATTATTAAATCTCGGGGTCCAGAAATCTCCATAAAATGGTCATAAAGTCCTTGCAACATAGTAAATGCCATTCTTTTTCCTCATGGAAGTACTTCACTAGTCCATATATTGCTTCTGCCTCCTTTGAGTACGCGACTGAAGTTATTGAAATGTGCCTCATTAGTTTCATAATATTCTCCTAAGGACATATGGGTATTTTGTAGTACGGAAATGTACTGTCCTTTGTCTTGTCAAATGCTGCTAAAGAGAATGAAATAGGACGTAAGAAATGTGATTTAGTTTCTGTGTGCCAATGCTACTATCCTGGACATCCAAAAGATAAAATAAAAGGTGGTAAATCATCATTACTCACACATGTCTGTACAAGTGATTTTCCAAAAGCACTACTGTGTATTTAAACTTAGAAGAATAATAACGTAGGCAAACATCTCAGGAGCCTTAACACTGAATACTTACATTTAATACTGTATTTCTGCCTTTTTATTTTGAAGTTACACATTATATCCTCACTACTTAACATGTAAATTGAAATCTTCCTTTTAATTTAAACTTGCACAGTGTCAGGATTTACAGCAGGAAAAAACCTGTTGCATCATCTGGCCAGCCCATGCCACTGTAGGATATTCCCTTATTTTCCACTGCCTCACTTGTCTGGTTTTAAATGCACCGTAGCCAACCACAGACCAAATCAATAAGCCAAAAACTGCACCAAGAGCTGGCAGCATTTAGATCATTTAGTTGTAACTCGGTACAATTTCTACACCCTTTAAAATAGAAATGTGTTTACCTAGAGGACAAATTCATACAGCCTCCTATCAATGAAACAGGTAATAGACATCCACAGTGAGGGGCTGAGAGCAGCTGGAGAGCAAGGCAGCAGAACAGTGTGAGGAGAGACACTCATTATTCTCCTTAATTCACTTCTCTGACAATTGTCACCAGCCTGACTTCTACAGCACAGAGAAACCCTCGTTCTCCTGGCTTAAGATCTTGAAAGCATCGCATTTCATTTCTAAAAAAAAAAATTAATTTCTTCCCATCCTACACTTAATGACAAAGCAGTTTTCAATCTGTATCCTTTATCAGTTGTTTTGACTTATTAAAGGAGATGAATGGAGTTTTCCATTCATTATTTGTTTTTAAAATTAAATCTGAACAGTATTTCTGTTATGGCAAGTTTGGGCTGAGGACTCCAGGCAGATAAGGAAACTCAATATCTTCCAGATGTAAGACAACTGTGTATCCTCTTAGCAATGAAAAAATTGAATTGGTTAATTTGCATTAATACTTAAATGATAAAACTTTAAAACAATCGGAATTAAATCAGATAAAGATTTAATTACTACTAAGGTTAAAAAAAGGATTATTTGCTATTGCCACTTAAACAGAGCGAGTTCCAAATTTAGAGTCGACACAACGGACACAAGCAACTCAGCATGCACTGATAATTTTGTCATCAAAGTGATAAAATTCTGAACTCAAGGCACTTTCTTTGATTATTCTTTAACAGGGTTTGTAGTATGGCACTGGGACTGGATGATCCATCACCAAATGTATTTCCTTACCCAGCTGCTAAGTTCTTAAGACAGTTTAAGGAAATACCTGCCCAACATGAGGCTGGATCTCCTCGAGTCAGAAGGTCCCACCAGTTGACCCCTTTGTCAATTAGACTGGCACAGATACAACACCTTGTGGATCTGCACCAGGAATACCCTGGGGAAAACGTGCATGATCCCAAACTACGCCAAAAATCAGTGTGAATATTGATGTACAATGAGATCTTTAATGGCAAAATCCTTAAAGTTCTTTACATCAACCAAATAATTAAATTAAAAAGAACTAAATGTTTTCCCAATTAGGCAGCATGAAGTGCCAAATACTGATCTATTTTCATCTCCAACATGTTTCTATCATTTTTCTCCTTGCAGTCCCTGATGTTTCCCTGTTGAAAAAAACCTCATAAGAAAAAAGCTGTCTTACAAATTCAAACTAAACCTCCAAGTCTCATACAAGAAAGGAGAGAAAAGTTATAGAAGTCACTCCAAAATGCTCTCATTAGCACTTCTTTAGGTAAGAATGAGAATGAAAAAATGAGCTCTGTGAGGGCTGAATGTCACTGCTATTTGCTGAGGCTATTATAATCATATCACTGGCTTATTGAATTTCATAACCATGGTTCTACATCCTTCACTGACAACTATCAGAGAGCTTAACTCAAAATAAAACTCCAAGCCAGAATGAAGGCATAGACACAATATGCTTACACACTGAAGAAAATAAAATCTCAAAAGGTCAGATTTATTTCATGGTCAAATAGGAGCAGACATAAAGCTCCAATTCCTATCTTAACCCTTGTGAAGCCATAAAAGAGTGGGATGTGAAGCCCACATATTGTGTATGTATTCCCTGTCATGTGTCAACACAGCACAACACAACTCGAGAGAGAGCATTTCACTGGTTTTATTCTGAATATGAACCTCATTCAGCACCAGGAACGAGGCACTAATTCCATTTCTGGTACCGAACTGCTACAAACCTCACTGGGAGCCAAGCCCAGCACCACCAGGATCAAACCCGGAATGGGCAACAACAACCCACTCCTGTCAGGCACAGGGAGAGCTCCTCTGAAAACCCACAAGTGTGAGTAACTCGCAGCTGGCACAAAGCAAACCTTGCCTGGTCCTCACTAACACAGCTCATCCTCCCCCGACTGCACCAGCGAGCCATGCAGTGCAAAGGGAAGCAGTGCCTTTATGATGTATAGGTTTTCCTTACACGCAGGTTACACATTTAATTTGCTATTTACTGAAGCCTCTGAACTTGGCAGCAGAGGGAGACTGCATGATCGCCAAAATAATCGGAGAGAATTAGGACTAGACGGTGCAGTAATGACAAAAGCCTTGGGAGAGGTCCCACAGATGTTTCCTGATGCTGAGCAGGAACTGCACGCAAACCCAACTAGTAAACAATAAACTGACTAATACAAGTCTTCAGCCAAGGCAAAAGTGGAATATTCAGCGACTCAAGAGTGTAAAAGATCTCACCTGCCTGCACTGTCCTGCACGAGGGGCTGGTGCCACGGCAAAGCCTGGGAGATATCAGTCTCCGACGGGCAAGGAGACAAACAAGATCTGCGACTTAATTAGGCCACAACTTTATTAACCTACTTTCTTCAGGGAGCTCCCAGTGATCGCTCACACGGTGCAGAACCATGATTCATTTTTTAATCATTTCTGTCTGGTAAAAAGCTGTGTCAGTGTTTCCCTCCCTCCTCCTCTTCACAGCCAAACTCCTCTGAGTAACACCCAAGGATCCAGGTGTGTGTGGGTGCCTCTATGGTTGTCACCTCCATGCTGTACCCCGTGTTTTCTAAGGACAGCTTCCGTCCCCCAGGGGAGTGCTTGCACAGGCAACACGAAGGTATCACAGAGTCACTCAGCCACTCCTTGGTACCAGCCGAGTGCAGAGACAATTAACAGTTCTCTCCACAGTATTTCCCACTGGGAAGGGAGACATTAATACCTTAGAAAGAAACCCTCACAAAGGACACAGTGTATTCAGAAGGCAATTGAACATTCAGATCATTCCTGCTGCCTCCTGGCCTTGTCACCACCTGAAAGGCAGGTCTGATAAATCCCAGTAAGTCCTCCACACACAGCCCCCGTGTCAAATCCCAAATGAATCTTGTTTACATGCAGAACAAACACTTCACAGGGCTCTTCCTGAGAGGAATTAGCCCATCTGGTCTTGTGTTGGCTGACCAGGAATGGTTTTACCTTTGAGGTACAGCAGGAAATTTCTACGAGAATTGCCTGTCCATTTGAATACCCAGTGAAGAGCAGAACCAAACACGAGCTCTCATCATCATAATTTTTTATAGCAAGGCTACAGCCCCAGGCACGCTCAGATGAAGACATGACAATGGACTTTTATGGCACTTGCAACTTTTGGGCCAAGTCCTCTGCAGGCAGAGCTCCAAAGACTCCAGTTACACCACGGGAGAATATGCCAATTGTCTGGCCAAGAGCATAAAGAACCTTCTCGTTATTGTTGTTAGAAACCAAATGACAAGCAATTCATTACTGCACTGCAATTCAGTGCAATTTATTGGTTGATTTGCTGTGAGGGATTTTAGCTACATACTAATACATATACTATAAAAAGAATGCAAATTCAGTAATGCAAGTCTAAATGAATGAGACATAACATTTTCTCACAGTTTGCAAGAAATTAACCTTTAACGTCTTTTCTATGCTTTGGGAACAGCACTTGGCCAAAAGCTCTTACAGTAATAAAGCAGTGACCCATAGCAAAGAATAAATGTCAGAGTGAAATGATAACAGCAAGCCTATTTGCCAGAAAGTGGTAATTTATAAGATTTTAATTTGAGATCATCATGGGGGGTCAGCCTTATCAAATAATTCAAAATGTAGGTCACAATTACAGCCCTTGAAGTGTGGTTCTGCTCTGAAATGTGACTGCAAAAATGGCATGTTTATTATTTCTAAATGATTTTTTTATCAGAAGCATTGAGTTTACAAGTAAAATGCTAATGGAACAGACTTGCTTTTTGCTTTCTCCATTTTTTACAATTGTGTAGCTCACTGATTTCAGTGCTTATTTCTGATTTACATTTCCCTAAAAGGAAAATCAAACCCCTCAGTTTCTCACCTTCCTGCTTCAAAGTTCCACAGAGCCAAATTACGTCCTTGTTGTTCCCTGTGTCACCAAAAGCTTTCAACAAATTTACACATTTCTGGGCTAACTAGAATGTAAAGCCTTTCCAATTCTCTAAGTAATAAGGGAAAAAAAAAATCCAATCCACCTCTCACTTCAGGCAGATTCCTTGGGTGGTGTCAGTCAGTGTGGCTCCATCAAAATCGATGGAGGTCTCCATCAAAATCAATGGCATTCACTCACGCACAGCTTTCTCTACAGCACTGTCCTTGGATTTGCTGGCTCCTCAAGTCTAACGGCAGAAGGAGAAAAGGCATTTAACAGGTTTTTAAATCACCCTGCCCAAATCAGTAACTGTGAAATGCTAACACCTGTCTGGAGCAGAGCAGCGTGCATGGCTAGAATCCAGCCTTTGTTTCAAAGTGAGCCAGACGTAGGACATGGTCCAGGAAGAAGGAAAGAACCATCAAACACATTTCCTACCTTTCCTCACAACATTATCCAGCCCTGTGATTGCCCAAGTTCCAGGTGGATCCTTGATCCAACGCAGTATAATCGTTCATTACTCCCAGCCCATTTCCAGAGAAACTGAATTAATTCTAAAGCAACAGAATGAAACGAGAAGGAGTGAGCGAGGCCTGGCTAAAGACGAGCTGTTTGCTCCACCAGTGCCTGGATGGAGACAGGGATGTTGGTGACGTGCAGGAGGGACCTTGCTGTCAACAGCACACACAGGGAGTCAATATTGCTGCTGCTAAGCAAGTTGTAAACATGGAGAACAAAACCCACCAAGAACAAGCTTAGAGTCAATTAGAGTTGGAATAAAAGGGATTTAACGCAATTCAAGTGAGAAGATGACGTGAAACATCTCCATAGTCCTCATTCAAAACAGGGCCATCCTTTAGTTTTATCACATCTCTAATTTTATTGATTAATTTTATTCCATAATTAAATTTCTTTGGTAATTCTGCCTTTTGACATCCTTCTTCTGTCACAACTTTCTGTAAGCCAGCATATGCATTCATAAAACTCAATACTGACATGCCAGGGGATGATCAAAAGTCTGCATTTGCCTGTCGTGGGCTAAAAAACAAACCCAACCACAAGAACAGAGATTTCATGGGACTGCTGGACTCAGAATTTCAACGAGCAAACCCTGCCATTATTCCAAAATACTTTAAAATCCACCTTACCTTCTCCAAGGCATATTCCCAAGAGAGGGAAGAACTGGACAGTTAGACAGACTGATGAGCTGGTGGCATTGTCTGGGGGTGACAACTGAACCCAGGGAAGCATAACATTAAATATAATACCTTTCATTATAAAACAAGGTAGGAGAAATGCAACAAATTATTTCTTACAGACAATTTGTTGCTTAATGGCCTGAAGCAACTCCAAGGGCTGTTAAAGCTGATAAGACAGTCCTTAACCACAGTAACAATCTATACAGTGGGCTTAATGCCATCATAAAGTTTAAGCAATGGTTTATAACTCCAAATATTGGCAGAAGCAACCAATTTTCTGTCTCTTGGAAAGCGGAGTACCTTACATTAAGTAAATCATAATTCAAAAGCAAGGAGGGGGAGGAAAAGAAAAACCCCTGCCCTCCAAATGAATAGGTTTCACTTATTACTGTACGCGTGTTGAAAAATACATAATTATGAGTCAGGAAACAGGACATGAAGTAATGCACTGAGAGCACCTTTCTGCTCCTTTCTCCCAGGCTCTTCAGGCAGCATTTTAAGGCTGATGCACAAGGCTTAGCAGACACAGAAGAATAAGCTGCTTTCAGGAGGCAAATGCCTGGCAGCACGTGCTTGGTCACAAATGCACACGGAATGACTGGAGATCTTCCAGAAGCAGCTGATAATTTGTCTAATAGCGTGCCAACAAAAATCGCCTGAAAACCACATCCTCTTTAATGGTACCTAGCTCTTCAAAGCTTCAATGGACAGCCCAAAGCTCTTGAAAAGAAAGGATGAAAACCTGAAGGGTGACAGGGAGAGTCAAAACAAACCCAAACTCAGTCCTAAGAAATGCTGTGCCCCGCTCAGAGCTGGTAAGAAACGCCATCAGGGTTCCATGTATCACCACAGCAAGTTATCTTGTTACATTTCCAACAGTCAACTTCTGATCCAGACCAGGTAAAAAACTCAGTAATCATTTCTCTCCTCAAGTCATCCAGGGCATTTGAGTTTCCAGATGAGTCTAGAGCAGATGCAAGTTCCAGGCTGGATTCCTATCACAACAGCTTGCTTTTTGTCACAAAGGATCAAAAGTAGGTTAATTGATATTAGAGGTATCTTTTAAGAGCTCATATGCAGCAAGAGCTCTGAAATGAAAGCACAATATGTTTCAGTGGGCACGTCTGAGTATTTTGTATCTTTGTTTGCATGGAGAACAGCTGAGAGGGATTTGGCAGCGTGGCACCATTTGATTTATCCCTGCTGCCTGCTTGGACAGGGCCTGCACTGGGGTCTGTCCAGGACTGAGGCTTCTCTGTACTGCTAGGATACAAAAAAATCCACCAAAAAACAAAACAGCATTATTTTTTTTTCCTCTTTGCTACTTTAAGTTAAAAAAACCCCAAAACAGCAAACCCCACATTTTAAGTTTTAAGCGGTCAGAAAATACACTGGTATTTTGGCACTTCAACACCTTGTGTATTATCTTGCCACTTTCTTCTGTCTAAGTGGCTACATTACTCTTGCAAACTAGCAAAAGGTGTGGAAATATTTATTATCATCTATATTTTCTGTAGAGATCATCAAAGGACAGTGAAAAGCGTCTGTGTGCAGAGAGGGGGAAGGAGAAACGCAATTACTCCTGCTTGATCTGTTTATTCCACAAGTTGGACACAAGTCATTGCCGTGACATTTTCATTTTCCTGGATACACGACTGGGTTCTAATCTCATTTGTGCTGGTGTAAGCACAGGAGGATCAGCAAGCCCTCCCCCCATTTACGTTTTGGGAAGTAACAGCAGGAATCAGGCCCCTAACCCTTGATCATTAATTCTGGTTCACCTCTTTGCATGTAACAGTAGCTGTCAAAAAGATTTTGGAAAACTGTCAATCTCTGGTAAGAGATAAAATCTTGATTAATAAGAATAATTTAAAGCCGAGTTTGTTCATTGGAAAGAGAGGTCATTGGCACTATGGTGTCAAGAAGCCAATATTTTACAAACACATGGTATTCTTAGGGGAAATCAAAGCAAAGTCTGTACAGAGCCTCCTGCCAAGTGAGCTAACAACTCCATTTAACAAAACAAAATCATACTGATGCTTAGAAGAACTCTTTCCTTAACAAATAAAAATCAAAGCAAAATGCAGACCAAAGTGAAATTACTTCCATGATCAAATCAGAAGCTAAGGGCCAAGCTGTGCTGTTGGGGGAAGGGGGGGGAGATGGAGTTCTGCTTTTAACAAGCAAGAAGACTAATGGAAATGATCAGCAGTGAAAATTCAGTTATCTGGGCTCCTGTTCCGCCGGCCCCTTATTTACCGTGAAGCCGCCCAAAAGGTTTGAGCTTCCAGCTCTGCTACACTGAGAAAGCCCAGAGATGGACTCCAGAGGTGCTGGGATCACCTTAGCCTGGCTGCCCTTTTACGTGCACCCATTACCAGGCATGCACCTCCTCCCAGCCCAGCTGCTTGGGTCACACTCTCCCAGCTTGCTCAGCTCCCCCCAGCAGCAGCAAGAACCAGGTTACTCCAGCTGCACAGGCAGACCTGCAAACCAGCACTGGGGCTTGGGCACTGCCATTCCTGACCCCTTTGGGAAACCAAACCACCCCACAGAAGGGCATTCCCGTACTGGGCTGGTTGTGGTTTTGGGGATAAAAACCTCCTTTCCACCTCTGAGGAGTCATGCTTTTATACCAGCACAATGCACTGATAAAGTGTGGAATTATCCCACCAGTTGGCAGATAAATGGAGGTACAACACCTTTTAGTGTTTAACTTGTGATAAATTTCAAGGGTACATCATCTGCTCCAAATTTTAATTTGGATGAACTACCCCCAGGTGCAACGCAGATCAGCGAGGGGCACCTCCAGCTAAGCTCAGAGAGCAGCTCCAGCACTCAGAATCCTCCGATCAAAACCCAAAATGCCTTTGCATCAGGGTTTCCTTATTGCAGTTACAAGAGGCTACGCCTAAGAAGGCAAAAATGAAAGTCAAGCTTCATCCTGTCCCTCTCTGAACAGCGCTCCTGCGGGTAGGAGTGTGTGTCTATGTTGCAGATAACTAACTAGCTACATGACAATATGCATTGGAGATGAAACCAAAGCAAATGCCAGCACGATATATTGTGTCAGTAACATCAAAGGAGAAGGGGAGGGGAAGTGAGTGTGAAAATCAAACAGAGTACTTGGGAAAGAAAGCTAATTTTGAGTTTGATGTGCACGAGTGACACTCATTAAAAATTGACGAGTGCATGTGAGAGGATGCCACCTGGGATTATGCAACTGCTAATTAACATTTAACACCATTTTCTAACCTTATAAAATATTCTTAGCCTGCTGAAGGCTTCTTCATAACAAGCACAATGAAAAAAAAAAAAAATCCAGCACCTAGCAACAGCAAATGGAATGGGAAAACTTTATGAACTTTATAAAGCAACACAGAAGGCACAGAGGGCTTAAAGGGAGAGCGACGAGGCAGCACCATCCACTGACAGGTGAAACACCTGAGTCTGTGCCCTGCTCCCTCTCCTCTGTACAGAGGGACAAAGGAGCAAAGGGATGTGGCACTGGTTACAGGCACTGGTGGGTGAATCTATGTCCATAGGATTCACTGGATTTCCACAGAATCATCAATTTTTAGGTTGGGGAAGACCTCTCCAGTTCATCGAGTCCAACCTTTAACACAGCACTGCCAAGCCCACCACTAAACCATGTCTCTACGTGCCATGTCTATACATCTTTTAAACACCTTCAGCACATATTAATATTAAATTAATTTTAAAATCCAGCACATTTTAAGTATTTTCCAGCACAGCACCCAATTTCACCCTAAATGACACCCTCCTACTTAACTGTAAGCCACAACTGAGAGTATTATGTGAGGTCTCCCACCCTTGGAATTTAGCATGAGCCTTGCAGTAGCTGCTAATTTTCCCTCAAAAAATCCATCTCCTGGATTCATGCCACTAGCCAGCAGGGAAATCCTGGGTTTTAGTCTTTTTTAGTCTTTTTTATAATAGTGGTCAGGGGAAATATGGACTCCAAAGCACGAGCATCTGTTCTAGCTGTAAGTTCACATGGATTTGGGGTCCCAAAAAAGTAATTTTTTAGAAGCTGAGTAGGAAGGTCTCTAGAGAAAAACTGAGAATAACTAAATGGAATGAGAGAAAGTAAGGCAGAAAGCAAGAGAAAGTGGAGAGGAAGCAGATAAAGCGACAACAAGACCTGAGCCTGGTGGAACAGATCACTGGAGTGAGGGAGGAGAAAGGGGCAGATTTGCTGATTGAGCACAAAGTCCAAGGAGCCTGAGCATACACACTCCAGAGCATTTTAAAAAACATAAGCCCAAAGCAACAAAATTAATAGATTACATTTGGGTTTGGCTATTTCTGCCGTGTGTTTACATTGTGTTGTTTCATAGTTTAAACAAAGAAGGGAGACCAGAGGGACAAACCCAAACAGACCTTGCCTTTCCAGGGCCCCGTGTGGGGCATCCCAGCAGATCTCCCTGCTGGAATGACAATATGGTTCTTTGCAGTAATGAGACACTTTCATAAACCCAGGAGCCTTCCAGAATTTCACACACTTATCCCAGACACAAAGCGCTTTTCAAAAGATAAACACCTAAACGCTGTCTGTGTACACTGGAACTTTATGATAAAACATGGCATGATATGGCTCTAAGTGCACAACCCTGACATATTTGGGTAGATTTTAATTAATACATTGGTATTCATACAGCATGCCCAGGAGGATTCTCGTGTCTTTCTTCACATGCTTCCAGACGAACTTGCTAATTGAATGGTTAAATGCTTTTTGCAGAGGCAAGACAGAGACTCTCCCCCTCTTCACTGGGAAAAGGGAATGGGATTCATTCTTACAAATAATTCTCCAGCACAGTCAAAATCTTTTAAAAGAGAGTAATACCTCTGCCACTTTTAGATGTATCCCAGTTTAACAATGTTCCTTAGATTCCACAGATACCAGCAGCTATTGATGTAATGTCATTTATCCACACCCAAAAGATGTGAGGTGCTGCCCTGTTACAATTAACTACTCTGGTCCTTCCATCCCGGGCAATGGATAACAAGAACAGCACATATTCAGGGAGGACTGAGCACACAGAAAAAAAAGGAGAAGTGTAAAAGAGGGGCGAAAGGGGCTCAATAGACAAGCACAGAAATATTCCAGCTACAACAGAACACAACAGGAAAGCCCAAGACAGTCGGGGGACAAGCCCTACCAGATGTGGTTCCCAGCCGACACGATGCTGAAGAAAAGCAGGGAAATGGAAGAAAACTGATTTCTCCGTAGAAGAAGAATCATTTTCCCTCGCTGAATTTGAAGCAGTGAACTTCCAGATGTTGTGCTTGGGACTGTCCAAGCCTCCCCCTGCAGCTCCTGCCCTGCGGCTGTTACGGGGCAGTGCCAGGTTTGGGAACAGCTCTGGAGCCACTAAAGCTGCCCGCAGAGCAGGACACTGCTGCAACCCAAAATGAAACCTATACAAACGGTACAGCAGGTGTGTGCTCTAAACAGAAAATGAAAGGGCTGTCAACAGACAAAAGAAGAATGAAACCTCTGTAAATAAGAACATTTTCCTCTCTTATGAGCCCTCTTCATGACCAACAACCATTCACACTTCCGAGCGTGCCTGAGCTCCCATTTTGATTCACAAATCCCAGATTTTACACCAGCCTTCTCCTTACAAATTGTAAAAGCTGCACTGACAAAAAGGAGACAATGAAGTTTAGATTATTTTTTAAGGATTCTCTTTAATCATTACCATTGTTTCAAACATTTTTTAAGTGTGGCCTTTTCTGAAATGGTCCCTGTTTAAAATGTGAAACTGTATTTTCACATAAAGAGATACTTATTTTGCAGAAAACCCAGAAAGATAAAGCTCACTGATTGCCATGAACTGTCATCTTCACAAGAAAGGAAAAAAAAAAAAAAGATCAAACACTTTAAAATCTGTCCAAAGCATCTAACCCTTAAGCTAATAAAAAAACCCAGTAAATCAGCTTTAAAAATATACTATCCCAAAATTTTTTATTTCTAGAAAAGCAAGTCTCTGAAAACTATTACATCTCAAGTACGAGGTAAGGAAAAAGTCAATATCTTGTGTTACATCCTAGAAGGAAATAGAGCAATTAAAAAAAAAATCAGAAAAAAAAAACAGGCTGGAAAAGTCTATTCAGAGGATTGGGGAGCAGGTTATTTTGATTGCCAGCATGCAAATGAGGAAGGATGTGGATAAATGGCATGCAGGGATGTGATTTTATTTATTTATTTTTTAAAACTCTTGCTGGAGTCTTCCAATTTCTGAACTTTCTGTTTCTGTAGTGAAGTACCAATTTAAGGCTTTCCTTATGTCTTTATTTTCTAAGTGTTTCAGATTGGAAAGCCACTGACAGTGAATTCTGGAGCATATTTAGAGCAGCTGGCTTGTTTTAAGATTATTATCAACAACTGATCATGTAAGAGATGCTTTTATTTGTCCATCCTTCCTTGATTTTTATTTTTCTGTCTGTACCCAGAGGCAAAACCAAAACCCAAAGACACGGAGTGGATCTCCTGTAGCAAAGTGCTGATTCCTTGGTCCACCACATTTGTCACCTGTTTCACGTGACATAAAATCCAAAATATATTGGAATAATTAGTGCAGAGAGCTACACCTGCACAGGCAAACACAAGCAGATCCACAACCAGGAGAAATGTTAACGTGGATAAGAACCACATTCACTGGGAAAAATAACCCTTTTCAGTAACAGGCATCACCGACCCCTCCTGCTTCCTGCCACTTTTTCCTTTGGTTTATCTGCAGTTGATAACACCACAATAGTTGGTTGGAAATTTCCATTCTAATTTGGCAAATAGGAACATGAGTAAATCTTTAGCTGTGCTGAATGAAAACTCAAATGGTTTGTCCAACAAACTTAAAAAACGAAGTTTGGGTACTGGAAGGTTAAAACAACCAGTCATTACTACAGGATATTTTTGGTGAGTTTCTTGTATAAAACCAACATTCTCAAAAGGAAAACCAATTTAATTTTCTATTCTTCAAGAAGAAAATTTAGAGAAAAGTAGGTACAGAATAAAAATTGTGATCCCCTTCCCCATGCTACAATTACAGTGATATAAATTCCGCCGATTTTGATTTTAGTAAGTAGTAGGTTATGTAAAATTGAGATGGAAACAAAGAAGCTGCAGCCAATGACACCAAAGAGCTTTCCACAAAAAAAAAGCACCATCTATGAAGCATCAGGATAAATTTCATTTTGTTTCCACTCACTGTGCCTTAAACTCTCCCTCAAATTTATGACTCCTATCGTAAAAGGGACGGTGAGATTTCAAACCCTCCCTGCTTTCCCTCTCCACCAAAGGGAAAGCTTGGTATCTCCCAATGCAGAAGGCTCTTCATTCAACCTTTCCTTGTCCCAGGCTTTGCTGGGAGCAGGGGAAGAGCAGAACTGCTGTCCTGTACTTTGTGTGAGCATCGAAACCCGGCGGAGACGAGCGCCCACAGCTCCTGAAACCAAGTATGGGTCGCCTTAGAGTTTGCTTACGAGGTCTTACCCACCCTTGATTTCTGGAGCCATGGGGCTGTTCGGGCAGTGTCTGCATCCCGTGGAACCCAGCGTGGGGTGAGGATGATGAGGGCGACGTCTGTCTGCACCAAGGCCTCACAGACCCGTTATAAAACAAATGGGGGTTTTGGCCAAGAAACACATATGCCTGATCTTATGACTTATATTTCCTGCACAACATTCCTCTTACATCATCTGTACTGTCTCCATTGCACTTTAGTGGGACTAATAAACATTCCACACTTACTCTGCAATGTATTTTCTCCCTGCAAGACAACCTCCTTGCTATTAGCATGTAAACTGCACACTTGCCAGTCAGGCTAACCTCATCAATCTTGTCCAAGGCAGAAGAGCTTGTACCCTCTCACAAGATTTCTGGGACTGCACTTTTAAGTTATTCATCCACTTATTTGAAAGGAAAAGACAAAAAAACTTACAAGATTTCATCTCTAGACTTCAAAAATAGGACATATTAATGGGAAGAAAAAGGATCACTCGAGTTATTTTTACACTCAAATTTGAATTTTTTCCCCCAGAGGAATCCATTTTTGTGTTTCCCAGAAGAATATAGTACAATTCCATCTCTGCTTTGAATTAGGAAAGCAGAATGAAGGAATTGAGATTTTTTAAAATAACTATCAAAACCATGCCTTGGATTTCTGTGTTTGCGCTCTTGCTCAGGAATGACTCGCCACTCACCCCCTGAGGAGCAGAATAAACTAAGCATGTACCATACTAACAAGCTGCTTATTCTGGGGCTGACTCCAGCATCCCTGCATGCCCTGCATTGTGTGTAGAAGAGGAGCCCCTCCAGGCCTTGGAGAACAGGGCTATAACCTCACACTGCTGCCCTGCCCTGCAGGAAGGGCAGTCCCTGCTGGGAAGGGCTCGCAGGGGGAACCAGGTGAGGAAAGAGGGTCCTCAGTGTGTCCTTGATGACCACAGCCTGACCCAGGTCAGCATCCTGGCTGGCTCGGGACTGGGAAATCAGCACATCAGGAGGGAAAGGAAGAATTATAGAATCATATAATCATAAAACAGCCTGAGTTGGAAGGGACCTTAAAGCCCATCCAGTTTCCCCCCCGCCATGGGCAGGGACACCTTCCACTACCCCAGGTTGTTACATGCCCCGTCCAACCTGGCCTTGGACACTTCCAGGGACGGGGCAGCCACAGCTTCTCTTGGCCTCACCACCGTCACAGGGAACAATTCCTTCCCAATATCCCCTCTAACCCTGCTCTGCTTGCTTCATTTTGAAGCTATTCCCCCTGTCCTGTCACTCCAGGCCCTTGTAAATAGTCTCTCTCCATCTTTCCTGTAGCTCCCTTCAGGCACTGGAAGGTCACAGTTGGGTCACCCCAAAGCTTCTCTTTTCCAGGCTGAATAACCCCAATTCTCCCAGCCTTTCCTTGCAGGAGGGGCGCTCCATCCTTCTAAACTCCGTTCATATCGAGATTCGCCAAGACTTAAACTTGCATCTGGGCCGCAGCATCCAACTGTTGCAGATGGGAACAGAATTTGTCTAATTCTTCAGAACTCATTTTGTACTTTTTGGGGGCTCCACATACGGTAAAACTTAGTTTCCCTCATTTTGTGTTGCTTGAAAAAGTAATTTTTCACTTTCTCTAAAAAAAGGGCACATGGGCAACTTTGTTTTGCAGTAAAAAGAGAAAGGCAGAGAAAGATTATGAGCCTCGCTCAAGACTGTACAGGAAAACCACCAAAAAAATAAAAAGACCTTTCCAACTCCTGGATTCCTCTGGAGGATTTGTGAAGGAAGAATTTCAGTATGTTCCCTCTGCCTGAATTAACATGAGACTTCATTAGACAGAAGTGAACCCGAAACCTGAAAGATTAGACCTGTAAGTGCAAAAACACTGGGCATTTCAGAAGCTCCTTTCTTTAGCTGAGCTGCTCCCTTGCAAAGCTTTTCCAGATGATACTTCACAAACGGGGCATTGCTCAGAACGCGAACAAAAGCTTTCACCAGTAGGAGGGGGGGAAAAGCAGCCACATTATTTCATTCCGAAGAGTGGTGGTGTACAGCAATTACTTTGCATAAAATCTTCCATAATGAATTAAGAACCCCGAGTTAGCACAGCAGCCAGGCTGACGGAGCAGGCAATCCGTCACAGAAATGATTCATAAATTAAACTATCCCCAACTAAGGCCTTCACATATCACTGGATAATAGCTCCTAAGGAACCATTATGGGTATTCTGTCAATAACGCATAAACTTCATGACCCTTTTAGCTCCCACCTCCCCTCAGATCCAAACAGTAATGGCCCATCCCTCCTTCTCCCGTCCCTGATTCCTGGGCGCTGTTTCCTCACCCCATGGAAGTCAGTGAAAGTGCTGCCACTGATCTTCAGCAACACAAACTCGCCTTCCCCTCACCTTAACTCTAACAAAGAAATTCCAACTTAGCAGTGCTGCCAGGGCTGGAGCTGCATGCAGAGGACACGGAAAAACTAAGGAAATTAAGGATTAAATACCCACTTTTCTCATATTGCCAAAGCTCTGTGCAAACCATCGTCAGTGTGACACACAACATGCAGAGAGATGGGCTTGTTCGGTTTAACTGCTACTGATTAATTTCATTAATCCCCCTCAATTTTCTGCTTTCACATCATACTTTCACATGCACTTTCACTGATAAGAACTGAAAAAGCCAGGAGAAGACGTCCCATTCCACGTGGCCTACGAGACCTGGTGGTTTTTCTGAAATATACCACCATGGCTCCACACTCACCAGACTGAAACAATGAACGATCAGCTGAACATCAGCACTGCCAAGGTGAGCCCTGCTGCAAGGCACCTCCTGGAGCATCAGGGTCCACAGAAGCACCTCAGCAGTGACTGCCAAGGAAAGGTGCTTTTCAAGAGAAGTGTTTTGTATCAAGAAGTAAGCAAAAGCATCATTTAAAATCTGGAATATACCAGCTAGGAAATAAAATTAGAGAATGTGAGTTTGACATTTTTCAGCCCTTGTTCAAAGCCAGCTATTTGCACAGAGTTCTTTCAGTAGACGAAATACTACGGCCAAATTCAGAAATAAGTGTATTAGTACTAAACCATACATAATAGGTTATACTTTATCAGTTTAAGGACTGTTTAGCAGAAGGAAACTCTTCTTTCTTTTAAACATCTGAATAAATTAAGCAACCTGTTTTGCTATGTACAAGAAACCATCCTGCAACTTGGTATGAAACGACACAAAAGCAACACTCCAAATACCACAGGGATTTTGCTTAGAAGGTAGATTTATGAAAAGAAAAAAAAAATAAATCTATTTTTAGCACAATGTATATACAAGAGAATTTATACTGCCCATAAAATCTCTCCATTTAGAGCTCTATTTGAGATGAATGAAAACTAAAATTCTGGGGTTAGATGAGGATGCCCTTTACTGTGCAGCACAGAGGTAGCCTGTGCAACCTGCAGCTGCACACACCTCGAAAAGCAGAGTAAAACACAGCCCGGCTCATTACTGCAGCTCCTGCAAGTCATTGCTATTCTTCTTACACCTTGCAGGGTTCACTCGCAGATCAGTCACATCAATTACTGCTCTGTGCTACGAGGCTCTGGTATTACCTCAAGGAAAGCTCTGCACATCCAAATTCAAAGGCTGCCAAGGTGCAGTCGTGACTTAAACATCATCGTTTAGTTTTCACACGCAACAAGGAAACCTATCATTGTGAAAATGGGTAATCAGCCAAATAATCTTGCGTTCACTTCATTTACAGCTCTGCAGCTTGCAGTTCTAACAACAGAGTGAAAAGTGCTGGGGTGTTTCAGCAGTAAATATTATTCATAGTTTACTGGAATTTTCCAGGTAACAAAAATAAAACAATGAGAGTGAGATGATGAATACAAACTGCAAGGATCCATGCATCCTGCGTTTCTTTCCAGTATTACTCTTCGGGACGGTTCAGATATTTCTCTTTCAGGGATTTTATGCATGGTAAGCAGTAAAAGTAACCAGAAAGATTTTCACTGCACCAGCCTTCCGGATCCACCAGGATAAATCACCTCTTAGAATAGTAGCACCAAATACTTCATGTCAGTTCAAACCTCTGGGTGCCTAAACTCATCCTTTACTTCACTAGTAATTACTTTTTTAGAAAAAAAGAAATATTACGTGCTTGACAACTTAAGCCAGCACTGACACATTAATCTTTCTCTTCAGGTAGTGTCTCAGACTGAGCATTGCTCCCAACAGCAAAACCCTCACTTGGGGAGACAAAGAGGGGTGAGACGTCCCCATACTGGGGAAGGTCACAGAACTCACCCTGTTTCTGTCTAAGAGTTGTTAGATTTGGTAGAGTTAATATTGTTTTTCCCTTAAAATATAATCCAGATGGAATTTTATTTTCATTTTTTTACTGTGGTGTTTCCACACCTGAACACCAGGAGCCTTGAACTCTCCCACAGATCCCAACTGTGTTTGTGCCGAGGCTGACCCTGATGCTCGCCCTCTTTAGCACAAACACAAACATACTTCTCTCAGGGTATCCAATATCCTGAAAACCATCATTTCCATTAGTAAGGATTCTGAGAATTCTGAATTTTTCAACTCCTTGCGTTCCCGTTAAAAACACACCAGGATTTCTGTGCAGGTGCCAAGCAGAAGCTGCTGTTGAACCACAGGAGGCACAAACGGGACGGTCACACTGACACAGTGCCAGCAGTGGGTGCAACAGGGACATGTCCTCAAGTGCTCTAAACAACAGTAAGTGAACCCTGACAAATGCAGCCAGGAGGATTTACAGGAGCTGAGTTTCCTCCCCAGGTCAGGCAGGATGGGAAGGGCAGGGACACAGCGCTGGTTTACGCCATCCCACAGCGTATTTACACCAGCACCACGGTTCAGGTGAATTTGTGCACTCCCCGAGACCCTGATTTTGCATCTGCCACAGCTGCACATGCACTGCAGGCTCTTACATGCTGCTCTGAGAGCACCAAGGTGGTGTCAGAGTACATCTATAACTTTTTTAGGATGGTAAGTGGCGGGAGAAGCAGCCAAGAATACGCCTGTGCTGCAGGGGGAGAAGTCCTGAGGGGAGAGTTTTTGTTGTTGCTCTCCTTGGGCTATTTAATATACAAATACATGGACATGGAATGTGATTTGTATTTTATACCTCACAGCTCTATAATCCTGGCTGCTCTGTCCCTGTCACTCACCAGTAACCGTTCAGGTTTAACGGTGGCACTGGCATCACATGGCAAGGTTGAACATGAAAACTATCCCTGTGCACTGGTTTGCATGAGGAAAATCAGCTCCACGCAGTCAAGAGATGTAAGATTTCAAGTGTATTTGGTGAAAAATGACACCCACAATTCAGCTGTAAACTTAGATCTGAGGGACTGTTCTGGATGTGAAACCCAGGATAACCAAACTGCATTGGGACACAACCACTTGACACACACCCCCCACCACGTGGGCTCCTTAGAAGAAAGAAATAACTCACCCAGAATAAGAACTCTCCTTTCACTGAGTTTTTTTATGTACCCACATGCACAACAAACCTTACTTGATCTCTCTGTAGCGTTTGCACTGCTTCGTATTCAGATGAGAACACAAATGCAATCCACTGGCTTCACGTCTTTGCTTCTTGCAGACTGACTTTTTTATACCCTTACCTGGCCTAGTTCCATTTATTAGGAACATATAAAAAATGATTGCCTTCTATAACTCTTCTTCAACAATGCCTCCAGCCTGAAGGCTTCATGAAGTTATAAGCAAAGATTTATACGGAATAAATTATTGAAAATGAAAAATATCTGTTTCCAACAAAAGTAATATATTTCAGGTAACAATGACTTTTCTAGTGAAGGGGAAGATAAAAGTGTATTTAGCAGGTATTCTGATACCATAAACTAGAATACAATATTTGCATGTTCAAATATAGTACAGAAAAATATGCTAATTCAAATGTGACATTAAGAAATTACTTTCTATTGCAAATTGGAATTCCAAATGAAACAATAAGCTGCACTAGACTTAAGACAGCTACACAGTCCACTTGGCAAAGAGAATCCACCTATTGAATTAATAAGAAACCAAAACAAAACCCACAAAAACCCCCCAAAAATGCATATTACTGTTAAAAACACGAAGAAATACTGGAATGAGATTTCCTGCCTTTGCAGCACACACCTTCTCCCAAATATCCACTCATAAACCTCCCACAGGAGTCCTACATCCACACCCCATCACTCAGTGCATAAAATGGTTCACAGCTCTTGTACAGACAACCTGCTAAGTGGATTAAAGCTTATTTTTCATGTGTGACTTCATGATTTACTGTGTTCGGCCAAGATTCTTCCTTGACTGAACTTGACCTAATCCATACATGATTTAAAGGGGATTTTATGTATACCAACACATGAATGGATAGTAAAGATAAAGTACTTAGATTCATTATACTGGAAAGCAACTCTGAGATTCAAACTCCAAAGAGGGTTCTAGAAACTACTATCACATGTGCTTTTCAATGTTTTTATTTCAAATGAGAATAAAGCCATTTTTACTGCTGACATTGACTCCACAGTTCAGGATCAGATTCCACTAGTTTTAGATAGTTTAAACTATTTCTAGATCTTAAATCACAGAACCTACAATGTCCATAAAACTGTCCAAACAAAATTTATACCCCCATTACACAAATAACAGATCACGCATGGAAGCCAAAATGGGAATGGCACATTCCCAACAACAGGAATGAAATAATACTGAAAAAATACAATATAAAAACTTCGTAAGAAGTTTCTTCTAAACTGCACTCTTAAAAATTTCTGCTATGGTTTTACTACAAAATGTTTCAGTCTATTATAATGACAGAAAAACTTCACAGAAAGTTGTTTTCCTTCTCAATACACAGAAGGAAAACAATGGTGTAAGAGAATGGTTCTAAGATGGCTACAGGAGGATAATTCCAGTCTTAGAAACAATTAGTTAATGATCTTATTACTGCTAAAGAGGTTACCACTTCTGTACCTGTCACGAGATTCCCTAGCACAGGGTGAGAATGAACTGTAAGTTCTGCAGCAATGTGAAACTTGCTGTGAAAGCTGATGCTTTGCCCTCCTCTCACTGGAAAGTTCTCAGAGAATCACAAAGAACCATTTTAGAAATTCAATGTAATAACTAATCACCACTCTGTGAACACCAACAGGCACCTACCAGTAACTAAAATACGGACAGAGGCTGAGGGAAGCCCACGGCTCCGGGGGTGAACAGCAGCCACGAGCCGTGTCCATGCACCTGGAGCTCATTTCAGCCGTCTGCGCTCCATCGCCTGATCCATTTAACCAGGGAGATGGAAGTTTGGCATTGTGCAGGATATCAGCCAGGTCTGTGGGAAATGGGAAACGCTCTCCTAGCTGGGAGGAGTCTCAGGAAACTGCTGAAGACTGGAGCAGGGAACTGTGTGGTGGCCAGGCCAGGGGACTCCAAGCGTGGCCACTTGATTCCAGAACAGGAAAGGGAAGAGATCGAAATGAAAAACACAACAGTAGTCTGAAAACAAAGTTATGTAGGGCCTTACGTGGCATGGCTGGCCCAAAGCAGCAGAAAATTGGAGCTGGTTACCCAGGCTGATCCAGCTGCCCCAAATTCCCCTAAAATGGGCACTTCAGTTGGCCAGCATGGTCCTGGAAAATCCCATTGCATCCTACCTCAGCACGGTTCTAGGAATGCATCAAAAGAGCCAGTTTTTAGTTCTAGACTTAGTATCCCTTGCTAGCCTTGTGTACTGCTGACCAGGCTCTGCACAGAATTCAGATTTGCAGTTTGCATTTGAAAAAGAAAGATAAAAAACACAAAACCTGCCATGTTTTTCCCTGCAATGGTACATTTTTGCAGCAAAGTAATACACTTCCCTCCTACCAGGACTTTTTTGAATGCTCTAGAAGATGTCCAGGAGATTGTCCCATTCCCAGGAGACCTTTAGGTTTATCTTGATCAGTTTATTGGCTTCTTCACACTGATTTTCGACAGCATAGCAATTTCATTTTGAATCTAAGAGCCTTATCTTTTTTCATGCTGAATATATTACTGGCATTGAAAGATCCTGCTATCAGAGCCTTCCCAAGAAGGATGGGTGGATTTGCTTAGCCCTGAGAAAAGCTCCATTTCCAGGAGCTAGTCAGCAAACAGAACCTATTTTAGTGTCTTCCATCAGCAGGCTGGACCATAAATACCTGCAGGAAGTAGATCTGCAAGTCAGATGGTGTCATCACTACCTACTTATTCTGAGGAGAGTGCCTGGCTTTAATACCTTCATAATCACAATTTACCATTTAGAAGCTGCCCCAAGCTATTGCCAATTTATAGTGGACACCCACGATGAGCAATAATAGCTTGTACTGTGATAAAATAGATTTATTGTCAATATAAATATACTTACTGAAGCAGCTTTTCTTAAATCTTTATTTATAAGGCACACCAGATAGCCCAGTAAGGGAAAGGAAGTATTTCTATATACCAGACTTTTCACTTCATTTCCTAGAAAGATTACAGAACATCATGGACACAAGGATCACACCAAAGGTTACATATTCTAATTTCAGAGAAAATAAAACACTGGGAAGAAAAGTAACTCTACAGAAATCCATGCAAATATTAGTCTGTATACCCAGGTTTTACTCTAAAATGAACCTCAGACTTCAAAAGGAATGGAGTTGATGGACCCTCTGGAGATATTTATCTGATAAAAGACTTTCAAATTATCCTCCCACCCCCTTAAGATATTATCTTCATAATGTACTAAAAAAAAAAATCCTGGCCTTTGGTATTCACCTGGCAGTCCTGGATGGTGCTGAAATTAATAAATAATAGAGCCACTAGCAACACTCTATTGATTTTCTGCCGGATTTGTCTGTCTCCTCTGAATTTTAAGAACTGTTTAAACAGATATATCCATTATGTGTTGGAAGGAATTTTAAAACTCCCCAGTAGGGCTGTAGTTGATGACATATTGACAGTATCTCAGCCTGAAATAATTTTGGACATTCCGCTTGTGTTGTCTGCAGATGCAGAGCCAAAAACACCCAGTTGAAGGGCAAAGTGAAGGTCAAATGCCTGAAGCACTCAGAGAAAGCAGCTGTACTTGAACACTACCGCTTCAACCCTTGGACATCAGCTTGTGAAGACAGAAGCAATTCCTGTTATCAACTGTACAAATAAAATTATTAAAGCATCAGACTGTTTTTCCATGGAAAAGAGTGCCCTAAGGACTGAGATTTTAACTCTGCTGCGAAAGAACTGAGGAGTTCTTATCTTCATTTGCTAATATAAACAGAATACCTTCACTAATTCCCCAAAGCAGCTCACAGCTCCTTTGCAAAGCTTTCCTCAAGTTCCTTCCCCTGCTCCGCTTCTACTGTGGCCCAATTTTAAGAGACCATTTAATGCAATAAAACTGGAAGGCTTCGGATTTTCCATTTGAAATGTAGGGCACCAGAACACTGTCACCTTGCTAATACAAAACGGGATGATGTGGTTTCACAGCCATTTACCAATCCCCTGGAAACTTTTTTACATTTTAAAGCACCAGTTAAATAGAAGAGCATATAAGAGTTTTGCTTCAACTTTGACAGGGGACTGAAACAAGAACATGTTAATCAGCTGTGTAAATGCTCCTTTTTGCACTGATCCTATTTGTTGCTCCTTTGCTTGAGCAGGAATGTTTTCCTCATTATGGTCCTGATTAAGAAGTTTGATGTGCTGACCTTGAATATCAAATTAAGCTCCATGCTGCAAGCAAAGCATCCTATCTTCTCTAGTGGCTTATAAATTCATTAGACACTTTAGACAAGAGTTTTAAAATTTGCTGACATTAAATTCACTCAGTACGAACAGAACTGTTAAGATTTATGAGGCAAATCTGCAGCTGAGTGAAACATGCAATCTCCAGGTAATTTCCACCAGGAGCTCTTTCCATCTAGGCCCTTGCCTTGTTTTTTAAACAATGCCCTACTAAATTTCAGACTCTTAATTATCTTCTCATTTTCCAGTCAAGTGATCAATAGCAGAGGACAGGCAGGAGTCTGACAGCTGCTGGGACGAGCCCGAGCCAGGAAGGCGACAGCACCGAGGACGGGGTTTGCTCAGTGCCGGTGGCTCGAGACACTTGTGCTGCACACCCCTCCCAAGTTCAAAAGGAATAACTTCAGTGTAAAAGCTCGCTTGCTGCTATGGAGTGAAAATAATTTATCTCGGATGCCATGTTTCTGAAGCAGCTGGATCAGAATTTTAAATCTTTTTGCCATCTATATTCCCCAAGGGCACGAGAAGTGAATCAAGGCTCTTTTTTACTTTCATGGATTCTAGGCTTTGACAGGAGTTCACAGCGGAAAAAAAACCAACTTCTGAACATCAGGCAAGCCCTGTGTGCCTGGTCTTTGCTTAACAGGCTTTGTTTTCATTTTGGCAGAATACGTTTTGTTTGCATTTAAAAAGGGGCATTTGATATCAAACACAAGTGCTTAACTAGAAAGCAGCTCCACCAACAACACCAGCCTTGTCTAACACACAGGATAAGACTCACAAAAGAAAGTTAATTCAGTCATTTGTGAAGACACTTAAAGGGGATGTCAGGATGCAAAGCCTGCTCACAACAGGAAGGAGAGATGGTGAGAGGGAGACATAGGGTGAAATCAATCACTGGAGTAATATTCTCACAAGACCAGTTTATCCAATGTAAGGAAAAGTATGTGTCGCAAACCTTCACGCTGACAAGATTTAACTAAGCAGACACACTGCAGAGAAAGGGTCAAGATGAGGACACAGAGGCACCTAAAATACCCAGCAGCCTTCCCTAAATACTCAGCTGAAATTATTCTCTCTCATCTTCCACATGGTGTGCGACACAACAGTCTCAAGCCGTATGGCACCAAGGATGCTGATGTGCTCTTCTGCTGCCATCCTGGCCAGGAACCCAGAACAGCAGCAGCTGCCACAGGGATGTCTCTTCTTTCACACTGATCATTTTGTAAATACTGAGGATCAGCGCAGCTGTACAACTCACAGCTCCACAGTGGAGGCAGCGTGGCTCGCACCAAGACTTTCTTGGAAGCCTGGTGTCAGTCTGCAAGTTAGTTTGGCTAAGAGGATCTGAAATCCAAGGGGCAGACAGGATACTTAACCAACTGATGCAACCTGGAGCACAAAAATACCTTTTTTTCGGTGTAGAGTTACACTTATAGCCAATCCTGCCTCAAATAAATGTATCAAAATGGAATAAAAATACAAGTGAAAAAACCACATACAAATAATTGGGACGGAAATGTTTATCTGGAGATTGACTCAAAGTGGCCTGAAGAAAGAGTGGCATCAACAGAACTTGATATCAGTGTTCAGCTGACTTCTCTGCTCTCACAGCTGTTGGAGGGGAAGCAGATATATCTGATATCGACATTAACTGCTAGAGCTGCAATTCCAGCCAGAATGGCAAGGTGGAAATACGGGTCATACCTTGACCTTGTAAGCAAAGAAAATAGAGAGCGTAATTACAGTCCCCACGAAACAAACATGCAAACACGGAAGGACAGCAAAAGGACTCTACCCCACATTCCAGCTGGCATTTCTGAGATTTATTACAGAAATGAAAGTTTATAAGAAGTGTCACACAGTTAATGACATCAGAGACAAGCATGACCTTCACCAACCCAAGTGAAAACAAACCTGGATAAAAGAGCCAGTTAAAAGATGAGGTGAGAAATGGGATGAGACCAGCAGCCATTTCTGCTTCCTCTTGAACCAGAAAGAGAAAAGGAGGGGAAATAACTGCACTCAAGCCTGAATGGAGTAAAAAATGTGACCTAATGTCTTCTACCACAGCTAATCTTTCCTCTTTCCATAGACAAATATGATTGGATTTAAGGTACAACAAAGGGATACAGCACCAAGGAGTGTTTCATTAATGCCACAAATCTGCTTTCTGAAAACCAGAGCTGACGTACTGTGGTTTAGTTCCATGTAAGTAGACAGCAAAACACCCCATGAAAAGCTGTACCTCGTGTCCATGAATGTTGTGCAAAGCAATCAAGAGTTTTGCCTGCATTTTTTAAAACATATTTTGCATTTCACCTACAGCAGTATGTCCTTTAAATGAAATGTCATAGCAACCAAAAATACCATCTTCAAACATAATTTCATCCTTGTTCTCCATCACTTTTTCTTCTCTCCTGTTTAATGTTGTAGTTGCTCACATTTGATATTCCCGTTAATTATCCCCACAGCATTTTGCCATGAAATTTGGATCACATGGTTCTTGAGGTCTCCTTCCAACCTGATATCCTGTGATTCACCTCTCCTATTGCTGCCCTTCCCAGATTTATTAGACTTCATTTCCTAAAAAGAAAGCAGAGACTTGACAAGTGCAAGATTTAAAAATATTTTTTTGCTCTGAACTGTGTTTTAACCAAACACATATGAAAATGCAAAATTTCCATCTCTACAGTCAAAGTTCAGTCTATGGTTCAAATGAGTGTTGCCTGCACACGGGTCATAAAATAAAAGTATTAATGGTGGTTTAGCCCCTCAACTCCTCATTTCTCTGGAGTTACATCTGGTACTAAACCAGGAACCCCAAACCCAACAGAAAAATTGGAGAAAACCTTAGAAAAACTAGAGAGCTGCATCTACTGCCAGATGGTTTAACAGCAACAGCAATGAAAAAAAATATTTAATGACAGTAAGATCTGAAAGAAAGACACAAATACTGGAACATAAGGTTTTTAAACCAGTTGCTTAACAAGTTTATAGAGGGATTAATAAGACACATCTGCTCACTCTAGCTGGAAGTCCTGCCAGTGGCCCAGGAGCTTTCTTCCAGTCCTAGGTCTATGTTATTCCATGAGAATCTCTTAATCTACTATCAGTGCTCTCCTGTGAGGTAAGGAAACACAAATCTTTCCATTCTACCAGGAAAGGGGGAGTTTGAGAGCCCAGTCTGGGCTCCCAGGGGAAGGAGAATTCAGCTGCCCCAGTGAGCACAAGCCTCGGGACCATGGCACATTCCCTCATGTCAGCCTCTCCCGTGCTGCTGAGTGTTTCCTTGTTGAAACACTTCCTTTATTGTTTTACCTACAGTGAAGTCTCAAATTCCACACCTTCCCTGGCTGCTGCCAGACACCTGCACACTGCGTCCATTCAGAGCTCTCCGTGCTCTCCCCGGGTGTCAGAAACCCCAACAACAGTTTGTGCTTTCAACTCCTCCCAGGCCCTACAACCTCACCTCTGTTACTCTTTACTTTAGCAAATACCAGCTGCTTGTTTTTCCCTTCTCCCACTTAGCACATTTTCAACCCCCTCCACCCTCCAGGAGGGATGCTGAGTTCCTCCATAACGTGATCCCATGAACGCTGCTCTCGCCACACCAACCATTTTCCCCAAGTGGTTTCATCTTCTCTCCGATGAAATAATTACCAATTCTACCTTTTCCGAGATCAGTGAATCTCAGTCAGCCCTCATGAGTGTAACTCCCTTATCACAGCACACAATATGACTATCAAAATTACTTCCTGAATCCTTCCTACTCTTATTAACAAGTTAGAAACAGCTTCTGGATGGGAGAGCTTTAAATACCGATATGTAATTTACAGTTTACTGCAGAAACCTCAGAACAACTTACATGAACTTAAGTACATCAGGCTCCGTGCTCAAATTCAGCTGCTCCTCCTCCACCCCAAAGGAAGACAATGTGTTAAAGGAACCAGCAGAGTGGCTTAAACTAAACTTTAATTCTTAAGTTCTTTCTAAGGCAATCAATCAGGCACTAAAAACCTCAGAAAAATTAGCTGCAAAATTATCTAGTCCTCCAGCTGCTACAGATTCATAACCACCTTCCTGTTTTGCAGCCTGATTCCAGCGGTGAGCTTCACATCCAGGAAATTCATCTTCTGCCAGTGAGGAATGTTAAAGCAAACCAGCCCCACTCCTGGTGCCGAGGGACAGACATCCCGCAGCTCCCACCTCCAAAGCCCTGCAGCTGTGACCATGCACAAAGGCAGGGGATTTCTAAGATTTGGCCCCATTTTACTGCCAGGTAAACCCGAATTTGCTGGAAAGGTTAAATCCCCCCTCTAGGCCAGTACAAGGGCACAGGCTATTTTTCTATTTTTTTAACTAAGCAGGTCCTGCAAGGCACTGCCATATTTCCATGATCTCCTGACTGCCCGAGTCAGAGATCCTGTGCAGTTTAATGAGAACCAGGAGTCCAACATTCCTGCAGAGCACAGCCCCAGCTGTCTCCAACAGACCTGTCCAGCACAGCCAGAGCAGACCCCTAAAAAGCCACCAAAACTTCAGCTGGCAAGCTCAGTTTTGATCAGAAATCAACCTGTCTCCATCCCTAGTTCGTTTTAATCCACGGACTAGATTTCAAGGTGCCTAGGCACACTTTAAATGCAACAAATATGATACTGGCTTTTTTTCTCCTGTAGGAGAGAGAAGTCTGATAAGGAGGAAAAAAATCAATTTTTGTCATGAGGCAACTTTAAGTTAATTTAACAATATTTCAGGATGACTGCACATGGATTCTCAGACTGTCAACCACACAAGTTACAATCCCTTTACAGTCTCGTGCTGCACTTTGGGATCTGCTCATTGTTTTAGTCTCCTAAAATTAGTTTGGAAGCCCTGTTTGCACGTGGCCTCTTTTCTCTGTTTGTCATAATTTTACTTGAAAAATGATCCCATAAATGCTTCTAAGCATGATCAGTGTTTCCGATAAAATTAGAAGGTGCTTTGTGGTGTGGTGGTTATGGTTTTAATTTGCTTTTATGACCTCAACTTCCCTTTCCTAGCAACTAATTAATTCAGCAACAGGATTTTATAGTTCTCCTGGAGGAAGGAGGATCCCTGGAAGCTTCTCTGCAGAAGACAGAGACGTCTACGTGCACCCTTTGTGCTGCTTCAGTGCATCTCCAGCTCCTCCTATCTCCAGCTCTAAGCCTGTGTTTTACTCAGAATGATGAGTAACGCACACCCCAGTCACCATTGCTGCCTTTCTCTTTTCTAGACTCATGTATGATGCCTTTAGGAGCTGAGGTACCGCAAAGAAAATGAACTTGAAAGAATATGGTCCCACCTATGCGATAAAAAGAGTTTATGTTTGAGGATATTAATTTCTTCTTACATTAGTGACAAAAGGATAGAAGGAAAAATCTGCCAGCCATCAGCAACAGAGAGCTGGGAGAAGAGTAGTTTGAATCCTCAAGGGAAATTTGGCCAGACAAATTAAACATCCCAGTCTTAGCTGGTTAACACAGCATTAAAGGGCAACGAGAACCAAGGTTTGGATTTAAAACCTACCACTATTCTTTCATGTCCAAGGTTTGGCCTTTGCTCAATACAGAAAGACACAGTCTCTGCTCACATCACCTTAAGAAGCAATTTCTGCCTCATCCTTAAAGAAAGACTTGAAGACCTGGCAACAACAGGACGTGTAACAGGACAAGGGGAGAGCCACTGACATGCAGCAGAAATCCCAAGAGATACTCTGGTTAGCAAAGATTTTTTTCCAGTCACCTTTAACTTCCTACTCCACAGTCCTGAGAACTTCCAAGCACTTGAGAGTCTCCCAGAAAAGAGATTTCAGGACTGTACTTTATCAGGATGATCCTTTCAGACCTGTCAACAGGCCCCTCACACACTACTTAAAGGCTAAAGTTTCTTTGGAATTTGCTCTTGGATTGGTGGAAGAGGTGGAATTCGCCTGGGAGGTTTGTGGCCCTTTCCTAGGAAATGTTACTTAATTTACTTCAGAACACGTGCAAACGGGCCCAAAACCAAAGAGAAATTGTGAACAAAAAAGAATTTGTTTAATTTTGGATCAGCAAAAAATTAAGCTAGGTTTTAAAGTTTAACTCCCGAAATAATTCAGATTTTAAAAGCTCTACTGTCTTGTTCAGAGGTTCCATCTAAGTACCTCCATAGCAAGGGATGAGCTGTTTTACACATCGATACCATTTTAAACCCTATTTATCACAAAACCCTCCATTTTCAGGGGGCAGCTGTAAGAGGCGTTGTTCCCAAACTTTCACCACTTTTTCTGCCCTGCAGCCCAGGCTCAGTGCACTGCTTTAACACCATCAGGTGCCAGAGGAGATTGCCAGAAGCCATCGCAGAGCTGTACCTGGATCCAGAGGCTGGGCAGAAGGATTAGCCACAGCCTACTGAGCTAACTGAGCATGTTTCCCTTATCCTGGCACTTAAGAGCCAGAGATTCTGAGTGTGCTGGTGAATAAAACAACATCTGCCTGATAACATCCATTTCATGTGAGTTACAAGTTTCAGAGAGCAATTACACAGCGTTTTTGTTTTTAATCCAAATCAGATGTTTAAACCATTTTGTGATTGCACAATTATCTTGTTTTATGAGGCAACCCAAACATCATTTAACAAGATTTGAATGCCACTGTGTATTTTCAATTTATTAACAAAAATACCGAAGCCAAGCCCCTAAACGTAGCAGGGAGAAGCAATGGGAAAAGGATAACAAGGCAGTGGTGAAAACAACCTTGCTGGGAAAACACCCCTGCCCACCTTAAGAGGAGCAGAGATGCTCCCAACTCTCCCACTTAGTTATTGCAGGATTATTAAGCAGGCAGGAGCTGCTGAGGACACAGAGGCAGCTCATTCCTACCAGCTTTCCCATAACTCTCACCTGGGGAGGACACAGCGAGGGGCGGCAGAGCCTGTTCCCACAGCACGACCCAAATCCAAGCACCAAGAGAAGCTGCTGCACTTACAAGTCTCCTGGATTTTTGGTCCAGACTGGGATTTTGGTCTGTACATCTTGTCGAGCTACGCAGCAAATTACAAATACCTAAGGTTGGAATCAGTGATTTTTGGATGTCTTTTCCAGCCTTAATGATTCTGTGATTCTGCGAATCCTTTCTCACTGGAAGTCAGGAAGATTAGAGAGACAAACACATCGTCCCTGTAGTTGTGCACTCAGAGACGTCCCATGACCTGTTCCAGCAGAGAGCTGGGGAAGGACTGCAGCAGGACTGGGTTCCCTGAGTTACTTGGGGATCTGCAGTACAGCCTGGAGTTTTCTCATTCGGACTTTATCCAAATGTGAAATTGGGAAGGAGAATAAGCCAGATGCTGCCTTGGAGAAGAGAGAGGCTGAGTAGACAAACATAATTCTGTTACTCAGGAATTAATTCTCACCAAAACATATTTCTGCCACATTGAAATTGTAATATTCGGCTTCCAAATCCACGAAACTCATTCCAAGATTATTCAGTACAAATTACACCCTTAAAAAAAAAAGCTTTGATTTATCACGTCTCATTTATATAACCCCCATTTACAGTCAAAAGCTAATTTAGTGTTTTCTAACAGAAGATTTCCAATGTTACTGTACTGAATTAAGCACCAACACTGCAAAGTCAAGGCCAACTCTCAGTCCTGAGCAGGGCCAACAACCAAGACTTTAAAAGCTCACATGCACCTCCCAGGTTTCACTCCAGGAGCACAAACACACTCCACACAGGAATGACCAGCCACGACCTGCACCTGCAGAATGACACGGACTCCAAACTTCACTTTTTAAGGTGAAACCCATCATATCTCTCTAGGCTTTGGCAAGCTATTTTAAGACTAGGCTTTTTCTTAAGAGGTCATGGAATACATCCTCCCTGCTGCACAGCTTGCACTCTCAGCATCCAACTGCTCAGTGCAGCTTTCAGTCTTCTGTCCCTGCTTGGACCTGTCCTTCCTTCTCATGATTCCCAAGGGCTGGCAAAACAAAACTCTGCAGAACTCCACCAAACCAGACTCCCTCGCAGTGAAAGAGCAGGAGAAGCCAGGAGCTGGGATGAGCAGGCCAGGCTGAAGAAGTGCAGAAGGATCACCACAAAATCTGGCTGCATTCTGCCTAACTGCTTGACAGCACAAGGTGGGAGCCAAGCAGGGCTGCAGCCTGAAAACTGTGGCAGAAATTGAGGACTGCAGGCATAAGGCATTTAGAGAACAGTGAAAACCACAAAGCCCACAGATAATTATAACCAAAAATAGGAGCTCACTAATTTCTGTATCACTAATACTGTTAGTAAAGAGCCATTACTGTATTCAGTCTTACAGAGAAAAAAAAATATTTATGGAAGCAAAGTAATTTAATCATTCCTCCACATTTAGGAGACTTGAGGTCCAAGGAACACAGAAAACAGTGAAATATGTACTGCTCTTATTTTTGTTTCACCACTGAGTAATTTTCATGAGCAGAGTACTCAGACATTATCTCCCTTCTGTAATGTTTAAAAGATGTACAGCACAGAAAATAATCCAGCAGCAGTACAGGCACGGACCAGACAACTGAAAGGTCTCCCAGAGCTCTAACTTTTTAACACTCTGATTTTCTGGACTTTCAGTAGAGCTTATATAAGTCTATATAATTTGCAAACACATTTCCTCCTGAGTCATCTTTTATTTACCTTTTTCCTCCTTGCCGACTTACAGAACTAGCTTTGTGACTAAACAATTTTGGTAAGCCTTGCAATCAACAGGATTAAACAGTGTGTGCTGGGTGAACTACAGACAGAATTCATTTGTCAGATCCCCAGTGCCCTGACTTTAATCAGGGGTAATAAAGCCAGCAGTATTGCTAATCCAATCAGCAAGACCAATGAAAAAATAAATTTGTTACTGCAGTTCAAAAACTGCCCTTTCACTGTGCAAAGCAAAAGCAGAATGAAAATCTCTCCCTTTTCCTCTCTCACTCCAAAGGTCCCTAATGAACAGAAGAGGGAGGAGGCAGAGGAGTTGCATATCAAAGCCCAGTTGTCCCTTGAAATCCAACTTTAATTATTAATACATGTGATGTGCTGAGCAAAGACAACACCTTTGAGGTCTTGCAAGCTTACACTGCAGAATGTAGTGGTTGCAAAGCTGCATCACTCAAAGCCAAGGAGATTGCCTTTTCAAGAAATTTCTCCCAATGAATTGTTGACCTGAATATAGTATTCTTCTACTGCGTGCTGAAAAAAAAATTATTTCGACACTTAAGATATTTCTTCTCCCAGGAAATAGTTCTTTGTGAACAGCTGCTTCTTTAACTCCATTTGCAGAGGGACAAGGTGCAGCTCAGAGCACTGGAAACCACAGAAGAGCTGCAAGGACTGAGCAGGTCAGGATGATTAATGAGCACTTGCTGACTCTGCTGGCTCGGACTGGTGCCAGGAGCTTCTCCAGCTCACCTTCAGCAGATCCCTGTGGCAGCACTGCTTTGAAGCAAAGCAAAAACTATAGGAGTGTGTATATCACCACTCCACCTTCCCTACGCTGCTCCAGGAATTATCACGGAATCACAGAATGGCTGGGGTTGGGAGGAATCTTAAGGATCATCTCATTCCAACCCTCTGCCACAGGCAGGGACACCTTCCACTAGCTCAGGCTGGTAGTTGTCACTATTTTAGGATGGGATATGATGGATATTTCAGTTACTCATGATATGTTTGTTCCAGTCACTTATTACATGCAAATCCATGAGTTGAGGACTGAAGCATTTCCCTCCAGGTGGGAACAGACTCCCAGCTTTTACAGGATTCTGTGCTTTTCCCCACTGAAAGATCCCTTGCCTTCTTAATGGCCAGATATCAGCATCACAGACAGACCTTAACGAGGGCAAGGACTACAATAATAAACCTTTCATATGTCATAACTTTATGCCAGATATTTTCAGAGAGAACCACGGCAGTTAAAGAGCACCACGGACCTCACCTCCCTTATGCTCCGTGTTCCTCATCCCGAGCTGCCTACACCTGCTACCTTTTGAAACCTAAACCAGAACATTACTGTGGCTTTTGCATGACCAGAAAGAAAATCCAGTTCATGCCAGTCTCTGTCAAAGGGGGCACTTCCCTCAGAGCTTCTCCTGTTTATACAGCCACAACAGCCCTAACTTTCTTTGGCTGATTTACTTCAATGGAAAACAACCCCTTAGAAGTGACACAATTCTGGCCAAAATTGAGATTCTGCAATCTACTTGTAGGGACATTTCTCACTGTATTACTGGGCTTGGTTTTCTTCCCCATCAGGCCTCATACCTCCAGGCTTTTCAAGAAACGAAGTGGATGTCTGTCTTTCAGCATCACCTTCCACTTGTTGTTTGTGAGGGTTCCACAGATATGGGAACTCCCTTGGTCTCTCCATCAATTTTTAAAAGGATAGACTCTAAGAATGTGGCTGAGAATGTACAACTCTTAAAACAATTATTTAAACCTTAATAAAATTTCTCTCCAAAGAACAAGTATTTAATTTTTTTTAAAATAATATTTTAAAAAATACATCCTAAAAGTAGCATGGGTGAGGAGCAAATCCCCATCTCACTACAACATTAAATGCACTGCGATTGTGATAAGATCCATTTTCTGGACCAGATTTTGAAGACGTCCAGTAATTGTTATAGATGAGTAATGAGTGTATAGAAATGGTAGGGTGAGTTGGCATTAATGACAAGATGGCAATGCCTTTTGGAGTTTCTTCATTAGAAGCTACATTCTCACCTATATCATTGTTACTTTAGCTGGAGAGGTTGTTCCAGACAACAAAGCAGCTGTTGTAAAATAACCACGGCTAATACTTTAATTATAGCCACATCATCATTAACTTGTGCTCTCTCAATCTGCTGCCTCCACCTGTTATTGTTAAGTTTATATTTATCTTATTATTATATCTGGGAAATTAATTATCTTCCTGTTAGGTAGCTTTACATTGCTCAGCAAAACAGGAGCCCGAGCACAATCAGGACCTTCATACACTACCAAAAGAGGAGAATAATATTTTTTAAGTTGTCTTTCAGTTTTCTCTAAAGCTACTGGCATGTGATGTAATGACTGAGAACTCCAGCCTGCAGGTTAATGCACTTTCATAAGCAGAGAAGCAAAGAAGTTCATAAACACTTCAATAAAGCCCACAGGCACTGATGAAAAGCAGAATACACATCAAATATAAAACGTTGTTCAGGATGCCGACCTCTTAGCAGGTAGGCACTGCCTATTTGAACAGATATTTTTTGCACTGATGATTGTTTAATGAAGCAACTTCTGCTAGGTGTTCAAAGAAAAATCACGGTCTCTTCGTTCTGCCTTATTATCAGAGCCTGTTGATCACTGAAGTGGAAGCTCTTTTGGTCCTCTGAGTCACAGCAGGAAGCCAACACACAGCCATGAGTTGATTGAAAGTCTGAGACACAGACTTTGGATCAGCTCCTCAACAAAGGTATAGTTTTAGAAACAGTGACAGACTGTCTAGAGCTGGAAAAAAAACTGTCACACATGACAACCCCAGCACAAGTCCCTGACACCTCACCTGTGAGCTCACTCATAAAACCAGGGAAAAATCGAGAAAACTTTCTCAAATTCTCTCTAGACAACCAAATTACTTCAAATTTTCCCCAGACAACAAAAAGACTTCAATTAATCTCTATTCTGATAGACTGTTTCTGGGCATATTTGTAAATGGCCTAGGGAACTATAATTAAGCAGTTAACTTGATGAACAGCTGCACTTTTTTGAAGGCAGTCATTAAAAGTAAGGACAGAGTTACCTGCCTCATTGTTTAACAAGATCTATTAGAATAAAAACATGAAATAGTAACCCTGGAGGAAAAATAATTCTTCATAAAATATTAGATGGTTGCATTTGGTTTCCCCACAGAGTTTCTTTCTAGGCTCCATATTTCTTTGGAAAGAAGGCAGCATCTCATTACTGCTCCTGTTCTTTTCAAAGAACAATGCTTGTGATTTAGCTAAAGAGAACACATTCCAAGGAAGTGGGTGACCTCTAAACCTTCCTTGGATATAAAAATTCAGAAGAGACACGTATGGGTCACAGCTTCCTGGAATTCTCAATGAAAACAATATTATTACCGAAAGCATTAAGATGTCACACAGTCACAACAGAGGTGTGTTATTCATAAAACATTTCATCTTGAGTGTTCTTCTAATGCTAACTTATAATTACTCAAAATTTTCTTCATTTATAAAAACTATACATGCATTGACACAAGTTTTTCATGATGTCAGGGTTCACCAAAAATCCCAATCTAGGATGCTTCATTTTTGGAAAAAATTTGGCTAGAATAGACAAAAAAATATTTTTGTTTCTCTGTAGCCAATAGTTCTATCAGGCTGCTATAAAACAGATAAAAGTATCTGAAGGTATAGCTCATCCTTATTAAGCTTCATGAAAAATTCTATTTATTTCTAATACATTCTATTGTATTTATTTTTTGCATGACCTTGGTTAAGGGTTAATGGGAAGACTCTACTGATTTCCACTCCTGATGGTGCCAGAACGTTCTTCCTGCAGGGGACATCAAAACCCAGTGCCAGAGAAGCATCATCACGGTTATTTTAAAATATCAGTTCGCCTTATTTAACAGAGTCAACTTTAGTGGCATCCAAAGTCTCTTCTCTGTTCAAACACAAAAAGAAATTGTTTCAGTAAAAAAAAAAAACAATCAATCAAGAGGTCAACTTTTCATTACAGGGACAATTAGAGCCTGATCTATTCCCAAAACAGCAATGGAAAGACTTCAGAGTATTTGGCTCACACTGGAGACAGAAGGAGTAAAGAAGCCCTGACCTGGATGCACACTGCAGGTTTGTTTCAATTTATGGTGTCATTAATCTGAAGGGGGAGGAACTGTATTTCAGCTTCTAGCTTTGGACAGGTTTGGTTTAAGGTCTCATTTATGCCCCACTGCACTCGACTCCAACCAAAGCACTGAACACTTGGTTATTTACCACTGCCACAGCACCAGTAAATGAAAAACTACCCTTCTAGAACTGAGAAAAATAGTTTGCCCAGAGAGGGTGTGGAGTCTTCCTCACTGGAGATATTCCAGAGCCATCTGGACACAATCCTGTGCCGTGTGCTCTGCAACATCCCTGCCTGAGGTGGGACCAGTGACCCACTGTGGTCCCTTCCAGCCTGAACCATCCTATGACTGAACTATGAAGGCTGTGAACAACCTTTTACAACCCAAAAGTCTCATTTTCAAAGCTGTCAAGCTCACATACCCCAAATGAGTTCCCAGATGATTTAGGCGCCAACATTTCTGAAAAGCCAAGCTCCAGGAGCCGCCTGTCCTGCAGGAAGGGGAGCAAGTTACCATCAAAATAGACACCCCTTGATGGCAAGGGTTAAACCCTGCATAAACCAGCACACAGGAGTTACAAAAATAACTAAAGACAGGGAAATTTGGCTTAATTATTGCTCTTTTCACCAAGTCACACATCCACAAACGTCGAACAACAATGTGCCCCGGTTTCTCTCATTTATGACCCAGTTTATACAACGGAGCTGCCACGTGCTCAGAGACGAGGTGGTCAGGGTATGTCATTTACAAACCATGAGTGTATTGATGCCTGTAACTCAGCCCTGAGAGAAGAGGCAGGCAAAAACAATTTGGCACCCGGCCCTGCAGTTCCGGTGCCTCTGCGGCAGTTTGGATTAACCGAGGAGCTACAGCAGATGAAGCTGCATTCTGCACCTCCCTCGTGCCGCAGCTTTTGTGGGAACAGCAAAAAATATCCTCGAAGCTCTAACCTTGTGTGAGCACGAAAGGTTAAACAGGCAAAAATCAGGCCACATAATGAGAGACTGAACGAAGGGAAAAGAAACCTTTCCGGCCGAAGTATTCGCTGCTTCTGGAGCAGATAACCAGTCAAAGATCACACAATCTGCCCCCAGAAGATAAAGTTTCTGGTGCCTGTTCAATGCAAAGGCTTCTGCTTGTTCAGCACAGTACTTTTTCTTTATTTGTTTCCCTTAGACCTTTGGTGATCTTTCCTGCATTCAATTGCTCGGCTCCATTCCTCATCATGCTGTGGGCCACAAAAGCAACTATTCAGGACTTGGAGGTGCTGAAACTCCTTATATTGAATTTTAAGGACAGATTACACTAACCTCACTCACAGTGAGCAGTATTTTGGACAAAGTGTATGTACCACCAAAGCCCCTGAGAACACCAATGCTACAGAACATGGCACAACAGGAACAGAGATACCACAAAGGATGGAAACACTTCCCTGGCACCTCGTGCTGCCTGATAAATACACCAATGCAGTACAAAATTTAATATATACTGGAAGTCTCTGACATTTATGACCAAAAAAAATCTGCATAATAAAATCCACACTTGCACCAGAAGAATAGGGCAAGCTGCAATTGTAAAAATCTGCTCAAATTAACTATTCTTACAATATTTCTCTCTGTCTGGATCGAAAGAATATTCTGACCAAACCCAAAGGGGAGCGTAGACCTTTCTCAATTTGGAATAGATTCAGATGCCAAACCACAGGGACTGCTTTGGCTCTAGAAAACCAAGTCTTCTAAATTTCCATTCCTGGCAAGAAATACAAAAAGTAAATCAACCTCTAAGGAGGAAAAACGAAATACGATGTAATTTCCAAGAAAACAAAACCGCAGGACCTCGTCTGTCAGATATCAGGAAAGCAGGGATGAGCAGAGTAAGCATTCGTGGGCTCAGGGAGACTTCCTAGACCTTTCCTCTCACAGATGGGGCCGGGTTGGAGACTGCCAGCCCCGCCAAGGTCAGGCTGGCAGCAGTGCTGGATGGCGGGGCCACAGCCCAGCCAAGCGCACCAGGAACAAGCTGCCAAGCAAAACTCACACCCCGACCTACAAATCGTGCCCGTCAGTGGTCTGCAGGTGGAAAACAGAAGCACAGAAATTTTGCAACGAAGCTCACTCGTTCGAGTCTGTCTACAAATTGTTTCTCCATCGCTCTGCACTGAATCACAGGCAGAGCAGTTTATTATGCTTAAGATGAATTTTGAAGTCTGTGCAGGTGCAGTGCACCTTACCTGCCCCAGAAATCCCACCAGCTCCCTCACAGATGTTCCTCTGAACGCCAACAGCAACCAGGGCCCTTTGCAAAGAAAGCGAAGCAAAGGCTTCAGCTGAGCAGAGCGAGCCAAGAGAGACCCCAGGATTCCTGGCACCCACAACAGTGACAGAAAAGCTCTGCAGGCCACCCTTTAACTAAAACCATCTGTGAAGGTGTATACTTTGTCATAGCATTTTCTCCCCTCCACTGTTTTTTTGGTTTCCAACTTCAGAAATTATCTTAACCAAAATTAGTGCATGTATGTGCCCCAATCAAGAGGTTGCTTTTTTCCCTCATTACTGAGTCTCATGGAGACAGCATCAGCTACCAGAGCTTATCTGCTCGAGATGAACCTTTCTTTGTGAAATCCTTGAGGACGTTAACATCAGTATTCCTTAAAATCATTTTTTTAAAAGTGATTTTCTTCAAACCTTGAGCTGGGATTAGCTGTATCATTTATGCTTTTCAGTATACTCTGAGTAGGACTGTACACAATTTCACAATAACAAATTTTCTACTTTCCCTGAAGTATCATTTGTTTAATACCATATTCTCATGGCTTTACGCATGCCATTAATTTCAATCACTTTTTATTTCTTTGTATGAAATAAGTAATGATGAGAAGTAAGTCAAATTAGAGACCAGAGGGAAGTACAAAAAGACACAACCTGACTTTATTCTAATCAGCCTCTACGAAACCACCAAAAATATGGTATCATTTAGAGGTCTGAGCTGTAAGAACCTGTACAAAAGCAAGCAAGGTGCCCACATAGCACAGCAAATTGCCATTTCCAGCACTTCCCACACATTTTCTGTTATGTTAGCTCAGGTACCAGGAACTGAGTGGCTAAATTATCTTAAAAAAAATAGCAACAGAGTCTGGGGGAAATTCCAAGTTAACACAGCAGAGAGCACAAAGCAGTGAGAAACTGTCCCCATCCTGAATTAGCTCAAACAAACCAGAAAGGAGTGGCAGGAGGTGAAAAACAACAACACAGCAAAGCAAAAAGAACTCACCAACACAGGGCACACAAAGCAATCCTACGGCCCCGCCAGGCCTCCTGACTGCCCTGGCTTGCCCCAGAGACCTGCCATACCATATGACGGAGCTCTGCAAGATTACCAGTGAGTTATAAAAATTACCATGCCTGAAGCTGATGTATTTCTGCACTTTGCAAGAGGGGCTTTGCGCGGGCACCTTCTGCTGAGCAGCACAAGAGACCGCAACGCTCCTCGCAGCGCCCGAGCTCCACTGCAGTCATGCCACGGACGTCGCTCTCAGATGAAAAACTGCTCTCTCAGATGCCTGCTCTCTCCCCCTTTCCAAAACACGAGAGGTTTTGGCTAGCGGGGTTGGCAAGGGCTCTTCCAACTGCTTGGATCCATCAGCCAGGAAACCCCTTCTGGAGCTGCTCCTCTCTGCCTCCTTGCTGGCAGTGCCTTGGAGCTTTCCAGTGGACACAGCCCCCTTCTGAGGGGTCTGCCCACAGGACAGGAGGTTGTTCTGTTCCCACTGTCTGTCACCAAAGGACAACAATATTTGGTGCTGTGTAAACACAGAGATACTCTCCTGAACAGAGAATGTAGATCCACTGGCTCTTTGTGGATAAAGATAAACAGATTTACTGCATATAGATGGTACCCTAAAGTAACCAAGCATTAATACAGTGAAATAAAGACAAAACAATACTGAGCAATGGCCTATACAGTTTTTACCTATCATAAACAAGAAATGAAGGCCTTTGACATACAAGAAACACTCTTATAGACTCGAACCCATTTAAAATGGATTTTGTTTAGAGTCACTTTCAATTCCTACTGCTTTCTTACAAGCCTCAGGACTTCATTTTTAAACAAGGAACCTTTTGTATTCTGTCACACATCCACAGTAGTAAAAGCCAGATGTGAACTGCAGAGCCTCATTAAAAGCAGCATTGCAAAGAGGTGATGGAGGCTTAGAGGACTTATGACCAAGCAGGGAGGTCTGAGATTCCAGTAATGGAACAAGAATACACCTTCAGAGAATAAAGCTGCTTAATGTGAAACAGCCTTTGAACTTTCAAGTACGTGTGGTGCTGAGAGCACCACTGTTCGTAACGCCGTGGCAAGAAATAAAGATAAGCAGCATTTGTTAGGTTTATTTTACTCTACAAACGCTGAAAATAACGATGGTTCCCAGTCAAATAAATCCCATACTCCCAATACTGATTGCAAAGTTAAATGGCTTTTACCCAGATTACAGCTAATACCTCACCAGGCTGAAAATAACCCCAATTTACACAAATTGCCTTAGTGGAAGCCTGAAGTGGGAACAAAGGCAGCTCCCTGGTTGGAAACATTTCCACCAGGAACAGCACGACTGAGGCACATTTGGTGGTCCGGGAACCTGGACGGCAGCATCCCTACTCCCATTCTGGGACAGATGGAAGGATCCAGAGCTGGTGTTCCACATGGCTCTGTTTCTGTTCTCACAACAATCATGCTTACAAGGAATATAAAATAAAAGGTGGAACGAGCAGAGTCAGGGCTTTAAATATCCCTGGGATTTGTACTGTGACCATTCTGAATGTTGCTGATGGGGCTCTCTTGGTGGTAATTAGGAGGATGCAGTCACTCCTAAGGATGAGGGTATGGTCTTGTGAGCACTTTCTTAATTCAAATACTTAAAATAAACTCAAGACAACACTTAGGACAAAAATACACACAGGTTAAATTAACATTGTAAACTCAGTATTCAACTAGTTAAGTCTTCAAACTTTGTGCCCTGTAAGAGCCAAGTTATTTCAGTAAAATAATCTGCTCCTCTTCACATGAAAACTCCAAGCACCCCTGTTTTCCTAGATAGTCATTTTAGTTCAAATAAAGCCACATCTCCCCCTTTCCCTCCCTCTGAGGCGTAAAGAAGACATTGTACCAGAGAGAAACCGGGCAGATGTAGCAGTTCAAACTTATCTCCTCTTTAAGAAATGATGTAAGTGAATTTAATCCAGGAAAACTGTATCATTAATATGTGCTTACAGGCATTTCCTTGAGCTTTCAAGTTTGTAGAACAGTGTGAGTTATCATATCAAAACCTTAAGCACCAGACAGGGAAAATGGGAGATGCAACGTCTGTGATTAAACACTAAGATAAGGTTTGAAAATGAAAAAAGTTTCATTTTCGCATAAGTTCATTTTTCTTCAAAAAATAAGTGCTAACTTTACCAGCCTGCTCAGCACCACAGTGTGACTCTCCTTGTATTAGTTCTACTAACCATGATTAAAAGGGATGAAGTCCAATTCTCTTCTTTGTGACTTACAGAAAAAAAAGATATCAGTGATGAAATATTTCCATCTGGTAAACAAAGTGCCAGGGAAATATCAGAACCACTGTCAGTGCTGGCGGCAGCAGCAAGGCAGAGATTTCCATTCAACCTTTGCCTTTGCTCCAGCTATCTGAAGTACTTAACATTTTCTTCTACTTCAGAGGAGGCTGCTTGAAAGGAAAAATAATTCAGCATTGTCTACACAGAGAAAGAGCAAAACTGTATCTTATTACAGCAGAGAAATTTTTTTTTCATTAAAATGACTGTTTCCTAAGTTTTGTATATAAAAACTGTCCTGAAAGTACCACCATCAGGAGTGACACAGACAAAAAAAAATTACAGGTATTTAACTAGTGATTCAAATCTAAGGATGATAGGACATCCATAAATTTTGAAATAAAAATCCCTGAGCTTTTTTTGTGAGGAGCTATCTAGATCATCTTTTTTAAACAAAAAAGTAGTTTACTGGCTGCTGTGTATCAGACACTGCATCGTTATTGTTGTTTGTTATCTGCAGCTTGCACAGGCAGAGTATATTAATAAACATCCCCCTTGTCTGCAGCACGCTACAGCTTCCAGTTCGCAAGCGTTTGCATAATGTTGTGATAGCTGGATTGAAAATCCTGCCCAGGGAAGAGATTCCTGACCCAAATGGCTGGACAAATTCCTCCTCTGAGACTTCCTCCACTACCCAGGCTAACTCCGAAGCACCTGATAAAACAGAGATGCATCCTTGGGTATGCAGAGCGAGGGAATGCTGCTGACAGAGACAAATTTCCTACCGATAGCACATGAAAGGGAAAGCTCCTGGTGCAGGGGGGATGAGCACAGGGCAGAATAACAAAACACTGAGCTACTCATTTCACCTGAGCCAGAGAAAAGGTGCATTTGTTTCTGAATAAACGCGGTGTTAGACATGCAATCAAAGCTTGTAATTAGCCACCAATTATAGCAGCCAGGATCTAGCCATGGCGTAGTCACTCAACAACCCAGATAGATCACCTTTTCAAACAACAGTTCCTGTAGAAAAAGTATTTCTGGAAAAAAAATAGAGAATTGGCACTTTGCAGTGTCAAGCAACAGCAATTAAAAGCAATTATAACCAGAGGATTTGCTTGCCTGCATAATCATATTCACTCCAATCTGTCTGCTGGCTGTACAAGGGGAGGGTCAGGCAGGAGACAAACACAGGGCTGCACAGGTCAACTCAATTTATTTGAGAAAGTCTCAGTGGACTTCCAAAATAAAGAATCCTTATGGAAGGGGAATGTGTCAGCCACACGGGTCTGTAGCTAAATATGTTTTAGCTTCAGAAAAGCAGATACAAAAAAAAGTCCACGATGAAGCGCAAAAAGATTAATAGTTCTGGTCATTGTCAGGCATTTGATTAATTTTCTCAAACTGACAAGGTGGGAAAAAAATGGAGATCAAAATAATTGTTAGCAACTAAATAATAAAATGTTAAAAGGAGAAAAATAACGTGAGGACAGATCCTGCTGCAGGTAACAAAAGGGAGCATGCACTTGACAGTGAGGAAAACTAAGACCCATCCAGTCCCTGGGGTGACTTCTCCACTTAAATGAACTGTTTGAGAATTGGTTTATCAACTTCATCTGTATTTTCCTAGTTCTCCCACGGTTTTGCTCAAAACAGCAGCTAGTTTACTGCTTGCTCTTACTTAGATGTAAAATTCTAAATCTGCTTTTCCACAGAAACTCAAATTCCAGGTATTCCAATTATTTCCGTGTATGCACTTTTGAATGGACGAGCTAATTAACAAACTGTTTTGATGTTTTAATGAGGACTCTAACTCCCTTTGAGGATGGACTGCAGTGGGGAGAACAGGGCTGCCATGTTTTCTGTCTAGGTATTATTTGGAGAGAACACAAGCTACTGCTACATCTTCTTTTGCCTACCAGGCACCCCTTTGCCATCCCGGGAGATGACCTCCTAATCTGCACATCACTTTTTCCCCCTCCTTCTTTTTCTTTTGAGTCCAGCTGTAGCAATTTCCCTTGCTGTATCCCTACAGATTTGGGAAACCCCCAGTCCGGGTAAGTGGCACTTGCAGTCAGATCTCAGCACTCCTTCTTCTGCTGCTCCTTCATCTCTGCGACATCAAGTATTTATTTTCTTGCCTTTCCTTCCTTCCTTCCAAGGTCCCCAGCAGCTCTGCCCCATCAATCAAGATGTCAGGCTGCATTACCCATATGATAAAAATAAAAGCAAACAACTCTCCTTGCATATTGTCTTACATTGTCTCTCACCTTGCAGGACAGGGACTCAGCTCTCCCTGAACAAAGCTAAATCACTGCCCACCTTCAAAAACCTCCGTAACAACTTTGTTACAACGAAGCTCTGCCAAAATTAGGTTGTGGATATGACAAAAGCACAACCTAACCCAATAAATATCTTAAATTCTCATTGGTTTTCTACTTATCTACTGTCTTTTACCTTTAAGGTGTAATTCTGAGCAGTGATAAGCAAAATTCTTCCGTATTTTCATCACTCTCAGGACCTCACCCATAAATAAACCCCACGGTAATGACATTTAAGTGAAATATCGTAAAAAAAAATAAAATACTTCTTATCCCTACAAGTTAAACAAGAAATAAATCTACGAAATCACATCTTTCAATAGAGTTTGATGATCCCCATATTTTTGTCACTTTTTTTCCCCCAAATCACAAGGAACATCTTTCTCTTTCTCCTTCCGGCCCCCACCCCACCTTTGTGATCTGACAGTTCTTTGCATGTTTATACACCAAGTATTATAGTTTCTAGTGAACCACCTCAAGCCTTTCCAATATCACAGTGAGGGACAGTGCACTTACTCATGCTAAATTGGTTTTATTACCAATGTTTTCTATTCTCGTAACGTTATTAACTGTGGAGTACACAGAGTGTGCTGGGCAGGCACTGTGCATTAATCCTACTGCCAGAAAAAGGAAGAATTTCTCATTGGAAGCATCTGGTAAAAGCACACTAGAGGCCTTGAAGTCATGACTGGTGCTCTTACTATTTGCAAAAAAACGAGAACAAATACACACTAATTTGATTTCCCTGACCCTGTTTGCCCAATAGGAACCATCTGCTTCTATTCATTGACTCCTATCCACCCTGATCCAAGATCACGAATCCAGCAGCAATCATCCCTTCTCTGTCTGCAATGTCTTTGCATTAACCCAAAGCAGGAGATGAAATAAAGAATGTTAAAATGAGCTTTAACAATCTATAAAATCCTTCCATTATGCAGTTTATGGCGAGTGAATATCACTACACTTCGGATTCCCATAATGAGTTACTTTCTTAATAACCTCCTGAGGGCATCATAGAACAGAGTCAATAGCTGAACATTATAGGGCAAACAAGAGACAGCTCCAAGTCAGTGTTTTATATTCAACAGAGATGCAACTGGACTGAGTTGGGCTCTGCATCCTGAGCTGATTTCTGTAACGAGCCTGAATGAACTACGAAAAGAATTAGCAGAGTTCCTCCCAACTTCACTCAGCAACGCCTGTGTATTTTTGTCCTCTGAAAGCAGAGATTTGAGACTTTCAAATAACAGCAGATAGAGCTGGTGTGGAACAACAGATTTTCACCAAGAGCAGGAGCTGTGAAAATCCCATGTTCTGGCCGGCACACCATTACTCATCCCGGACAGCCGGAATGGAAACAAGGAGCACGTGAATCATCCAGGCTGCTCTCTAGGAACACGCTGGGCTGCTCTGCACAGGCCGTAATAATAACATTTGTTATTCCACAATGCACTTTTAGATTAACTGTCTTATCTGGTTTTACGATGCTGCGCTCGGTGCATTTCAACGCCACGGTGCCACGGAAGGTAAATCACTTCACCAGCCCTCCACCAAGAAAGCCACAGTACATCTTCCGGGAAATAAATATTGATCAAGCCTCTGTCATAATTACAGGCTCTTCAGAACATTCCATTTGCACCAAGGAAGCTTGGCCATTGCTGGGGAGGCCTATGCACCTCCAATGAGATCCAGTATCTCAAAGATGAAATTGGAGGAATAACTTTAACTGAAAGTCAGGTTAGTGTGAGCACTGGCCAGTATTTATTAGAGCCCTAAATCAGGTCCTTCTGTAAATGATAATAATGCTACATCTGTTCACTGGTTAAGTCAAACCACAAACAAGGAGATACTGCAATATGCATAAATTCTTTGAGCACTTAGCTTATGATGTTTTTCTGCGGAGCTTACAGGTGGCAATGCAACAAATAAAACCTAGAAAACAGTTTTCTACATGCTAGCTTTTTTTTTTCTCCCAAGGATGGCAGTCACAGAGGAACAACCTTTGAAAAAAAATGTAATATATTTATGTTATGCACAAGGTTAGTAGAGTTCCTAAAGCTCTTTCTGTGACTACACTTTCTCATTCTAGTTAGCTATGTAACAGTTGTCAAACACCTCATTACAAGATAAGCTCAGTTTTATTTCAGAAACCGAGGAACAGACAAATTAACTGACAACCCCAAGAACAAATTGGTTCTAAGAAATGGGCTCAGAAGCTGCTTTTTATAATCCCATGAAATACGTATCTCAAAAAAGCATCATTAATGAATTTTCTCAGAAGCAATCTTTGAAAAAACCTAAGAGATGAGCAATACAAAAATCTAAAAATAAAAATAAGTGGGCATAAACCTGCAAGATCTTCAGTTATTTTTGAATCTCCAGATACAAGAGAAGCGGAAGAATAACATAGGAAGGGAAAACATTACAAGAACAGCTCAACTGATAAATGTTTTCATATCTTAAAGAAGTTAATAATTTACAGAGTGTTAGAAATAATTACTTGTTTAAGCAAGATACCCACTGGACAAATTTCAGAGCCATCAGGGATTTTTTTAATTCAGTGTATCAGCTCAATTCTGATTCAAAAAGAAATATATTTTACTCTGAAAATAAATTGTAGACACGATGCTCTCTTTGAAATCCAGCACGAGCCCCCACTCTGCTGCAAGAAACGCTTTGGGGGAAAAGCTGTGTTTCAAATTTATTAATGATTCCTCAAGTTGTTATAGAAACGCAATTGCAGCAAGGCAATGTCTAGAGACACGAGCCCCTTTCATGTTCACTGTCAGAGGAGCTGGTTGCTGAGGTTACCTAACAATGGAGGAACTTGTACATCCAATTCCCTCTTTACAAAGGCCTCACAAACCCAGGGCTCGCCACACAACAATGCCAGCTAAAGCAACCACTGGGCTTATTTACAGTGTACAGGTTTAGAAAACACTGCTGTCTGCTTTCTTCAAATACCTGGTGGCCATTGTAGCCAGCATCAGCTCTTCAAAGAAGACATCAAAAGGCTTTTGCTGGGGAAGCAGAACAGGGTATTTCTAAAACAGGCTTCAACTCTACCAACTGCTTCAAAACTTCTGGCATGTGCTAAATTCATTTTTAATTTCGGTAAGACAATGGAGTGCTCAGTGAGACACTTAGGGTGAGATCTTAAAGATCTTCCATGCACTTTAATACCTTCAGTCAGGACTGCAGCTCCTCTCAGTAACAACTCCAGGGATGAACAGGTAACCCACGTGCATTTTACAGACATTTAGCATGTTCTACTCGCTGCCAGCAACAAAAACTATTTTTGAAGGGCTATTTCTCCTCTTCAAAAGCACAAGAACTGGAGAGGAAAGCTGAACATTCAGGGCTATGGAAAAAGTGAAGGGTCTGGAGGGGAAGCCAAAGGAGGAGCAGCTGAGGTCACTTGGCTTCTTCAGCTGGAGGAGAGACTGAGGGGAGACCTCACAGGAACCTGCAACTTCCTCAGGAGGGGAAGGGCAGGCACTGACCCCTTCTCCCTGGGGACCAGGGACTGGACCCAAGGAAACATCTGGAGCTGTGCCAGGGCAGGTTTCAGCAGGATATCAGAAAAGGCTCTTCCCCCAGAGGGTGCTGGGCACTGCCCAGGCTCCCCAAGGCATGGGCATGGCCCCGAGGCTGCCAGAGCTCCAGGAGCATTTGGACACCGCTGTGAGGCACAGGGTGGGATTGCTGGGGTGTCTGTGCAGGGACAGGGGTTGGACTGGATGGTCCTTGTGAGCCCCTTTAGTTGGTCATTCAAAAGAAATAAAGTTTCTTGTTGTTACTGCAAATTGCAAGAGCATTTGAACAGGATGCGAGTGAGTAGGGATGGAACATCGTGCAGTAGAGAGGAGAAGGTAAAGGAAGAAAGAAAAGGGAAAGGTTTGTTTTCATAATTAAAAAGATTTCAAAAGGAAAGCTCAGTTTCATTAGTCAATGAGTGCTTTCCTGTCAATTTTAAGGGAGCCGTGACTTCACACCCAGACAATTAAGTGCAACCAACTACTACATCTTTTTTTTCTTCTTTAAACAAGGAGAGAAACAGTAAAATGAAAAACCTTTGAGTCTGGCAAATCCCAGAACAGCAGCTGAATATAAATGAGGAGATAAAGGATGAAAAGTGTGTTAAAGCAATTCTTCAATGGGTTGGAATAAAACAAAAGTTTGCGTTCTCGCTCCATGTCCCCAAAATGGCTTTTGTGTAACTGGAATTAGAAAATCATGGCTGGATATGGGGAGGTGTCTCATGGGTGACTGAACAGCCTCCACAGAGTCGATAAGAAATTCCTACAGGATGTCTGTGAGGTGAACACACACGTGTGTGTGTGTGTTACACACAACCGCATTTGCTAGAAAGAGACAATATTTAAAAAAACAGTGTCAAACAAAGCGCTTCATTCACAATTCATCATTTCTTAAGTTCTTTCAGTAAGATCTCTAGCCAGTATTCTTTGGGAAAAAAATAAATAGCTGCAACTGCACTCTGTATTTTTTTTCCTTTGGCCTCTCAGCAATTTAAGTCATGATCACACGAGTTCTGCATGGGATGGTTTCAAAAATGGGACTTGTGCCAGCCCTAAATGAGACTACAAAGTGCTTCTGCACCTTCTTGGCCTTTCTATTAGGCAAGCACAGGCTGCAGGGCCACACTGCCATAGTCAGCTTGCACCCAACAGCCCTTCAGACATGTCCACAAACACCTCCTTTCTGGCAGAGCTTGCACTGGGTCCCAGCCCAACAGACATAAACCAGTGCTGGTCCCAGTATGAAGGCACTGGAAGAACACTGCACCCGTGCAGTTAAAGGAATTGGCCTTATCTACAATTCATTTATCCCAAGTGCTCAATCCTGTATCGAATAAAAGAGGCAACTGAATTGTAAAATTAAGAAAAATATGCTCAATAGAAGATGCTCTTGGTAGATTTGGTTTCACAAAGAAAATGAGTCTTTTCTTTGTCAGGCTCCTCTCTCCAGACATTCTGCTCATCATTTGTCCAGCCCTTAACACAAGGCTCCTGCTACAAGTCACAGTGCCTAAGAACTCCAGTTCAACACTAAGGAATGCAATTCTCTATTCAGAGCTCTAAAAGATTATTTTAAAAAGGCTATTTTTTACAGAAGTGGCATAAAGAACACTCAGTAATTCCAAGTACATGAGCTGTGTATCCTTTCTTGTATGTAACATTTATATGATTAAAACAGTAATGGTACATATGGCTAGAACTGGCAGGCTTCACTTAATGAAGATACTGAAAAATTAAATGTTTTATTTTCATTATGCTCTTCAGAGGGTGTTGTTGCCTCTTCTCCTGGCCAAACACAGTCAGAAATTGGGACTCAACCACAAATCATTTCTTGCAAACACCTGAACTATGGACTAGAAAGGAAATTCATCCCAAGCCCTTCCCACCTATGCCCCAATTCTCTAATGAAAAGATCTTGGGCTCTAAGAACAGCCTTTTATTTTCTTTAATGGTTATAGTTCAATAAACCTGACATAATCCAGAATGGCTTTAAATGAATAAATCTGCTGGATCAGATCCACAGATCTTTCAGTTTGGTCCAATAAGAAAAAAATTGGTTTCACTCTTAAATTAAAAAATTGATTATGAACCTGTCTTGAGAATGATTCCTTACCACAGTATTCCAGAGCCTGGACAGCATGCCTGTAACAACTGCGGTCCCATCCACACAGATGACTGATGATCTGAGAGTCCAGTGTGCCTTACTGAACTTTATTTAAACCCATCACAGCTACAGAATTGCTCTGGAGATCTCACAGAACTCCTCTGGCTCCACGTCCAAACGCTCATCGATAGGTTTTCACCAGGCTGAGGATTTCAGTGCCTTTTGCTGCTTCGTGCTGCAGCCAGGCAGGGATTTGGGGAATGCGGGTGTGCCAGAGCATCAGGGTTTAACGTGGTACTGGACCTGCTCAACCAGAAAGCTGAGCCACGGGAGGTATCCAATCCACAGGAGACTCTGAGGTGTAAATTACCTGGGTACCTGTCCTTGTTGCACAACACACAGGCTATGACTTGACGTAGCATCAGCACAGGAGGACTAAAAGCTCCTTCCTTTAAGAGAATTTCTGCCACAAAACCTTTGGCAGACTGCTTTTCAAACTCTCCACTTCCAATTACATAAAGAGACTTCAGACTGGGGCCAGTAAAGCTGCTCCTGATTTACAGCGATGGAAATGGAGGAAAACTGAGCAGGAGAGTTCACAGAAAGTTAACTGGCTGAACTTACAGGCAGAGACTTTCTGCATTAGACCGTTACAGAAAATACAGAATTATGAACAAAATGATCCTCTGAACTTTTGAGCACAACTCCGTCCACAAGACAACAGAAGAGGAGACAACAGCAAATGTTCAGCTCCAGCACTGGCTGAGTCAATTCCCAGTGTTCATCCCCAAAGCTAAATGCAAAACTGACTGCCAGATGAAAAAGAATAATGTGTATTTTATAGATTCTCCCCTGCTGCATTCTCTCTCCATCCTTCCAGTGTTTTGTCCTCATTTACAGCCACCACTGCCAGGTCCTGCAGGTTTCCGTGACTGAGAGACAGCCTGAGGAAGAGCGAGGGGTCCGCAGGGCAGAGGGGAGGGTGGCTCAACTATGGAACCACACCGTGGAGGGAGGAAAGCCACCAACCTGACAGGGAGCTCCAGATGTCACAGGAAAGTCTCGCTCTGTGCGTTATGGTGCAGTATCCACAATAAAGCAGCAGCAGTGGGGCAGAAGCACAACTGAGGCAGGACCTTTAAGCATTAACTTCTCCTCTACCTCCTCCCTGTTTTAGGACAGCCTAAAACCCCCACCCGCCCTGCTGCCATTTCCAGTGTTAGGCCCCTCAGAAACTGGATAAAAATCACACTCTCAAATTTTCACACGCCACACTGAGGGTAAGTGTTTGAAATTCCCACTAAAGTGAAACAGATGTTGGAATGCAGCAATGGAACTAGGAGTTGCATCACAGCACAGAGAGTATTTTTAAGAATTATTTAGCAGTGTTTGGAAGACACAATATTTCTAGAATCAGGCCATCTTATAATAAGATGAACATTTTTAACATTAATATAGAACAGAGCTGAAGGCTCAGCTCTCATTTCTATCGGCTGTAACACATTTCTGCTGAAAAGAGGTGATGAGAGAAGATGTGTTTTCTTTCAGTGCCAGACACGCACATGGATTTGACACTGAAGAAAGAGTTTCACAGTATTCCCCAGTGGCTGCAGCTATGATCCAGAAACCGAGCCTTTAAGAGCATTTAGTCACAACACTGGTACTTTGCGAATAAATCAAATCAAAGTGGCCGCAGCCCTAGACAAGACATCGAATAATTTCGCTTAGGCCCATATTTACTAGGGCTGGGAAGAGCCTACTCCACTCTTACTACAATCTCTTTGACTTTTAATAGGACTGGAGTTTAGAGGGAAGGTGGCTTTTTCTATTTTTTTTTTTTATTTTTCTTTTTAAAAAGTGATGTTGCAATTCAGATCCTGGTAACCTTGGAAACAGCCTCTCTCCTCAAATATGTCTGTGTCAATTAAAGTAATTGGGACACTCCAGCTAATGGTGCCGAGATTTCAATATCCAGGCTAGTGCCGAAGCATTAGTCCTAAAGGACTCTCAGCTGAGACACAGCTCCTCAGGAAAAAAAGCACGTCTTGGAAAGGTTCTGCTCTTTCTGTGAGCATTTGTCAGGAGGATAGCTGGGAAGAAGCTACCTTTAAAGAATGTCTTCGTATGTATTCACAATGCCCAGACTATTCAGTGACAGTGAACTTGGCGTTTATTTGTATGTGTATGTCAACAAACTCTCCAAGCAAAGCAGAAAAACACCAGTATTACCTTTAAGACTGACTGAAAAACTCTACAGATTTATAGAATTAACCTTTTTTCCTTGCCCTTTGATAACATGTACATAGACATGCACACGCTCCCCTCAGAATTACATATTCATTAAGAGACAATCTCTATCCACGCCAGATTTATGAACAAACAATACTGACTTTACTAAGTGCCTTAGGCTATCCTAAAAACTGGAATAAACCAGGATTCGCACCTTGTAACACTGGTGGCTGGGAAAAAGAAAATCAAGAAACAGGAATTTCTCACAGCATCCAAAAGCAGCCCATTCCTTCTATATTGAAACCAAAAAGACTTATGTAAAAAAGGAATATCCTCTAATGCATTTTGAAAACCACAGACATCAATCAATCACTCAGTTCAGTGACAGGCATCACCACCTTTCTGCAGATATACTCTTGTAAAACCCTTTTTTTGAGAGCATACAAATATATCTTGAGACTCACCCTCGACATCCCTAAAGGAAGGCATTAAAAGAAATATTTCTTCTACAGAGGATACTCACTGTGAAAATACTGGCATGCAGCATTGATAATTAAAATGAACTTCTAAAATTTTCCAAGAGATAAATACCTTTTCAAGGTATTTTTAAGATATTTTTCTATATTAAATTATTGTGTAGCAGAAAGTGATTTTTAGTAAATGTTTTTTGTCGTTATGCAAATGGCAAAGTGACTAAACCACATCTAAAAATCTGTCCCTTCCATCCCTATCAACAGGGGAGAAACAGAAGGAATTACATAGCCTTTGGGAAAAATAATCTAAATAATGATGGTTTGAAATGATTATGACTGGGTACTTTAGCTGTCACACATAACACGGGCAAAGGGAATAAAATAAGAAAGTCCAAGCTCCAAGCAGTCTTTTCCCATATGAAAGATTTACTGTAATTCTTTTTCTACAGCTTAGATGATCCAGGCCTTCCAGGCTGGAAGACCAAAACTGACCAGCAAATGGGGTGTTCAGACCTAGGCTGAGGCGCCTAAGTGATCCTCTGATATTAATAATGGAAAAGAAGGGGGGAAAAAAAGCAGGCAGAAGAGTTCAGTAGCTGAGTCAGGACCCGCACACACATCACTGCCAGCAAAGGCATAAAAGATCAGAAAAGCCACAGTCCAGAACTGTTGTTTCAGTCCCTCTGAGACGTGAAGTTATTTATATCAGAAATCTGTAATACAATATGGAATAACTCCATCGACGAGATGCGAAGTGAGACGGGTCCAAGTCTGCAGCAGAGCAGCTGCCAAACTGGACTTGGACAGCTCAGCTCTAGAAGGCCATTTTTCAGTTTAAAGACTACAATAAGCAAAATCCTGAAATATTATGCCTGTAAAACACTGTGGAAATATGCTGTAATAGTCCCTAAAACCAGCACAGATAATGCAAGCTTCAACTTGTTACTCGTTACAGTCTGAACATGGAAAACACATTCCAGTCTCTGAAAACCCAGACAGGAAGGGGTTTTCTAACAATTTACTTTTATAAAGTAAAAAACTTGTAGTTACACTCTTCAGATGGGTCCAATTGTCCTTCCACTGAAGGAAGCTGAGTTTGACATTCACAGCAGCAGCAGCAGAATTAGGCTATAAAGCTACAACTGCATATAAACAGCTGTCACACAATCACATTGCAGAATAAACATAAACCCAAAATTAATTCAGAGTAATTATTTATACAGGCTTAAGTGAGATCAGCGTTGTGGATTTTTTTATTTGGTGAAGATAAAGATTATCTTTGTTTTATTACCTTCTTTTACGTGAGAAGATGCTGAATACTGTAGCTTGCTGTAAAACGTTCCATATTTTAGCCTAAATATTTATACTGAGTTTTATTCTGAGGCAAAGTAGTTTAAACTTAGTGTTTGATTTTACTAGTTTTACATTAGAATAGAAATAGCCACATTTTCAGCAGAGGAGATTTTAATGCTGTACTAAACCCATCCTGCTGACCATCTCTGAGAAGAGGCCCACTACAGTGGATTGTCAGCTCTTCCAGAAACACCAGCAGAATTAAATCTACAATAAAGGCTATTGAGACCTTTCCAAGAAAAACAAGCTTGTTTACTTTTTAGATCATTCAATAAGAAAAGTATGTCACAGAAATCACGAGCTGGAATCCAGCTCTGATGAGACATGGAGGAGGCATATGCTCGCGCAGAGCAAAGCTGCTCAGAGAGCAGCTGGAGATCCCTGGTCTGCAGCAGCCCTAAGAGCCCATCTGGAGGGGTTATGGACCCCAAAGCCCCAGGGGTTTCCTTCAGTCACAGAACTGGGACGTTCTCGGGACGCTGTGCTGGCAGCAGCCAAGCTGCAAGGCTCGCACAGAGCCAGGGACGTGTCACGCTGGGGGACTGAAGGGCTCCTCATTTTAGTGAGGACTCTAATAGGAGTCACAGGGATCACTGCAGATTTATTCAGCACCTGCCAGAGCAGGAGGCTGCTAAAGTTAAGGTGTTATCTACCTGAAGCAGAATAAGGGAGATATTCAGGTCCATAAACATCTGAATTTTGTTGCTCTGTTCCAAATCAGGGCGAGATGAAGACAAAACATCTCTCTGATCCCGAAAGTGATCTCAGAACAGAAATCTTGATGCCCAGCCAGGCCTACACCATGGCACATCTTCTCTCATGCTATTTGCAAAGGCATCTGCAATCTCAGCCTTCACTGTCTCTAATATTCAGTGTTTTGTTCACGTCAAACTAAGTGCAGGATGATGAAAACTCACGAAGCATGATGGTGCCAAAAGAAAATCTGCACCACCATTAATTGCTACACGAGTACATCAGATCTGTCACGAGCAGTGACACGCCAGGCATAACAAGCATCTCTGAAGTCAAACTCCCCATTTCTCTCTGCCACAGAACAGAGGATGCTGATGACAGATGGGCAGAGTTAAGCAAGCCGACCGGCCAAAATCCTGTAGCTGCATTTCACTGCCAAGACCAGAACCTCGGTTTATAGCAGAAACCACTAACTTTTTGGCATCACACAGGGAGAAAAAAAATATCTATAAAAAATTAACGGTATAAATAATAAGAATTAAAAATGAAACAATCATCCATTCTTCTGGCACCTATCCCTAAATTTCTCCTCTGGCTCTAGGGCTATTCCCTCTGCCTACATAGTCCCAGCTCCACATAATTGCAGAACTGCCACTCCACATCACTTAACACTGCTAGCCACTGAAGTCGGAACTCCTCTTCTTTCTTCTAACTATTCTTTATCCTCTCCACCTGAACTAGGACCTACTTTTATTGTGCCATGCTGACTGGCACCAGCTCGGAGTCCCTGGACAGAGAGATTCAGTCACGCCTCGTGTGTATGAGGTCTCCCACCACCTCTAGCAGGAGACAATCATTTCTCATTTCCTCCCTGGTGACAGCACATCTTTTACCAATAATGAAGCTTCCAAACACGCTTAGGGTGTGTGCAGTCAGGAGGGACCCTGCCAGACACAGCCATTGTACATAAAGTGATATTTTAACGCTTTGCCCCCACTCTCTCCCAAATTCTGATGGGACAGTTTGTTTCAGGTTCACCCATCTCAACCTGAACTTGAATTGTTTCACATTTAAACTTCCTAGTGATTTCAGTCTGAGCTGCAAGGATCTAAGAGTCAAGAAGGTCCTCTATTTTAGTGTGGTTAACGGTGCATCAAGTCTTCTGCTGCCTCATATCCCTCCCTCAAAGTCAGCAGGGCTGAAAAGAGTCTAAGTCAGGGTAATTTCAGCCAAAGTCCCTTCAAGTATTTGCAACATTCACATTTTCCTGCTTATGAATCGTAACAGCAAGTCACAAAGTACTGCCATTTATATAAACTTGCATTTTAAGCTTCAATCTGTTCTCAAGAAAATGAAGACAATGATTTACTTAAGTATGAGAAAGAATGAGATCATTACAAGTACACTACATCAAAAATGGCAAGAAACTTTTCAAATCTTTTTTTATATTGGCAACTTCTGTAGACTTACTTCACTATTCATTACTATCTGGTCAAAGTGAAAACAATCAATAGCAAATTTTTACCAAAAGAAAAACCTAACAGCACAATATCATATTGTGTGCATTAAATCAATAGCCCTCCTCAGTTTTAATGTAGTTGCTGCAATACTTTAAAGAGAATTTTGAAATGAGTGTTTTTTAAACCACAGAATCTCACTTCCTTCACCGTGAACTGAATAGGCTTTTAATGAGTGTTTCTCCATCCAGATGAAATTCGCTATAAGGGCTTCAAAAGGCTTTGCAATTATTAAGAAAAAAAGATAAATAAATCATCCATGTCTTTAATACATACTTCATATATGGGTAGGATGAGAAAGTCTGAAAGCTGCTTGCCCTAGACACAGAACAAGCCAAGGACTAACCCACAGAAGTGGGGTTGAATTCATTTTCTCTAGAAAAGTAAAATGAACCTGGATGTAGAGTTTAAACCTGGCAAAGCACCTGCCACACCAAACCTTCAGAGAGAAGGTGTGAGAGGCCAAAAGCAACACAAACAGCTCCTGCTGGGCTGGACAAGAGCAGGAATGGGTCCTGAAGAACACACACGTTCTGTGGTTGTGTTGGAGGGTACATTCCCAAAGGCTGGTGATTCTTTAAGACCTGGAGACCTGTAGAACAGCAACAAGTCCTTCCTGGCTTGGGAAGCAGACCAGGTGCTTCACAAAGCTCTGCAGAAGTTCTGTACCAACTTCCCTCACGCTCCAGTAGACAAACACAAGAGACACTTCCCAGCCGACTGCGACATCCTTGTCCGAGGGACTATCACACACAGCCACCCACCCCGAGCCTCACAGCTCACACTGACACCCCGCAGCATTAAACACAGAAGGAAAGTGAGAAAAATACTGCCGTTTCGGATGAAAGGCGAGCCTGAATTGCACTGGCAGGAAAGGGACTTCAGGAAAGTGCTGGAAAAAGCAGGACCTCTCTGTCCCTCAGCTGGGATGACAACACAGCAGCACAAGAGGCATCTCCAGTCACTCTGTTCTCACACAGCAAGGCCAGATTTATTTTCTCTTCCCCAGGACTGTGTACACTCTAAGACACGGACACTGATGTGGTTTCTGGACAAGTACAACCCCGCATCTTTTGTCCTCCAGCTTCCAGTGCAGCAAAGCTTTGTAAGTCACCAATTGCTTCAGCCCACAGACATCAGAGTGTCATTAGGAAGAGACTGGCACATTTGTCAAGCCAGTGCGTCATGTAGGCAAGAGATCCTCACCATCACTAGTTAAAAATCTCACAGGTTTGCTGTTAGCACTGAACAAGGTTAATAATGACCACACAGAAAACCTTTGAAACGGTGACAGAAATATGGGCCTCCCAGCAGAGCAAAAAATATGGCCTGTTTAAAACTCCTAAGTCAGGAAATTTGATATTGGACAGGAACAAGCCCAATAAAATAAATCAGGTGATAGTTACTAAGTATCTGTGTCAGGATAAAGGGCAAACAAAACTCACAGCATTACACCCAGAGCACTGTAGAGACAGAGTGAGCTGCAGTGCAGGTCAGCCAGGGGTGTTGCTGCCAGGTAACCACACTGTGACACACACTGATGAACCACACTTCAAGCATTTTCAGCTTCTGAATCCCAAGGCACAGTGCTACCCTGAGAGCATATTTTTTAAAATATGATTTTTATCTATTTTGATATTTATAAAGCAGAGTGTGCTGTTGCTATACACACTTTCAACTTGATACATCGATATGTCTACTAAAAATAAAAGAAAGAGATCCTGGCATTGAATTTACATTTTTGAAAGCTTATGTAAATGAACATTTATAAAGAGGCCATAAGAGCAATATATCAATTAATAAGGAGAACTTGCACTAATAGATTAGTCCTGGTTCAAAAAATGCTGGCTAACCAAGACCATGTCAGAGCAGATTTAACCTCATTCAGTTCTTCTCCCGTGAATTCTCCCTCACTCCAACCTGTGCATCTCCCTTTTCTAAATGTTTAGGTACACCTGAAACTTCACAAATATGGGTGACTGGATATTTCGGGGTAGTTCAATTGTTTTTCCTTAGACAGTCTCACGTATTTTAAGACTCAAGTAAGTGAAAAGAACCATTTCTGGGATGCAGTCAAAATTCTGAAGTGCTGAGCTCACAAAGTGCCTGACAAGGTTTTTACAACAACATGCTTGTAAGCATGCCACCTTTTTGGTTTTTTGGGGGTCTTTTTTGGTTTTGTTTGGGTTTTTTAAATAAAGACAGCACCCTTACGTTACCCTTACACCACCTTATCTAAGAATACACAGGAATTTTAAGAAAAACGAGACAAGAGGCAGGTACCATCCAAACCTCAATTTGAACTGCTCTGAATGGATAACTAACTTTTAAGGAGTTCTGCTACTCTTCATACACTTGTTTAAATTGCTAGCTAGCTTTATCCTTCACCTCCAACAAGCTGTCCATAGTCCATAAGAGGAGTGATGGCATTTCAGGTTTTGGTGAACCTATTTGCCATCCCATTTCCATACAGAATGAGATGAAACCAAAACAGAATGTTTTCAGCGAAACTGAATTAGTTGCCCGACCCAAAAATCCCGAAGTATTTATTCACAGATACAGAAGTTCATCAGCTCTGAAACTCCTGGCTGTATTATGTGCTTGTCAGGATGAATGATAATGCCAAGTGGCTGGCAGGATAATGAACAACTGCCAGGATAAATGGATCCTCACACAAAGCTCTCTGCAACACAAAGACGATGACGAGAGCAACACTCAGAGCTACACCTACAGTTTCTCCTTTTCCATTTTTCCCCCCTGTATTGTGCAATTTGCTTCTGTCTCGGGTTTACTTGGCTGCAACAAAGGTGAAACGTGAAACAAATTGTGGCTAAATTCTCCAGAGATGTGAGGCACAACTCTGCTGCAATCAGTGCATAATTGCATAGTCATGCCACAGATGAATTTGCTCTCCATGCAAAGAATTTAGCAAGCATTGTAATATATTCACTTATTTCACAGTTATTAAGTCTGCCCTCTGATGAACATCTCTCTCTTATCCACTCTGTCAGCACATTCTCCCTCCTGTTGCTTCCCACACCATATAAAACTAAGGGAAGATTATTACAAGTGGAGATTGTATGTGAAAATAATTCCAAATTCAGTTCTCAGATCTATCCATACATTACCACCTTCCAGTCCAGGAAAGCAGATTTTAACCACAAAACACAGAAATCAGGGAAAAGAGGATTTAACTGATCTCTCGACTTCTTTGACTGTACAAAGATCCAGAAGGGATGCACGGCAGATTCCAGCCTGGAAAACATCACTTACATAAACAGCCCCTATTTATAGCAGTAGCACAACAAGCAAACAAGGATATTCAGTTAAACAAGCTTTACACACAATTTCAAGAGTGTGTTCCACAGGATACCGAGATTCAAAATGAGAAAATAGTCTGGAAGTTTAATAACTTTCATACTGAGTTGATTTCCTTTCCCCAACCCCAAGTAAGTTACATTTAGAGTTTCTACATTATTTACAACATTAACGCAGCACATGGATCTAGAGGCCACAGTGAGAGTCGCAAAGGGTCAGTGGGGAAGGGAAAAAGTCACACTGCAGGTGCACCTCAGATTGGAGCAGGTGCAGGAAGAAGAGATGGATGGACAAGCGAAAATCTAGCCACAGAAATCTCCCTGGAATGGGCTATTTCTCCCCCTTCACGTTACATTATGTTAAATACTAACAGGATTCTCAGTACTCACATGCGAAGGAAACGATGTAAGACATCCAGCAGATCAGCACTGCCTCCCCTAACTCCTGTCAAGCTCTCTGAGCTCCCAAACAGTGAGATTACAGGGAGAGAAAACAGATTCAGGTCAGCAACCCTGCACACAAAAGCCATCCTTGCAGAATGGGTAATAGCGAGAAAAGCAATTGCCTGTGAATTCTTGGTGAAGCAAAAGCAATTAGATTTTACAAAAAAGGAAACAGTAAGAAATAAGTTTTTTTTAAAAGGACAGCACAGCCACCAATTCCCTCACTTCAGTACCACCACGAGAATCTCTCAAACATCTGAAAAACAGGAGTAGCCACTTTTATTCCAGGTGGTCACGATATAGATTTGGCCTTTTCAACTTCTGGCGTACTTGGAAGAGATTATTAGAAAGTACCTGAAGAAGCAGAAAACAATTTTGAAATAGCTGGATCTAAAGTTTAAGTCACAACTTGAGGTCTGGAAAGTAGCAAGGATGGAAAAAAGTGAAGATGGAGAGAAAATGAAGAAGAATGATAAAGACACTCAAAAATAAAAGAAATTCAAAGAATCACAGGGCCAGTGCCTCCAGAGACCACTTCATCCACAGCTGCCTCTTCTTCCACAGGAGATGTGACAAAGCAGAAATTAAATATCTGCCTAGACAAATAAAAGCTGCACTTCCTTAAAGCAGAGTAATTCAGTGCTTTCATTATTACTGGGAGAAAAAGGAGGCCGCTAAGAAGAGTCCTAAGAAAGACTCAACTTTCAAATAGTCAAATCTGAAATTTACCCAACTTTCACAGATTTTATGTGACACACAAAATCTGTCTTAAACAGGAGCTATTTTCAGAGAATACCAAGTCTTATGATAGAGAAAACAGAAAAGGGTCTCCAGTATTCCAAATCATTACTCACTTCAAAATTTAAGAGAGCATGGAAATCATTTTAGGAAGCAACTGAGCAGTGACGCTGGAAAAATCATTCAGACCAAGTTCTTGTTCCAACCTGACTTGGAGAATACTTTAATTTGCCTTTGGAGGTTCTAGCTATTAGTTTTAGTTTTACAAGGCTCAAATTCACGTTAAATTTCTGATTTTCCATTTTATAAAAGCTGAAATACATCAACAACAAAATAAAGAAAATATAACTTCAGTAGTCACATACTTTTCCATAGCATTTCAGTTGTGGTAGTCTATTACTGACATATCCTTGAATAAAATAAAAAATACAGTGAATTTTTAAGGTAACTCTAGCACATGTTTAGCATTCTCCCATCCCTCTCTGTTCCAGGCAGGGATAGTGCTTTCTTCTTAAGATTGCTACAGAAACACCAAAAAAACCCAGTAAGTAATATTTCCTTCCTAACTTGTTTAGGTTAATCACACAACCAGTGCTTAGATTAGATAATTTAAGACTTTTATTTGCAAGCAGTCTCATATTTTTGGGTGGAAGCAGAGTAAAACCCTGCACGCCTGACGTATCTGAGCAAGAGCCAGCGAGACAAAAAAACAAACCTCATCCTGCAACCTCCCTGGGGAAATCTTTATTCATTTTAATACTTGTTCAGTCAGCTGTCTCGGTGAATGACAAGGTTTTATCTCTAATGTGAATGGCTTCGAAGGCTACTTGCATTATCCATTCTTCAGCAGCTGCTGCTGAAACCACAGGGTTGCAAACTTATAATTAAATCCAGCTGCCACTACTGTGAGTTCAGTTCTATCGAAGTGAGCAGCAATGCCTCGTGGTTGCTGGCAAGATTCTGTCTCCCTTTCTAGACAATGTAATTAACTCTTCTGCCCCTTTTAGATGAAATAAACATCAGCACTGAAAATGCTGTTAAATGACTGTAAAATAGTATTTATGCTGAAGAATTCTGCTGCAGTCATTACACCTGAGAAAACAAATTTCTAGGTGGATGACGGCTGACAACAAATAGCTGTTTCCTTAAAAGCACTGAGAGGACACCCAAGGAGACACAAGGTACAGGATGGAAGGAGTTTGCTGTAGAAAAAGTGACAGGATACACATTAACACATCTACTCTTAAGCCTTAAAACACAGCCTCTGGCATAAAGCACATACCCAGACCCAGCTTGAGAGAATTGCAGACAAGGGCTGGAAAGGAACCAGGACAGGCACCACAGGCTTTCCTTTGATGCTAAAATAATTTTTAAAGGCCATTGTTCCTGTCTTAAAATAGACTTAGAGGTACCAGACCAGAGAAGCTGTAGATCCCCCTTCCTAGGAGAGTTCAAGGATGGGGCTTGGAGCAACCTGGTCCAGTGGAAGCTGTCCCTGCCCAAGGCAGAGGGTTGAAAAAAGATGTTCTCTAAGGTCCCTTCCAAACCTATGATACAGTCCCAACTGAACAGCTAAACCCACACATTTCTAGAGGCATCCCTTTTTCCCCTTCACAGCCAAAATCTGTTCATATCCGTGTGTCAAAGTGTTTAGGTCAGCAAAAATAATTAGCTACCCAAATTTAACTTCGTCAGTCACAATCCTCGCAGTGCTGCTCAAGGCAGCCCCACTCCCTCCCTTTCACAAGAAACACTGCAATGACAATGCCTCAAGAACATCTCACGGCAGGAGCAGCAATCAGCAGTGACACACTGCACTAATGCCACTGAAGTAGAAAACAACAGCCAGCTAAGCTTTGTTTGTGAAGGGTTCTCCTGTTATTTGTACCTCTTTGGAAACACACATCAGTCTAAAGATTTTTGAGGATGGGAGGGAAAGCACAGCAGAAGTGTTTGACCTCTCACTCTGAGCACAGAAGGCTGGAAAAGGGGAGAGCTCTCTGCAGACAGGACAATGAGATGCACAGCAACCATCCCCAACCTCACTCTGAAAAGCTACCAAAAATACATCAACAAAAATATTCTTAAAGACACAATAATCTGCTGGATATTCTGCCAAATCCATTAAAATTCCCTGTTGTCTAGATGCTTTATTAATATAGGGGTTGCATCCAGAGCTACGTAAGCACTGCATGGACTGGGTGTTGGCAGAGCCATGGTACCTTGGGCTCATTACCTGACCAAACTCATTGTGATCCAGCTCAAATCCCTGAAGCGAGCTGGAAACCCAAATAAATCTGCCCACAGTCACACAGAGGCCAGCAGGTGTCATGAAATAGAATCCAGATGTTTCCAGAGACTCCAAGTCTGCTCATTCACCTTTTGGTACAGTGTGGGGGGAGAATGCACCTGCACAGCACCCCTGCACAGCGCCCAGCTTTGCTGTGACTTGCAACCACACTTCCTGACCCAAGAGCAAATAAATGCCAGCAGCCAGAAAGCAGCTCTTCCCCTGGTATTTTTCACTTTTACCTTTTGCAGCAAGCACAGAGTAAACAGCCTTCTGTGGCAAAGACAACAGGGGTGAATTCTCTCTCGAGTGGTTATTCTGAGGTTCATTTACTTTTGACATATTTGTTTGCAGTTCCAGCTCTGCTGTCTGTCTACCCGTCGCTTCCTCCTAATGGCTGTGGAGCCCAGGCACACCAGAGCCTTTCAGCAAGATGGGCTGATGATTATATCCTGTCATATCTAGGAGAGAGCCCGTCATGATTTTTCAATCAGCGTTTTACCATTCCTGTTTTAGAACGGCAAAGCTTTTTATTCCTCACGGCTTTTTAGTGGCTGCTTTAAAGGGCTTTTTATCTGGAGAGGTTCGTGTCTTACTGGTGATGAAAGGTGTTGCTATGGACAATATTGGCAAAGAGCAGGTGGGTGGGAAAAGGGAAGCAAAGAAGAAAGAATGGAAAGTTTGGAGGAAGCCATGCTTTCAGGTTTTTTGAATCCTGCCTAGGGTCTTGCTCGCAACTGGAATTAATCTCTGAATCAACTGTTATCCATCACCAGAACAGATAACGTCATTTTATCTCCACCATAACTTTTTTCCTTGAGAGATTACAGATAGCTTGGACCTCCTGCAGTGATCTGTGCACTACATTTGTCTTCTGCAAATCCCTGCCCAAAAGAACATCCAGCTCATCTTTCTCATGGGATTCTAATCAGCTTCAGCCCTGCGACGCTTTATATTTGGGTCCAGTGTTACCTTCCTGTTAATTTGTAGCTATCTATGTCTATATTTTAATATATGAATCCCATTATGTTTTAAGTGTCAGGATACCTGTCAGTTGTAACCAGAGTACAGCAGACAGATTAGAGAAAGGTGTGTCACTATGAGACCAAACCCTGTCAGGAGATGACTGCTTTGATAGTTCTACCTAATGGGGATGACTCTGAAGATTAGAAAAAGATTCTTTTTTTTAATACTTACAATAGTAATTGTTTTCTCTTTAACAATTTAAAAATCTAATGTGAAATGTATAGGTTTCAATAAGGTTTAGCGGTTGAAAAAGAAAATCAAGCAGTGCCTTTTTGTTTCACAGATTTTCAAGGCAATTAGGTCACCGGAGTGCTGAAGGTTTCCAGCTCTCCAGTGAGACCAGAATCAGCTGAAAGCCTACAACTGAAGACTTTGCTGCACCTAAATTTTCATTAAATTTGATAAACTACTCATAAACCGAAAGAAAAAGACATCAGGTTTTTCCCCTTCTCCCTGTGCTTCTGGAAGGGCCCAAACTGGATTTGTAGAGGTTGTGAGGCTTCACTGCCCCACCCGAGGCAAAAAGAGGCTGTGGCAGCAGCTCCCAAGGTCACCGAGAGGAGACCTGCAGGAGAAGCATCCAAGTGAAGGCAGCGGTGACAGCAGGACACCAACCCAGCCCTGACAACCCCGAGCTGCCAGAGGCTGATGACACCCCGAGGATTACACAGAGGCACAAAGCTGCATTTGCTGTGAACTCACCTGACCGCAGCGAGCTCCGGACAACACCAGGGAAGGTGAAGAGATGCACACTAAGGGGACTAATACAGTAAAAACAGCAGTATCTTCACGTGAAATGAGATACTGAGAGGGGAAATTTGAAAAGGTCATCCTTATTTTGGATCGGTCTTAGCAAGGGCAAAGTTGTCCATACAACTGAAGTAGGACTTTAAATACAAAACTACCTGAAGTTATATAAGGGGTATTTTTCAAATGCATGCTGGGCAGTAGAACACTCTTAACACTGAATAAAATAAAATAAAAAAATCACCTGGAACAGCCTTTGAGACAGTTTTAAATATGTGAAATCTTCAGTGCAGGAAAGAATTACAGCAAAGAGATAAATATTTACTGGGCTCGCAGATCATCAAAATCAAGGGCTTCTGCATTTGCAATATGACCAATTTACACTAAGGTTTAAAACCTACACTGCCTATTCTTTCATTGAATCAAACCAATTTTAAAACTGGCTGAGCTTAGAGCAGTGACTACTTCTTTCACACAAGATCAAGCATTACTTGCTGGCCACAACCAACCTGCCACATACAAAGTGCAGACATTTAAGCACCACCATCCGAAACTGCCTCACGCTGCTCATGTTTCCCGTGTGCTTCACACCTGACAGACAGAAAGGAAGTGCCACGGTCTGCTCCTAACTTCTGATGAGATGAAACACGTCAACACACCTTGTTAGCTCTGCTCGCTGTTCAAAACACACTCATGTTTTCAAAGTTTACTCCTTGGAAGGGTTTTGGACGCTCTAAGTACACAGCACTGTTATTACCTTGACAAGTGCTAAGAAAGGGCTCATTACCAACAGTCCCTAATGCAGGAACAAGTGATTGCAGCACATTCCCAGCCCACAGGATGCTCTCAAGCTGTCAAGAGCTCACTGGGACTCCTTCAGTGCTGCGGGAAGGCCCAAAAGCATCTCCACCTTCCTCTCTGCTGTCTGCCAGTGCTTCTCCATCACAGGAAGAGCATGGTAGCCAAAAAGCAGGCACAGGACTGATGGATCACCGCTCCTGGGAGTCAAAAAGGAGCAGAGGAAGAACAGAACAGCAGATCCCACTAGGAGAGAGGGTGATCACAAGGTTTCTTTCTACCAGAGGACAGGTACTTTCCTACCCTGAGCAGCCTAATCAGTCATCTCTGCTTCCCTTGCCATGACAGGCTGGCATTTTACTAATGAGACTGAGTCATTTGGAGCAGGAGAATGACTGCTAAAACAGAAAAAAAAACAAACCCGGTATCTTTAAGATATTATATGCACTAAACTAGAGCAATCTAAGCATAAATTATCTTTGTGCCATCCTCTTCCACTCTCCCTATGGGCTAATGGCAAATTTTCATTTTAAAAAGGTTGTCTTGGGTCAAACTGCAGGGGACTCATAGCCAAAATATGAAAACAAAATGCCAAAACCCCTGGCACAACGAGGGCCCAGCTATCAGAACTAATCTACCCTCACAAACACTCAAACATTTTATAGTTTCAGTGGGAAACAAAGATCCATGAAAACTGAAGACATCCCTATGTGCAACAGATCCATGGGAGCTCTCAGCCTGCCATTTGCTATTTTAAGGGACCTACAAGGCAGGAAGATTTATAGCACTGCTTCATGGATTTACACTGCCCTGTAAGGCTTGTGTAGGTCTTCAAAGAAGAAAAACTTCATCTCTACAAGAGACCAGGATGGCAGACAGGATGCTAATCAGAAGTTTCATCAAACAACTCTTTGCAGGAAGAAACATTTCCTAGAGGAAGATGGAAGCAAATTCTTTTTCACAGTGAATGAAGAGTATTTTTATTTGCAAGAAGATATATCAGAATTCCCGCCATTTTAATCAATGGTTTCAAAAAAACCCACCTTTAAGTAGTTTTATAGCATAAACTCTGATCTACCTGGTCTAGGAGGTGCTGACATTTTTGTTTACCAGAATCTCTGTATAGTTCAATATCTTAATAGTGTGTGACCACAGTCAGGCAGAGATTGACAGCTAGTCAATGAACTGATGAATATCTCCCTCATAAGCATTTCATTTAGCTACCCATGCAGCATGCATTTTGCCTTTATATACACATTCCAATGCTATTATCTTACACTTAATTACTTGGGTCTCAAAGCACCTGATGAAGGAATGAGCCACCATTATCAACATTTCATGTTGAAAGAAGCCCAGGCAGAGTGGGGTAATTTGCTAAAAGTTACTGCACTAATATCCAAGGTCAGTGGCAGGTGGAAAAGAAAGCTCTTACCAGGTGAGCACTGCACCCAGCAGACCACACTGCCTCTGAGATGTGTGCCTGGGAAGCACTTATTGCAATCTTTAATCATCTGCATCAGGCACTGCAAAAGATTTTAAAATTCCACTTGTGTGACAGCAAACATTAGTGTAAAATTTAAATCTACTGACACTTTATCTGTTAAACACTGGAATACTGTATTCAGCTTTCTTCAAAGAGGACAAACACCATGTCACCACGAGATGACCTTCCCGACAGCTCTGTCCTGGTCATTCCTCACCTATTTTTAAACATCTTCTGATAACACCCATTGTCTCAGTTGGACTCAATTGTACTTATTCTTCCTTAATCATGGGAGCCTCTTGCAAAACATTAATCATGCTGGGATTTTGTATCAGTCAAGGTATTACAAAGCCTATTCAGTTCTCACTCTGGTTTTTACTTTATGTATTAAAGCCCATCAAGAGGTGCTCAGCAAAACCAGCAACAACATGAGATTTGATGACAAAACACTCAAGAGTCAAAACTAACCCCTCATTTTCCATTGAGCAATTCTATGTACACGAGGAGTAAATAAATACACCCTTGTTTGTAGAATTTGGAATGTTGTCACTGGCTGCATGTCCAAGTAAAAGTCCCACGGCTGAATTAAACAAGCTAAATGAAATTAATTTACTTCCATGTCCAGCTCAGGTGGCTACCAGGCCTTGAACAAGTTAACCAGGACAACTAGTGAATATCAAAGCCACCAGCACTGCAGCAGAACTTGTTCTTGGCACCAGGTTTTACCTTCTCTCTTTTTTGTTACAGGTTTTCCCTCCCTTTCACTGGGAAAAATGGGGATCACAACTTCCAAACAAGTTAAAAAAATGGAAAGAAATCCAGCTTGCAAGTTTACATTGTAATTGATATAAGTCTATTATTACAAGACAAATTGCAGCAGACAATGCAAGAGACAGCTCAATCTGTTACCGAGTCCCTGCAATGGCTGGATGAAGAACTCGACCATTTCACTCATAAATCTTTCTCTAAGTTTTCATTGCTGCTTGTGTGGGTAAAATAATAAAACTATGGAGTGACGTGTACAAGGGATGCAGTAACACATTTCTAAACACAATTGCATTAAGTGTCTTACAGGAGCCCTGACCCTTTCAGCATCTAATCAGGACTATGTTGTGTCCCAGGCTGCAAAAACACCCCACGATTCCTTTAAAAAGTCATTAGCTGCTATCATGCCAATTGTGAATAATCATCTCTGCTGAGATCACTGTGAGGCACTGGGCTGTCATCAGTCATTCTGGAGGATCCATCACAAACTTTCTGCATGACAGACCAGGACAAAACTTCATTTCCAGGACACTGACCTACTCCCTAACTCAATGGCAAATATAAATTCCACAAAAAGAAGAAATATCAGAAGATTCTTGAGATGTACACTGCCATCTACTTCTTAGAGTATTTGAATTTAGTAATATTTTTATACTAATTTCTTGTCTATTGTCTGTAGTTCACAGTACCCAGCAAGGAGATCATGAGAGCTGCTGCAGAAGTGAAACTTCAGAATTACCTGCCAACACTGATGACAGACAATAGAGAGAAAAGCAAAAAGGCTGGAGAGGGGGAGATATAAAATGGGATACATGAAGCAATTTTGCTCAAATGAGTTCAAGTGCAGCTATGAAATGCCCGTGGTTCCTCCTGTCAGGAGACTGACAGGGGGCCACAATACCAGAAGTGACAGAAACCAAGATTACAACCAAGAACCCCTGAGGGGCAGCTTTGTGCCAGCAGCTTGTGCTCTCACACCCAGTCAGAGCCTCCCTTCCCCCGAGAGGGGACCTGGACACTGCTGCCAGCTGGGGGACAGAGTCTCGAGGCACAAGGATGGGGGCCCAGGCACCGACGCTCCCCTTTGACAGCCTCACATCTCAGCACCAGCTTTCCCACTGACATTTTACAGCACGTGCTCCAAAACCAAACTGGCGTTCCTGGCATCCATCCATTCCACTGAATCCTCAAACAAAGTGATGCTGGTAGAAGAGACTCCTTTTTCTTCTGGGCTAAGTGTAGGAAGGAAAACAGTCAAATTTACAGTAAGGTCACACAGATGAGTAGGAAGGAGAGGACAGACCAGATTAATGATCATTCAAACACAGAATGTGTCACCACTGATTAATGCAGCCACATTAAATCCAAGCTACTTTAAGAGCAGTATTCCAACAGCAGCCAGGAAAACTAGAGGCTATGGCTGTTAGTCCCACAGTACATTTCTTTTTTACTTTTGCTTGCACAAATATGATACAAACCTCAGAAGAATCTGACTGGAGGCACCTGCAACAGTTAAGAGGCCTCACACTCTAAATTACCTTGCTTTTGTTAGGCAGGTGAATGGTCCATAACATTCTTCCTGAAAGAAGGTTTTTCCCTTCAGAATTCAATTTATAAACTTACTGCTGCCAGGCTGCGATAGCAGCTGCTGTATAAACCCGAAAATGATGACTACTGGAATTCCATTCAAACCTCAGGAATCAATAGAAAGCAGACAAACGACCAAAGATAAAAGTTCCACCCAACTGCAAAGAGCAAGGACTGCAGGATACCTCTCATTGTTTTTACAGTGGCTGCAGTCACCAACCTGTGAAATAGAGACTGCACAATCTCATTTCAGCTTGAAAATCTGACCTGTGCTATCCACACGCTGCCCCCACACAATCTGCCTGCTGGGAATGCCTCAGTCCCACAAGTATTTCCAAGCAAAAGGAGACTCAAAAGACAATTTATCGTGGCAAGGACAATTTATAATTTGCTGAGATATATTCCATTTGGTAAAAGCTTATTATATGGGCTTCTTGGAGATTCTGATCCTGCTTACCTTGAACCAGCAGCTCTTCTGTACGTTAATAACAAACAACCTGCCTTGGTGTCACTCTGGTTCATCTCAACTCACCCACATAAACTTGTTTCTGTGGGCAGTAAAGAAAATACCCAATCACAGCTTAACTGAGCTAATATTGTCTGCAGGCAGCACCAGTTCCATTGTAAACAGCTCTGCATTTTATTTATTGTTATATTCCTTCTCACTCATACTGCGTGACAGACAAGCCAGGTGAGGACACGAACATATTAGAATTTAAAAGGGGAAAAACTGAATACTTAAAAATCTGCCTTCCTTTGAACAAAACACAATATGCTTCGGTTGAAAAGGAAATTATCATTTGCCTAATACAAAAGAAATCCTTTGTCCCAATCACAGCCTACTCTGAAGGAATGACTTTCTTCCCTCCCTTAAGAAGCCAAATGGATGCAGTTCTGTAATTTTGGAGAGCTTTACACAGTGTGTTAAATTACAAGACAACCCATTGTGGGTTCATCAAATTGTGAGCCAGTGTGTGAGACAAAAAGGATTCTCATTGAGAGTGGGTGATAGTTTAAGTCACAGAGAATTCAGTCTGTGGTATGCTAGACACGGTGAAATGAAAGATTGGTGCATATATTACTCCAAGAATACTATGAAATATTTGGTAGTGAGCTATAAAACCTTCCTGCTTTGAGATGCACTGAAAAGAAAAATCCCATGAACAAATGCAGTGGTTCACTCGCTGCATTCTTTACCTGCTGCCCACCTGTTTTGACTCAGAATTTACTCTCACAAAGGTAAAAGCAGAGCTGAGAAATTTGGTAAGAGCACCACAAGAACGTTCAAATTGAGAAGCAATAGACAGAGATTCCACAGGACACCACTGCTGATATTCAGTGACATTATCCATTAAAGACACTCACTCATCTGACAGCAATCAAATTAGATTTTCATCTTGCTTGGTTAAAATTCAATACCAAAAAAAAAAAGATAAAATTCCAGAAAATCAGAGCATGACCAAATAACCACTTAGAAGTGCAGCAAAGGCATCTTTAATTTCAAGTCAACATTAATATTCTTATCTTAACAATTATTGTTCAAGATGCATTTTATCCAAATGCACTTGAGACAATTTCCACTGGACTCACCATACTGGCAGCGAGGGCCCTGGAATCCTGCAGGACACTGGCACATCTGGGATCCCTCCTCAGAGCATTTCCCTCCATTGAAGCAAGTGCCAGCAGTGCAGAGCACTAGAGCACACAAAGAGAACGAGATAGGGTAATTTAGGTGATTTTGTGCCAAGGATCCTCCAGAATTGCCTTTCTGACATAGTCCTGTTGTAACATGGCCTTCCAAATAAGAAGAAACCCAGATTTTTAAGTGGAAGGGTTAGACTGCAGTGGGACTTGGTATCATAGGTGTAACTACCATGTTGATATGAAGAAACTTAATAAAAATAAGACTTAGACATTGCAGTTTAACTTGAAGATGCTTCAGAGGCAGAAGACAGGACTCAAAGCACTGCCTGAATCCAAAACAAAACATGAAAATCTGCCAGACAATAATCCAGCAATGGTTAAGAAACAGTGATGCACTGGGAGATATTATATATGTGGATGAGAATTACAATTCTTGCCTTCCTCTAACAGAGAACAGTTTTATTTACAATAGCTTAAATTCCACATACTCGAGCCAAACTTGCAAAGAGTATCAAATACAAAAGAGTAATTCAACCACTTTGGTGCCTTAAAGAATTCAAAGCAAGTCTGCACTGCTCTTTCAGGAAGAAAATTTCCTATTGCCGCTGGTGCTCACATACGTTAAACTCCTTTACACCGGAGATTAAAACACAGATTGTAAACATATTTCTGACTTCTTACAACTAAACAGGTGCACACTAAATATGTAGATTCAGGCTGAAACTAACTGGAATACCTCTCAGGCTTGTTCTTGTCTTTTAACTACAAAGAGACAATCATAAAAGCAAGCTCTCTGAATGCAGCCCTGAAGTTGGTAGGAAGATTAAAAAATAAGTAAGAACAGATGCTAACTTTCATACAGAAAACACAATTACTGACAAAACAGTAACAAAACTAAACACTGAGTAGGCTGCCATCTTCTACTGATGTCTTGTTAACAGTGGCTGAAGTGCTGCCTTAAATTAAATTCCATCTTTTAGGAAAACATCCAATCATGATTAGAAATTAGTGATAGAAATGGGTTCTCATCAGATGGAGAACCACAGGGTTGAAACACAACTGCTTCAACGGCAACAGCAGAAGTCAAAACACCAAAGCCACTCAGACTCCACAGAGAGTGCTACATCCAAAAAAACAAGTGGCTCACGGCAGATTTCTCTGCATAATTTGGGTAACAGCAATAAATTTGGTTGGCCTGTCAAAGCCAGGCTGGCACAAAAATGCTGCAACAACTCCAGTTAGAGTTTAGACTGTTAATCTAAACTGTTCCTCCACTGTTTGGATTAAAATTGGAGCTATTTGGTACTTTTACGTGAGCACTTTCGTATTTTTGAAGGACATTTCTTTCCCCATCACTGGGGAAATCCCACTTATAAAAAACAAGAAACAAAATCCTTGTATCTAGAAGTGGGCATCAGCAGGAAGGCAAGGCCTGAGGATGTCACCTCTCGGTTTGTCCCAGTTTTGCCCCCAACTCACAGTGCAGACAGCCGGGTTCGTGGTCACGCTGGGCCCAGCCGGGGCAGCACTTATAGACAGTCTGGTGCTCCATCCTGTACACCTGCTTGTACACCGTGTAGTACCCAGACCTTTGGGGAAAGGAAGTTTAAGAGAGCAATCATAACTCCTATTCCACTTACTCCCACCTCATCAGTAGCACACTGTACTCGTCTGTCATATTTACGAGACGTTTCTTCAGCCTCTATCAGAGGTTCTCGTTAAAAATGAGGCAAATACAGCAAACTGCATCCTGATAACATCCAAAAGCTCTTAAATGCTATGCCCACATATTATTTTGAAGAATTTGTATTCAGGCTAGTCAAAGGTGAGTAATTTTTTTTTTTTTTGCAATCAATTTTGGGTTTAGCTGTTGGGGGAGTCAGATCTCCCATCAGTTCTAACCATGTGACAGAAATAGAAAGAAGTTCAATTTTTCAAAGTCAATGACTTGACAGCTGGGCTTCACCTGAACAAGAACAAGACAGGAACACTTTCTGATAATGTAAAATTCTGAATCTAAAGCCAGCCACAAAGCTCATGAGCAACCCAAAACACATTAAAGAGTCACATTTTCTACTCAGTAGTAACAGATTTCAAGTCAAATCTCAGGAGGACACTATGTCCACAACCACACATCTCAGATGAAACAGTTTACAACTTCTCTCACAAAACAGTTAAAGAACTTGCACAAAGATTAGCAACAAAATCCATTTCTAGCAATAGATAATATATTACCTTCTCTCATAGCTCACACACCACCTCCTCTTCGTGCAGCCTTGTTTCCACATCTTGACCATGCGACTGAAGGACTGAATACACGGCTCCTGGTGTCCCACCAGTGCCAGCTCAAACACTGGGCACACATTCGGCCTGGGGGGAAAGAAAAAAATAATTTTTATTTCTAACACAAAATTTAGACATCTGGAGAAATATACATAAAACTATGCTGCGTGTAACAGTGTGAAACAGAATTTTTACTGGTGTTTGAACACACTGCAGCTCCAAGCCTCAGAAGGCAGCACGTAAACAGTGCACTGAAATTCAGGCTCCACACAAGTCAATGAAAGATTTACCACAGATTCAAAGGCAGATAAGATTTATCTAAACTATTGCTGGGGAAATTGTATATTCTGTAAGAGCCACCCTCGCTATCAGTCCCCTCAGGGAAACACATGAAATTCATAAGAGGAAGTATCCTTGTTCTCTGCTGATTATTCCTAAAATAACAAGACCAAAATAAAAGCGCTGCTTTGGAGGATGATATGTAATCTTCATCCTGCTACCTGGCCAGAGTTACAAAAATAGCAGGATTGCAGGAGGTATGCAGGGTCAAAAAAAAAGGTTACATGCTGATGGTTTTGCAGAGATTTTGTCTGCCTTAGCCCAATTTCCTTGCCCCGGTATAAATCAGGAAATTCTGCATGATAGAAAAGAACAGCATCAAACATGCAGGGTCTAACTAAAACCACAGAACATGAGGGAGTTTTGTCATCTTTTAAGCCAGGAACTTGCTGTAACAAAAATGAAATTAATTTACTGATTTTTTTTTTTGTTTTGAGTAGTTTATAGACCGTTAGTGCAATAATTTAATCACCAATTCCCCAAGACAGCCTGGTGAGGCTTTGCAAGCACAAGCCTCAATAACCAAAACACAGGGGGGAACAGGGACCTTCTACACCCACCCTGGCAACAACAGCATTCAGCAGACAAGTCCTTCCCCAAATTCCAGTCTGAGCCCTCTCCAAGCTAGAGAGTGATCAAGTAACACGCTGTCACACTTGCTTCCTCTGTCACTCGTCACAGGTAAGAACACGGCCCTGTGCTAGAAAAGCTGGGGGTGGCACTAATAAGAGAGCAGTTCCAGCCCAAGAGCTGCCTGGCAGTTGGTCATCATCACTTACACTGGATATTGTTAATACCTCAGTCAAGATTTATGGTGCTTTTAATCTCTGAGGCTCCCTATTATGCCTGAACACCACACAAGGCAGCCTGGCTAATAAGAGAACATCTTTCATCCACAGGTCTTCACGTAGTTTACAAATATCATTAAATTAAGCCTGTGCAGAACAGGAAAATACTATAAGCATGATCAATCTAACTGCTGGGCTGAACACTTGGAAGAAGCCCTGCCTGGGTCAAACCCACTCCACAATACTCCCAGTGCTGAGCAGAACACTGTCATTACTCCATGGAGAGCAGAAAATCCAGCCAGGTCTCCCAAAGGTACCACAGCTCCCAGGGGAATACCTGGGACATCACCTCGGGGTAAAGAGGACCTTTTCCCAACAAGGACACTTCGGTAATAACAAAATAACAGATTTAGAAACAAACCAATCACCCCTTCAGGAATTCAGGTAGCCCACGTAAGGGAAGTCAGGAGAAGAAAGCCCACAACTGTAAGCTCTGGTTGTCCTGTCTCACCATGGAAAAAAAAGTAAAGAATCCATTTGTACTGGAACACCTGACCTTGGCAGAAGTTACTTCCCTGAACAAGAATATTTGTTTCTCCCAGCCTTTAGAGCAACTGCTCATTTCTACCATCCGAAACCACACTGCCAGTGGACATCTCTCCATGTTCTTCCTCCTCCAACGCAGTCCATACTCAATATTGCTCCGTATTTCCCATTCCTCGGGTCTGCCCTGGCTGCAGCAGCCAACACCTTGAAGCAGGACAGGAGATGGTCACAGCCCAGTTTCAGATTGCCTTCAATTCCTCAAGAAACCAGCCTTCCTCCACGTTCCCATGTCATCTCCATTACTTAGCAATCCTTCCGACGTCTCCCAGCCACCCTTCCCCTCCAGAATTACCTCCCCATTTTACATATTTAGCTGAAGTTCAGAGCCATTGTTCCCAAGCCATTCTTAGCACAAAGTCTGCCATTTGTTTCCCATCCAAAGAAGATCTTTGTGCGCCCAAAATCTTGCCCGTTTCTTTTTTTTCCATTACGTCAGTTGGTCTAATAAAACCCCTGCCTTACTTAGCAACCATGCCTCACTTAGCAGGCTTTTTAAAATGACTCTCCCTCCAGTGAATAGAACATCGTGTTCCGATAATTCATGCATATCTCCTTTTATTAGAATTGCCTAAAACTTTCCAGATAAAGGTACATTCATATGCATCGCTCCTCCATAAATAAAAGAGAGGAGCTGACAATTGTTGTAATGACACACTGAGCCCATCCCACAAGTTCCTCCTCATGTGATGCTGCCATGTTTCCAGGAATAGCAGTATTGACTTCTAGGATGTAGTTAATGGGAACGAATGGTGCTCACGGAACGAAACAAGCCAGCAGCAGAGTCATATGTTTATGAAGATTTATTCAAAGTAAGCCATTCCTCCTTGATGCCCTTGGGATAATTTAAAGGCAGATATCAAAACTGCTGAAACACTATAATTAAATTGCAGCAATTGCATAACATGTAATCCTGTGCTGGCAAAGCCGGGAATCAAACATGCCCTCTGTAACAATTCAGCATCTTCACAGCTCCCCACACGCAGTCAACACGCCGGTTTCTCAGCCATCTGACTCATTTGATACCTTACCTATCAACTTCAGAACAGCTTCAGGAACAAGGCTACAGCTACCGAAGGTACAATTTAGCACTGTGGGACTCTGTTAATCAGAGGCCATCCAGGACTAAGCTGAAGCCTCAAGTGGATGTAAGGGTGTATTAGAGAACAGCTCCTGCTTTACTGCCATGCCCTTTGCATTCAGAAGGTATTTCTTAATGGGAGCTCAAGTGTTAAAACAAGCCGAACACTCAAATGCATATTATGGCCCACGATTTGACTGATACACCGCTCCTGTAAAACCTTCTTGCATTGGTGCTCTGTGCTAGCCAAGGCTAACACCAAGGCTATTATTAGCCTGTCAGTCTGACTCAGGCAAGGCAGAAAGCTCTCTTAATATTTGCATTAGGGGACTGCCCTTTAAACAAAGACACCCTACACACTTCCAGCTCAAGACTTGAGATTCTAATGAACAGATAATTAGACCAACACAGAGCAAGAGCAGCCTGGGCTAATCGTATGGCTGTGGTGCCTGTGAACCACTGCACAACAGGAAAAGTTCAGAGAAAATTAAAAGCATCTCCAGGCGGGATGTAATTCGTTCCTGTGTTTGGAATTTTAAAAAGAAAGGGAATAGATCTACCAAAGAATCACAGAATGATTTGGGCTGGAAAGGACCTTAAAGATCATCTAGTTCCAACCTCCTGCCATGGGCAGGGACAGCTTCCACTATCCCAGGTTGCTCCAAGCCTCATCCAACTTCGCCTTGGACACTTCCATTTATACAGGTCCATCACGTCTCTGTGACAGGGGTATTTTCTTTTCCTGCCCAACACCTGGCTCTTGGAATGCCAAAGTAAATCTCTCATTCTACCCATCCACTTTCTCCCAGCTCAGTACAAGAAGCTAAAGGAAGGTAGATTTAACAGCAGCAAGAGAGCAAACACACATCAAGATATCCCTAAAGATTTCTTTCAACAGCACAAACTTTAAATCAAAACATTAACGAATACAAATTTGGCTGTCTGATTTCAGGTCTTTCCACAGAGACTCCGTGAATGACACCACCTTCTACACTAAGTCAGATGGCTGTTAACATCTTCCTAAAAATGAGATGTTGCAGCCTGCATTGCCTCAGCTGACGAGTTTGCAGCCTGAACACTATTGATCTTCCCATAAAACAGTCAATAGATGAAACCTGTCATAAGAAGCGACTTGCTGGAATTCTGTATTTTCAAAACACTAATTGGTTGGTGCTCCTTCCCCTTATGACTGTTATTAAAAGTTTAGAAAACCACAGTCTCCTTATGCAGTTTTAGCTCGAAAAGATCAAATCAGAATTTTCCTTAAGGGAACCAAGATTACAGTCAGGGCTGAATTCTCCACTGCTGTGAAGAGAAATGTTTTTGCACTAGAGATACACTGATGTTGATCTGAAAATAGCTGTACACCACTACAATGGATTCGGTTAGAAACTTTTCAGGTTAACTGTCTGAATCCCCTCACACCTCCAACATCCCAGCAAAACATCACCACTGTCTTATAAAAAAGGAAAGGCAAGGTGGCACCCTGCAGAAACATGTGGCACTGCAGAGGAGGAACAGCCAGCAGCATGACGCTGTATGCAAAAGAGATGTTGATTAAAAGTTTTTAATCTATATAATCTCAATTGGAAGGGAGAAAAAAGCAATTTTTATTTGAACACAGAAAAAGGAAAGCCAAATCAGGAAACAGGCCACAGAAACAAAAGGTCGAAAGAACACGTTACATATATTCGCTTATATACATAAATTTTGTCTCTAGATACATATTGCTTAATAATTCACAAAGGCTATAATGACAGAAAAAGCTTTTATTTTTTAAACTGCCACGCTCCTCTTCCTACCCTTAATCTATTTTAAGGCTCATTTCCCTGATAAAATTAATCAGCACTACCAGAGACAATTAGGACATCCTGCTCCCTTGACCACTAATCAATCCCTGCTCTCTCCTGATCCTGTATCAATATTTGTGATGTTTATAGCCTCTCTGGGACATGGATTGTAAGCACCAAGCTCATTTAGATTAGGTCTCATTATCACTGCTGTTCTCTGGCTCTGTGGATGAAGGTTCCACCACACAAGACTCCCCTCATCCCACAGGTTACTAATGCACTGCTGTGTCTTACTCACATCCCCTCTTTGATCAGATGGAGCAGCTAAATAACATGAGAGTTCCTTCAGCCTTTGTGCCCTGCATCTAGATGAAGAGCAAATCAATAGGAGATGATTAATTACACACTCAGCTATTATAACAACAATAAGATTTTTAGTTCTTGCCGCTATCAAAGTGCGGCGCCTGTCGTTTACCTTCTACTTAACCATCCTCCTCCCTCCTCCAGGACACAATAATCTATTTTGGTTGGCAAGAAAAGCAGAAGATAAACATGCACATCCAGATCATTTAACCATGATTGGCCAAGCCACCTTTCCTTGCATTTTAAAATCAGGGAGTGATTTTTTTTCTCTTTTCGTGTCCCATAGCCTCAGTCCCCAGCAACACCCAGTTTTATAGTTTTGTCCACTACATCCAGGAGAGCACCAGCACCGCTGCCAGTGACCAGGCCTGCAAAGCCCCAGGCAGCACAAACACACAGCTTTACGAGCTTAAGGATCCGTGTCCCAAGGCTCTCTCTCCGAACATAATTAGAAAATCATATGTGATATCACAAAGCAGGCTAAGAAATAGCTGGCGTGCACTCATCCTTAAGACAAGCAGATACGGGTCCGAAATCCAGACGAAACTGGGGATGTAGAAGTGCGAAATTAGAGAGGAAAGCCCTGAGAGCAGTCACCTCCAGGTGCAATTTCACATTAACTACGCCCATTGCCACTATCATTCCCCTGCAGAGGAGTGTGTCACACACAGGCAAACCTGCCAGGTGCACACACCTGAGCTTCTTCTGGCAGGAAGGCACAAACGGACCTGACGTTAAAAATATTCACATAAAAATCATCCAATGTGTCACACCACTTTGTCGTAAGGAGAGAAAGCTCACTCTGGTTTACAGCAAGTGCCACACTGTTTGACAATTAAAGGAGTTGGAAGGTAGTGAAATCCTCAGTTCTATTTCAGCAACCAGTATCTAGGAACTGCTCACTGCGTTTTTGGTGGTTGCCAGATTTTAACAGTTCCAAAGCAAAACTTTTCTTTGTTGAAAGCTTACTTTTAAAATAACACATAATAATTAACTTCCAGTCAAACTGAAACAAATGTGATTACATCTAATGTATGCAATATATGTAAGAAAAATCCCTACATGCCAGTGTTTTACATCTTAAAATATTCCAAGAGTTTTACTCCCCTATAAAAATCATTAGTTTGATACCAATGTCCATTTCTTGATGGGTTTTGTTTGTTTGCTTTAACATTAAGAAAACTTGGTTAAGCTAAATATTTCATTAATTTTAGCAACAGGAAAACTAACAAGCATGCGTTAGTGGATTAGTGTGCAGCAGCAGCAAACTAGAAGGGGGGAAAAAAATTCAATTTATATCTTTTGGATTAGAAACTTCCACTGAGGTTCTAAAAAACCCACAGTTCCTGGTGTTACTCTACAGAGAGAGATGGACAGGCTCTGACTCACAATTACAAGATATAAGTGATATAATGATGAGAGAAGTTTATGCAACTGCATCTTTCATCACTGATGGTGCACTGGTCAGGCAGGGAGAGCACCAGCAATTACAAACACAAGCGCAACCACTGAAGAGTCTCCTGGGGGTAAGGTGTATAAAAACTCATTTCCTATACAGGAATATTCCAACCTGAAAAGACCAGGCCCAAAATACGCAAGTGTTTTGTAATTTGAGGGGATTTCTTTGTTAAAAAACAGTACAAAGCACCTTATAAAGCCTCTCCTCAGGCTTATCCTGAGATATTATGATATATTTTCAATATTGAATCAGGTTGTGTACATAAAAACATGGTCTGGGCATGGCACTCTCTTCTAAACAAGATTTTGTGCCAGGTTCTGCTCCGACTTACAGAGGGAAGACAGGAAGGAGTTGCCACCAAAGAACACAAAAACAAGTGTCAGCACTCGGACTTAAACAACATTCCCCTTTCCACACACAAATACTCATCCACAGGTCAAAGGCACTGAAATGGAGCTCAGCGTACACATGAAAGCACACATCATCTCACACCAAAGGCAGAAATATCAAGCTCCTCTCCGGAACAATTAATGATTAGTTTTAAACCAAGACTAGCCTGGAATCCAAAGCACAAACCCAGGACTACATATGTTCAGAACATAATTTTAAAATGCTTTGATTTCGCAGTAATGAAAGGAAATTTCTTTCTCCTCAGAAATAAATTAAAAGCAATAGATTTGAGAGGGAATGTAAGCAATAACAGGCTTGAATTTCAGAGGAAGGAAATCTATTAACTGTGTTCAAAGAGAGAAGGTATTTAATTGGTGAATAACACAAGTCTGCAATATGGGCTGTTAACCCTCTGGGAGCCAAAGCGTCGCTTCCACCAAAGTTCTGCTAAAGAGTCACCTCGAGACCATGTCTGCCACCACAGATATCCTCATCCCTCCTCACCAGGGGCTTTCTTCAAATTTTTATTAAAAATACTCCACAGTCTGTCACACCTAGATCGTGGCATGCCTAGAACTAGGAAGAACAGGGAGTGCTGGATATAAACAAGGCAGAAGAAAAGTCAAAGGAAAAACCAGGCAATTTTCCCACGAAATACTTGCAAACACCCATTTCAAGCACAGTGAACTATTGCATAAATAACTAAACTACAGCAACGTTCCACAACAGCTCAACTACACCTAAAGAAACCTGACAAGTTTTCTCCCTCTTAGAGCACATTTTTGGAGAGCAATGACAGAAGTCAAATCCCATTAAAAGTGAAGGGAAGCAGGATCTTTCTCACCTTAAATGTGCAGATTTAAGGATCATCCAGTAAATATAAGCTACAGTGATTAGGAGCAGCAAACTTCTAAACCTCTTGTGAGATTTAGAACCATTTTATGATGTCTCTCATACAAACCCAGGAATTTTGAAAACTAGAAAATATTTACAGTTCATGTTCGATAAATATAACAACCCCAGGCTATCACATTTTATGATCCTGTCTTACAGCTATTTCAGAGTTTAGGAGAAAGTCTTGATCTCATTTTTCTCCTGAAGAGCAGGAAAACGTCATAAATCAGGAAAAGTACAGTACCATCATGACACTCATTCATTATCTTTAAGTCTCCTGACAGTGAATATACTGGGGGAGAAAAAGAGGAAGAGAGCGCTTTGCCATCTGTTAAAAGCCTAAATTCAAAATTAATATTCCTCTAGGAGCTGTGAAACAGAAGCTTTAAGTGCAAAGTCTTGAGAAATGGGATTCTGTGCTGTAACGCTGACCAGCGTGAGCTCTATCTGGTGGCAACATCCTGTAGTGCACAATCTAAAAAGACTCTTTTTGTTCAGTGTGATGGTCACATTCACAAAGACGAGCAACATCTCAGTCTTCAACTGCAGATTAAAGGATTGGGGGGCAGGGATGGGGAAATGAGGGGATGAAACCACCATAAACTTTTATGCCAAAGCATTTAAGCCACGCTTACTAAAATCCCATTATCCGAGCCTCAAAGGCTGGAGTAGCTGCTGTTCAGAAGTGAGGGTTTACTGCAACCCTACAGATTCTGAGCAGACAGGAATGGGAAGAAGGACTTGAGGTTTCAGCTGAAAACAACTTGTCAGGTAAAATTCAGTAGCCTAAATCAAAATTTCGCAATGACTCTCAGTTGCCAGCATCACCTCAAGGTTTAAAGAGAAAGACTTAATCTCACTTGATGTACAAATTTAATACAAAAATGTCATAAATTCAGGTACAAATTTAAATACACCAGTGGCAAGCTAGGCCTTTATTTTCACCAGAAAATCTGCAAATTTTTTTAACTACAAAGCCTCCAAGTGTAAGATAATCCATTCAAAGAAATGAAGGAGATTCCACTGCATTATTCAGTTCGGCTCAAAAAAGTAAACCTACTTTAAGACCTTATTTAATGCTAGGAATACAAGCTTTCCTCACACCTGCAAACTGATATCACTGGAGGTGAAAATAAAGTATGTTGGCTAACCAGCCAATACGTTGAGACAATTTCTCACCAAGAAATGATTCCACAACCTACTTTTCACATCATTTGGACAGTATTATGATGAAATCCCAGGCTCCAAGTTTAAGCTGTATCTCCATAGACTTTATAGAAGCGTTTCTCGTGTTACTTTATTTTCTGCATTGCATTCCAACATATTCAAATTGACATGCAATTTGTTCTGCTGTAACAATCACAACACAGAGGCATCTCCTCATATGGAAATGCTTTGCACAACAGCAGTTAATTCTTGAAATACATTCCATCCAAAAAAAAAGCGGACTTTGCCTTCTTTAATTATACCTTAAAAGAAATTTTTATTTATGTCACTTGGAAATAGTGCCCACAGCCACATCTGTTTGCAGTGGTGCAAAAACAGTCCTGTGTCACTGCACCCAACAGCTGGGACAGCTGAAGGGCCAAATTTACTCAAGGGTTGCAAATGCAGATAACATGTGGATGCTAGAGCCTGCTTTTGGGAACGTGATTTATCTGCAGGAGCACAAGAAAGCCGATAGTGCCCCATAGAATTGAAGAAGCTGGGAAAGTTACTCAGCCAGGAATCCAGCTCTACATCCAGGTGTTCCTTGGAATGCGACCAGATTGCTTATGGATAAAGTGAAAATATGCAGATACAACATGTGAGCAGTAAAAAAAGAAAAACCCTAAGCAAAACAGTTTTATTGCAAGATGGAGACTGGATCCTCTAAAAGCAAACCAGCCCCTTTCGATGTCATCCTGGACCTGCAAAACCACAGTGACCCAAGGGGCTTAATGCTGACAGGAACAAAACTTATCTCCTGACTTTTTCAGAGAATTCCTCACTCGTCTCACCTGGGAACAGAAGAATCCATTCTTGAGCCCTGTCCCAGTCCTAACTCTCAAAGGTGATATTTATTGCACAAAGGGGGTTCCCAGCACATACCTCATAACCACTCCTGCTCTGTCCTACATCACTACGAGCAGACATCTGCACTGCTCAAACTCCCAGGGGAATGTTTCTCTAGGAGAGGATTTACCACTTCTGACAGCAACTCAAGTCCTCTTCTCTTAGTTCCTATTTCTGCACTGTCCCACGACTACCCCCTGATTTCTGTGAAGCCCAATGCTAGATAACCACACACCACACTTATATTGTCTTAAAAACCCCAGTTTTGGACTAGAGAGCTCCCTATGAAGTGTTAAAAATGTGCTTTTTATCATGAAAGATGGTTAATTCCTCATTTAAAGGCCCAAATGTGCTTTACAATGAAAATGGCATGTCTGTTCTCTGGTCATTCCAGACTTCTCTGAAGTTCTATTAGAGGATCATCAAGAGCTAATTGTATGGAAAAGCAGTTGACAGAGATATCTCATCATTCTGTAATCTGTTCTACATTAAATCTCCTCAGGGGGCTTGGAAGCAGAACACCAGCATCCACACAGATCCCTCGCATTTCTAGCTAGGAGCAGAAACTCAAGTTAGCAACAGAACGAAAACAATCATGAAGAATATCCTGTATAGCCTCAGCCACATAAGATCTCAATCAAAACAACAGCAGAGAACACACTCAGCATGGTATGTTCCAGGGATACATTTGCTGTTCTGATCTCACTGACTGCAGATGACCAACGTCAAAAGAACCAACCAGAATTAGTAGAAAAAGGTGGCTCATGGAAAGAACCCTCCTGGACTTTTCACTGTTTCTTGGTGAAAGCTGGCAGACTCACTCCTAAAGAGCAGTGACATCCTGCATTTCTGCTTACACCAAAGGTAAGGCCCCTAAATAGCAAGAAAGTTTGGAGTAAAACTTCTACTTGCCCCAGCTCAAGAAAAGCACTAAGAATGGCAGTAATTTCAAGAATATGACTCTTGGGAAAAGCACTTAAGGCTCTGCCACAGGTCTGGGTGGGCATTTCTGACTGCTGCTGGCTGACAGTGCACTGCTGCTCCCAGTGACTCCAGCCCAACAGCAACATCCGCACACAGCATCCTTTCCAGAAGGGCATGTTTCCTCTATTCTTTCTTTAAAAGGGCAAAAGCCAACAAAAATTGTTTGGAGGCAATTCACAGTTAACAGCACCTCCAGCTTCAAAAGTGCAGAATCATAGTTATTACTGATGTCAAATGCAAACAGATTAACGTAGGCCAATGCTATTCCTCCTCCTGATAGAGTAATTGCTCAGAAAGAGAGCACGAAGCGTGCCTGAAAGAAACACGGAGCACTTCTAACAAAGGAAAATGTTTTACCACAGAATGAGCTTAACTTCTCTAAGCACTATGATGGATACCTCGTGCTTCAGCAAAATGGAGTAATAGAAACCACCTTAAAAGCACTTCTGGTAAACACCGTGTAAATACGTATTGCATAGAAAGCCAGCGAGCAATAGGCTTGGAAATCTCAATTTTCAGACAGAATAAATAACTAAGCTGAAAGCAAATACAAGACAGCAATTATGAAAGAGTGGGATGAAGGTGATGAAGATAAAACCCAGGAAGATAAGAGGGGTTAGAAATTAGGGTATACACAGACATCTGAAAAGGCTGTTGCCAGGTTGCTTTGAGAGGGGGAGCAAGGGGACGCAACATTCCTTAAAAACACACGACGAGAAAGGTACACAAGGCAGGAAACAGTTTCCAGAAGCATTCAATTTCAACACGCAAAAACTTTAACCACGGATTTTGTGCATGCGGCCAGCTACTCTCCTTTAGAATCCGAGCAGAAAACTACCTCTGGACACGAACGTTCCACTGCACTTACAACAAAGGGCATTTGTTGCCCGTGCCACGCAGAACCCCTCCGAGAAACTTCCCCCGGCACCGCAGCAGGCGCACACGTGCGGCCGCGAGTTCTTTGTGCGCGCTGCCGGCCGTGCGGATGCTCCCCGCTCCCACCTCTCCGCTCCCCGCCCGCAATTCCAGCCGTGACCCCCATCTCTGTCCTGCTGCTCTCCCCAGCTGCGGCTCAGCTCCCCGGGCTCCGCTGGCTGAAGGCGAAGGCAGGAGCAGCCCCGGCGCTGCCGATGCGCTCTCGGAGCTGCCTTCATCTCCCGCGGTAGAGCCAAGCCAGCCCGCCTCCCCGGGAGCCTCGCAAGCCCCATCCAGAACAACTCTGCGGGTCGGGGACCTGCGCTGGGGGACGCGCGGAGTTCCAGAGCACCCACCCAAACTTTCCCCGCCGCCCCGGGGACCCGAGGGGCGCGGGACCCTCCCCGCAGGGCCAAAGGCGGCGCGTCCCGGCCGTGCTGTGCCCCCCGAGCCCCGCACACTCACATGCCCCGCTGCAGCCGCGGCTCCGCGACCGCGCTGCGGGCGGCCAGAGCGCAGCCCAGCAACACGGACAGCAGCGCCGGCACGGCTCCCATGGCGCTGCCGGGATGGGAGCCGCGGCCGAGGCAGCAGCAACACCCGCAGCGGCGGCACCAGCGGCCCCGGCCCCCAAATCATTTAAAGCGGCGGCACAGCCGCGCCNCGTGCCCGTGTCCCGGGCGCTCCCCCGGGCAATGCCGCCGCATTCCCGCCTGCAAGGGGAGTTTCCCCTGCTCCGCGTCCCCGCTGGGTGCAGCACGCAGGCGGGGATAGGCAGGGGTTGTTTTCAGCGTGCGTACGAAGGGATGTGCAACCTGCAGCCCGCGCCCCGCGCTCCCTTCGGCGCCGGGATGCCGAGCGCGTTCTGCTGCACCGACAGAGACGGATCTTGGCTTCTCTTTATCTCCTCTGGTCCTTCTTTGTTCTGTACGGGATGCCCACTGCAATCATATCTGAGCACTTCCAAGAGGTAACCGTGAAAATAAACGCATTGAACATCTTGAGGGAGGCATAACAGCGCTACTGCTGAGACTTAGTGACAGCAAGAACATAAAACTGGGAACTGAGGAGTGGTTTTTAAATCCCAGAGCTGCCTGCCGTCCTCTAGACCATCCATCCTCTCATCTTTATGATCTCTCCAGACCTTTACTGCTGTCAAAACACGGCTCTTTCCCCTTTACTGGTGAGGGAAGGGAGACCAACTGACCTGGAAAGGGAACTGTGCATAGTAGCAAGTAAAAAAATGAGAAAAACACACCTTGAGCATTTTATGATCTAATGTAGGTCTCCGGGTCCATTACACCACGGTTTCCCTCTCTCCAGAGAGCTGTGACTAACCAGGCACTGGGCTGTGAACGAGCAGATGGGCCCTGAGCCAACCAGTGCTAAAAGCTGCGATTTCTTTCCACTCCAGTGGAACGGGCTTGGTCTCCACTTGCTCTAAAGTAGCTCCTGCACCGATTTGTGACAGACACAACTGGATGGGTACAGCAGCATCCTCACCAGGCAGGAGGCAGCCTCTGTTTTACAGAGCATTAATTTATCTCCCTCCCAGCCCTGTAACACGATACACCCACTTCTCATTTTACACACACTTTACAAGTGGTTTCCTGTATGGTTTTTATTTTCCAAGGCCTTTGCTAAAGTAGGTAAACATTTACCATTCATAACAAGAAAGCTGGTTTTATATTGTTCGTTGCTTTGAAGCTTGCTTGGACATGATCCCTTGGAGATTTTATCAACTGATTTCTTTTTCATGGGGAAGAAAGCACACAGCCCTTATCTGGCCTTAGAGCAGAATAATTGTAGCCTGAAATTTCCAATGAATGGCTGAGTCTTTCTTGTGTCTGGAGTAGTTTTAACTCTGCAGGACCTTGTGTTGAGCTAATCTCATTACCCCCCGCAGAGCACATAGTTTTCTAATCATTTTATTTCTTAAACCCCAGAAAATCTTGCTTCATAAAATAATAGACATTCATTATGTCAAGGCTGAGTGTTCATTATGTCCTGTGATGTCATCCCAAGCTGGATTATTTTCAGGATCACATCATGGCAAAATAGCAAAGGATCTCATTCCTCAGCTGTTGGGGTTTTTTCCAGGAGAGGTAAATTAGTCTTAAAAAAATACTTTAATTTTTTCCATCTTAAGGAACTCAAAAATAAACTATGCAACGTTGTTCTTCAAAGCTGTATGTGATCATTACAAATTATACACAACATTTATTGTACCCAGTTGTTAAGAATAATGGACCGGCAACATGCAAATTGGCAGGTACTGAAATGCAGAGTGAAGGCCACTTAATAGATGAGACCTTTGCCTGGGGGCCACACAGCAACACGCAGCTGCAGCCAAATTCTGGAGATGGAGCTGTGCAAAATCCCTGCTTTCAGGAAGCTTTAGCTGCTGTGACCTTGACATTGTCCTGAACTCCAAAGCCAACCCAGTCTGTGCAATGTGCCCTTCTTACAAATATCATCTCATGTTTTCTCCTCAGCTGTGTTTTAATTGAGAATATCCTGCAGAGCTGTTGACTTTGCTGGGACGATTCCCATGGGTAGAGTTGCAGCATTAGTGGAAGGAGTTTCAAAGCCTCCTGAGATAATTGCTCTGCTGGGATCCCAAGTCAGTTAAACCTTCAGACCCGACACGGAGGTAGAGGCTGACTCATTTATTCCAGTTCTTACACTGGGCTCTGGAAAAAAGGGCACTGGAAAGAGCAGGAGTGATTCTCTCTACTCCACATCCTTGCTATGACCAACCTGCTCCTGCTGTCCTGAAATGTATTTGCTGTAAGTTGTGCATCTTTGACCTTGGCGCCTGCGAACGACACCCTGGCCACTACCAAACCAGTCACTGGACATGTTGACCAGAGTTCCCTTCCTGACTGGGAAAAGGAGTAAATTAAATTGCATCTTGCTCAGCTAAACCAGCTTTTGAACTGAGCAGGTAAAGCGCCAATTCCCCTTGGTGGCTTTGTGCAGTTACAATGGGACCCAATTGCCTAGAGTACAAGTGGTTGGGGAAAAAAACAGCTTGTGCCCTCCACACAGTACTGAAGGACCTTTCTAAGGGATGGAAATTACATTATTGTCCTCTCTTGTTGATCAGAAAATTGTTCTGTCAGATTCCAGTGCAATCCAAATTTAGCACATTATTTACAACACTGTCCAGATCACGAATTCTGTAAAAGATTTTGTATCTCTCACAATGTTACATCCTATCCTCTCCATTTTGAAACATATTTCCCCCCTCGCTAGCATTTTAATTTTGATGTATAATTTTCTACAAACAGGCTGTGACAGTTGTTGTGTATCCCCAAGCATGAGCGAGTGTTGCCCACAACTTTGAGTCAGTGTCACACCATCCTGTTCTATTTTCATTTTTCTGGCTAATTCTCAGTATCTCCATTGCCAGTCTTTTTAAATTGTAGCTAGTCACAGGATTTAACAGTCCCTTCTGATATAAAGAAATTTTCGTGCAGAGATTGTAATTAGGAAGGCTGAGCTCTGTTCTGTTATTAGCAGGAATTGTGATTTTTGGAGTGGTGGGTTAATTGCTAATAACCATATGCAATGCTTCTGTCAAGATGTTTCCCATTACAGTAATTAACTTAGCAGCTGGGGTAACAGACATTTACCATTTGTCTTCGCAGTATCCCTGATTTAGGATTGTTCCAAAACCCTTTTTGGACTCTGTTTGTTCAATTCCCAGGTGAAAGATGAAAAAGAGGGGAAGCTGAGAAGCGGAGTTCTGGGAAGTTGCAGGGGTAGTACCTGCTCCAGATGCAAAGTGTCTGTCAGTGTATCCTCAGGAATTCTGGATTTTTCTTCACTAATCTTAGCCTTGGACCATCATTTTCATCAGCACCGAATGAATGGAGAGCATGGCAGAGCAGCCTAAAACAGAGGATGTTTTCAGAAATTATTTCTCTGATGCTCAAATTAATGGATGTTTTCAGAAATGATTGCTCTGATGCTCAAGTTAATCTGATCATTACTGAGAATTTATTAAATGAAAAGTGCAGAGTTTTTCATATTTTTTCATATGAATTGCCTATTCATATCCTTAAACCTCAAAATCCCCGTGGTAGGGGATTTTTTTTCTTCATGTTTTGTAGTCAACTATATAGATATAAATGTTTTTTGTTAATTACTTCCTTTCTGTGTTCTCTCACTGGAGCTCCTTCCTTCACAGAGCTGTACCAGAATTACAGTAATATTATTAAGTATATGGCCAACCTGAAAATTAAGAAGAAAATAAAGTTGTTCTCCGAAGCCAGATCACATGACAGAGCAACAGCAATTTTGTTGATTTAATTCATCAACAGAATATATTGAAAGGATTCATTTTGTTTATGAGATAATTTTAAAGACTTTTAGGACCATGATGCCAGATTTATCCTTCTTTTTTTTAAAGTTTGTTCCGGCCAGAGCAAATTCCGTACAGTGCTGCATTAAAGAAGGTTTGTTAATACCCTCAAAGATGTAAAGCAGCATGCCAAGGGCACTGGAAGCTTTCTCTGTTGCAAGGACTTGGCTTTGCTCCACCGCGAGGAATGGGGGAATGCTAATTTACAGCAACTGAGGATCTAGCCCGCGTTGTTAATCATAATTATGGACTTATTTTGGGAGGTGCATTTTTTAAAGCAGTTGGGGGAGACAAGAAAATTAAGTTAAAATTATTTTCTTCCACAGGAGGTAAAAGTAGTACATAAATAAATACTTGGTGTTGCAGTAGATCTTTAAAACCTACAATGGTTTCTGGCACTGCAGTGTCCTGTGATATTTTTTCCTCCAGCACATAATAGTAAGTTTCTGATAATAGTGCTCACAGACAGCTTTGATTATAACCACTTGTCAGGGACTGGATAACTAGGAAAATAACACCATATTCAACTGTAAGAAATGCTGCCTGGAGTACATTAACACAGTGATAATTTCTGCTAATAGCAGCCTCCGAACCCCATCCATCAGCTTGGAATTGAAATTCCTGCTTCATTTCTATCTTTCTGAGCTTTTCTGCCCTCCAACCCTCTCTTCCATCACTTGGGAGCAGCAGAGCCGTCCACGGACACGCCCGGCCACCCAGAGTAAGGACAAACCTGCTGTGTTTGAGCAGACTGGTGGGGACTGGGGACTGGGACACTCTCGGGGCCTTGCCTGGGCAGTGCCAGCACAGGGGATGGTGAGGGGCAGGGAGTGTTCGGTCAATAGGTTTGCATTCTCTGGGAATTTTCTGTCAGCATCCTGCTCCTTCCCCAGCCACCTCCGCCCTGCCCATCCAACAGTCACCAGCTACACTCTCCCAGCGTAACAGGAATTTAGGTTTCCATTCGTGTTCCTTAAGAGGAGAGGGTTGGAAGGGAGGGAAAATAAAAAAGGTCTGACCAATTCAACCCCAGAGCAGCAGAATCATAGAATCACAGAGTTAAGGTTGGAAAAGACCTTTAAGATCATCAAATGCAACCATCAAACACCACCCCGCTGACCAATAAACCATGTCCTCAAGTGCCACATCCTCACGTTTTTGAACACTTCCAGGGACAATGACCCCACCACTGCCCTGGGAAGTGTGTTCCCATGCTTACAACCCTTCCCACAAAGAAATTTTCCTTAATATCAAATCTAAACCTCCCCTGGCAAAACTTAAGACCTTCTCCTCTTGTCCTGTCACGGGGACACACCTGAGCCCCACCTCACTACAACCTCCTTTCAGGTGGTTTTAGAGGGCAGTAAGGTGTCTCCTCACTCCACTCAGTCTCTCCAAACAGGAAAAATGTTCCAACAAAGTGTTTCTTTTTGACAGAATTAGTAGAAGCCCATTGATATTCAAGTCAGGAGGATATTTCTGTAGGGACCTATTACATCTGATTGGGAAAATAGAATGTTACCCACATCCACAATTACTTCTCTAAAGACCACTGATCTCATTCCTGAGCTTTTCTCTTTAGCATTAGTTAACCAAAACTCTGGTAAGAACAGGCTCTTGACAATATAATCCTAAAATAAGTTTTATGTTGGCAGGCAATAGCAACTGGGAGTACTTTCATCTATTTCTGGATTTGGGATAACGACACTCCAGTGAGTGGCTAATCTGGTGTGCTTGTGTACATTCAAATTAAAATCACACATTAGGGGGCAAGTCACATCTTCTCTGACCTACACAGGTGAGAGCCAGATGTAACTCTAAATTTAATGCAGCTTTTCCAGCCTCATCTCAACACAAAGGAAAGAATAAGGGTTTAGAAACTTTAGAACAATCCATTATTTGGCAGAGCAGTGCACGTATTACTAAATATTTTCTAGGAGGAACTATTTTATTTGGTTTTTAACAATTTTTTTTTCACAGTGATCTTCTTTTGGCCACCCTGATACCCACCTGAAAAACCTGTAAGCAGCTGAACAAGCAACTCATTCAAAAATTTAGCAGAGTATCTTCATGCTCGTGCATTCAGAGAAATCAAATTTGGGGTGTTCGTGCTAGGAGTGTTTAAAGGCTCATCAAGCCAGGAGATACAGAGAGCCCTTGGAGACTTGGCCAATCAGAGGTAGGCAACACAATCTGATTACCAAATACTCCTGATCTATCCAGAGGACAGGAAATTTCGAAGAGTTATCCTCTAAGAAAATTGAAACAAATAAATGCAAAAAAGAAATTAGAACATGTGAAAAAAGAAGTTTGCTGCCGCTGATGAATTTTTCAGTTGGTTCATGGCACAGTTCAGTGAGTGCCAGGGCAACACTAAAGGGATGAAGTCAATCACACAAACCAGGCAGTAACAACACTGCAGCAACCTCAGCCTGTGAAACTCCAGCCTCAACCAGCACTGATACTTCAATCATTCTAATTTATCCTCCGGGGTAGGCAGCCCCCTCAAAGTTTGGGTTTTAGATGCTTAAGCTGGTAACTCTCATCTACATCACTGAAAATGCAGTCGCAAAATAAATCAAAGAAAAGAAGTGCTCAGAAGTCGGATTCTCCTCAGGGTTTCCCGGTCCCTTTGGAATTGCTCGTGGATCTCAGATGTGAGCTGCCGTGCGAGCCTGGGCTTCCTCCTTTGTCTAATGCAGTGCTGAGCACATCACTGCTACTTAAAATACTAAAATTCAAAGGAGCAAATGCTTTGTTTGTTTGCTTCCAATTAGGAGCTAATGAAATCCCAGGAATACACTTCCAGGTGATTTGTCACAGAACTGAAACTCAGTAGTGCGTTCCTGTGTGTAACTTCCCTCTCTGTCTGTTCTGCTGACACAACTAGACCACACTTCATTCTCCCAAAGACATCAGAGCATTACTTTACTGTTTTTTCCTCCAAATTACCCGCCCGGCTACTGTCACCATTGATCTTTTAAGTCCTTGACTGAGTAATCAGTCAGAGAGCTAATTAATGTAGTGGCTTGGAGGGAAGGATGAAATGAAAAAGAAGATTTTTTTTCCTTATTCTTGATGTTTTTATTGCCTTTGAAAGGTGCTTTATCCGTAGCATAAAGGAGCATTTGTCTGTGCTTTTTCCTCCTGACAGTTCACCTACTATAAATCTATTTCTCAACTGTTAACAGAAACCAGGAGAATTTCATGGGGATGGTGATACTGAAATCTAAGAAAAAAAAAATCTAAGAAAAAAAGAAATCTAAGAAAAAAAGAAATCTAAGATTTTGTATTTGTTTTTCCCCTACTGACACTCATGGACTGCAGTGTGTATTTGGAGTGAGTAGCAACTCCAAGACCTGACCCAGATTTTCAGATGGTTTTAGAACTAAAGCAGATGTTTTAAAATTAAGATACCTTTGTTATATTTAATAGAAAAAGAAGGAGATTTTTCTCTTCTTCTTTCCTGCTGGGCCCCCTCCCCAGAATTTATCCAGATTCATTTTTAACCAAAATGGGTCGAGCTCAGGTGCCTGAACATATGGTTTAAACACCACCACTCAGTTTGAGTTTGGTTTGGGACCAAGGACATGAGAAAAGGGAATCACGGAATAGTTTGGGTTGGAAGGACCTTAAGGATCACCCAGTTCCACACCTTCCACTATCCCAGGTTGCTCCAAGCCCCATCCAACCTGGCCTTGAGCACTTCCAGGGATAGGGCAGCCACAGCTTCTCTGGAATGCCCCATGCTAAAACATATGTTCCAAAAGTACTCATCAGGGTCCATGATGTAAAAGAAACATAAATATTCAAATGTTAATGACTAAATTCTCCTAAAAGAGTAAATGAACTGCTTAAAAGTTAGCAGTACACAGATCCTGTTTTCCTCATCCTGGATATCTAAGAAGCATAGAGGATTCTCGTCACTGTAATAACTCTGATAAGTGGAAAGGTATTTAATTTCCTTTATTCTCAAGGAATTCTACATGCCCTGGAACAGCTCTTTTAATCCACAGAGTTAACCCCATACTGCCATGCACAGAGAGATGGATATTTACATATTCCACAGCAGGATTTAAACACTGCTGTCCACAGGGAGCTGATGAACTGAAAATGGTTTAATAAGCTTTCTCTTAAAATTCTTCGGGGAGGCAGATATTAGCATCAGCAGTATTTGTTGCTAAATGCAAATAAAATCACGGTGCGTGTGGGAATTGCGCTGCCCATGCTCCAGGAAACAGCGAGCACGGGGCTGCAGCAAGCAAGCGGCAATTAAATATTTCACACATGCCTGCATGGCTCTTTATCTGCGGCACCACGGCCACATCCAGCAACAATTAATGGTGTTGGGATGGAATCCCCATCTCATAATTCCGTGATTAACTCATGGAGAAACCCATTTCCTACAAAGACTTACACGGGAAGCGTCTGAGAAACCCACGTTGCTGTAAAGAATTACCTGAGAAGAAAATACAGCAGTCCAAAAAGCCGCTCTCTCTCCAAGAAAATCAGCATTTCCTGGGCTGAGTACTGCACACCGAGCATGTTTTATTAATTCAAGTACCAAGACAATAATAAATTAAGCACCTAGATATACAGGGGAAAAGGCAATGTCAGCAGTTACAGGCTTTTCGGACTTGACCTCCTAATCTGTGCAAAAATCAAAAATATTTCTGAAGTTTACTATAATTAAAGATTAATAGAAATGCCGTAAAGTTCTGAAAAGTTTATGAAGCTAAACCTTGCCAAACTAACTCAACATTTTTCTTCCGTTATTGACTTTTTAGATGCAAACTCTGATCTATACAGACTTTAGCAAAGCATTTCTTAGATGTGGAAAATTACTTGTTTAACCTGGAGCAGTTCTCTGTGCAGGAAAAGCTAAGGAGGATATAATGGTGGGTTGTGTCAAAGGGGGAGTTGCTCAGTTGTGGGGAGCTCATTAATGAACTTTGAGCGATGAGTCTCAGGGAAAAAACAGCAATATCTTTGCCCGTGGCACAAGTGATAGGCACAGCCTCATGGAGCTTGCTCTGGGAAAGGCTGATGAGGATGAGAATCTCCTGCTGGAAAAACAAGATTACTTTGAGGCTGAAGTCTGTGGACAGCATGGATGGAATCTAAAGCCATGGAAAGCTGGATGACACACTTGGGGACTAAGAATAATTGCTCCTACTGGGGGGTCTTCTGAGCTACCTCAAACAATTTTGACTATTCTGGAGCTGGAGAAGAGAATTCAGCATGGTGCAGACATGGAACAGGACCATTAGGATGAACCAAACAGCCAGGAAAAGAGAAGGAATTTGATCTGTTCAGAGGAGCAAAACTAAGGCTTGTTTAAACCAGCAGGATGGAGGTGAGGGGGGAAAGAGGGATTGCTACGTGAGTGCTCTCACAAAGCACACCATGGAAAGAGGGGTGGGACAGGATAACTTCCAGGGACACCCAGGAATGTTGGCACAGTAAAAGACAAGGCTGGCATGAGAACAAGCCAGCCCGAAGCAGCCACGCAGAGGTTTGAGCAGTGAGTGTCTGGGATAGCCTACTGCAAGCAATAGCAGCAAAATAAAGAACTAACGTGGAGGAAATTTGTGAATTCATTAGAAGAATTCTAAAATATGTTTTTATGTGATAACAGGGAACTGGATTTGGTCACCAGGCAGTGCCTTTCAATCCCTTGCTCCTTGCTGGGTTTCAGCTGTTTAATTATGAATCCTATCCCCATAACCATAGTGTGCTGCAGCCTCGGGTACAAGAGCAGCACTGATCTTCTTCTGGTAACTCCTGCGCTCAAAACGGGGTTATGCCTCAAGTACCTGCAGGAAATAGCTTTGGAGGTGGCCAGTGTTACTAACTTTCAGTGACTACCAGCAATTCCGCCTTTTGCTCCTTGAAATGGGAATAATCCTTTTGGTTTGTGTTTGGGTGCAAGAGAATCCTGCACCTTGCTCGGGGATGTTCAGCCTTGTGCTAATCGAAATAATAACCAAAAAAGAGACAACTAACCCTAACATTAGAGCGTACCGTGATGTTTTGTCCTAGCAGAGAAACGTATTTGTCTCTTAGATCACAGAAAAACACCCAGAGGCCGAATAAATGCAAAGAGCAGCTGCAATTTGCAAAGGCAAATTTGCATGCGCCCGTATCATGACAGCATGGGTGACTACAGCAGTGGTGCCAAGGCAGTCCAGACCTGCTGGCTGAGCTTGTTTGCAATGTTCCTGACACTGGGAGATGATCAGTTTTTCTAATTTAGTTAGAATTAGAAAAAAACATGTGCCAACTTTCTTTTCAGCGTAGCAGCACCTTCTTTTGTAACCATGTATTTACTGCTCAAGGTTATCACTGCAGGGCTGTCAGAGGCTTCTATCACGTCTTTATCACATCAGCAAGCTGCCTCCTAAATTTTCTTTATCCCCAGCAATGATGCATGCAGGAAGAAAGGCTGTGGGTTGATCAGCAATTACAAAGTTGATTTTGTGGATCTAAACAACTGCAGAACATTTTGTGCAACAGCATTTCCCCCACTTGGGTACTGAACTCATGAGAGGAAATTTGACAGAAACATTTAATTTCATGAAGCTGGTATGGCAGACAACACTCACTTAACATCAATTAGTGTTAGAGCTGATCATTTGGGCCAGGGCAATATAAAATTGACAGGCAGAGCTTGGTGTGGGCATGATATGGATAAAGGGGATGCCCTGTGGATAAAGGGGGATGCCTCTGCAGCTGAGGCGCTCCTCCCCGGTCACTTAACTCTGTGTGTGTTGAGCTGAGCAGCAGCCCCACAGGACACTGCTCCTGTTATTAGGAATTGCATCAATCTACTAGAAGCCAGTTTGAAAGCAGCTTCTCTTTGTGTACATTACATTCAGTGAAAATGGGATTTGCTTCCCAAACTGCTGGGATGTATTTTGGCTGTTGCAGCCAAAATCTTTAAACTTAAGGTGTTTTTTGTATTTTAGACAAGTGTTGAGCACAGCAGTGATATCGTTCAGATATACATTACTTACTGATAAACCATTCTGTCCTTCTTAAGCCTTGTTTTTACTTACTTAAAGGTCAGTAAGGGCAGCATGGGAACCAGAATTTGGTATCTTAGGAATTAAAAGTTTATGGGAATTGGGTTTTTATCTTGCTGCCAAAGTTCATAGGAGACCTGAAAGGAGTCATGAGAAGAGTTGTAAAGTTGTGAGAAAAGATAACTTCAGGCTGTTCAGCCCCTAAAGCAGAGCTGCAGTGCCTAAACTTGCAGCAGAGAAGAAATGGATCCACAGCATCACCAAAAGGAAGCCATGTAAATTATCCCATAGAAAAACATAAGGGATAAAGATGTGTCCTAAATCTCACCTTCCTCTAGCCTTAAATATGGACTGTGAACAAATTGCTGTCTGTTTGGGCTCTGCAGTCTGGGATTACCCTGATCTTCATGTCGAGTGATCACTGATAATTTAGCAATCTTTAGATGAGGGGTCAAGGCCAAGTTACCTCTTTTTCAGCTCAGTGCCTCCTTCTGCTCCTGCTCTGAGCACCTCCACCCACCTACATCCCTGTCTTGGCTTCCTCTTCCTCTCAGCATTTTCCCAGAAATACCCAGTTTCTCATCCCAATTTCTCCTTTGTCAGGTGCCTCCAAAGGTGAAGACTCACAGACGTACAGGAAACACTGAAGGAAGATACTTTTTTTTGAACTCTTGGGCAAGAACAGAGAGCTGTGTCCTCCAGCGTAATCCCTGCTGAAGATAAACACCGGCTCCATGACTTCTGGAGAGGTTATCTCAGGCAGCACAGAGGGGTGTCAGCAAGGGGCAGGCAAAGCCCTGCTCCGACTGAGGCAGTTCTGAGCACAAGCTGAAACAGATTGTTAAAAGCATCAGGGAAACATCACGATCAAAATCACGGCCATTGTGAGCCTTGGGCCGGCAATTCTCACTGCCCTGCCAGGATTAAAGCACTTGTTTCACCTCCGCGTCTTCAGGCACTGGGGGGTTGTGCTTTAGTTTCAAATTTCCCTTTAAGTTCTCCCTGCCTTGCCAAGGTGGCCTTAGGACAAATCCATTAATCCATGTGATGTGCAGCTCTGTTTACATTATGGGGGTTATGTAAGCAGGTAGAGCTCATCAATAATTAAAGGCTTTGTGGGTAAAGTAGAGATGCGACCATTTTCTTCTACCTTCTCAGGGTTTCTGTGCAAGCCCCACAGTCCTAAGGCTTTTCTTCTGAACAATTCCAAGGGACAGTGTTTCAAGGGATGATGGCAGCTCCAATCCTTCCACCTGCAGAGGTTGTGTGAACCTCTCTCCTTCCTCATAGGAACGAGCTGGAGGAATTACCAATGTAAAACAGGGATTAGGAAGGGAAGGCTCAAGCTCCCTGGTTCTGTTTTGATGGCAGTCTGTACAAGGTGTAACAAAATCAATAGTTTCTCTCGCTGAAAGGGTTCTTTCTATCTCCAGCAATGACAAGAGGATAGTGGGCAAAGAGCTCTATTAGCTGTTCTTTAAGAATCAATCACACTTAAAAGCGATAGTCAAAATGACAGCAACTACACAATAGATGAATAATTTTTCACACCAATAGCCCGAATTTCAGAGAAGTGACACACTTTTAAAGAGATAGTGGATAAAATATCTGGTTCTCTGAAAACCAAGAAAATACTAAGCATTTATTACTAAAGACACTGAAACAAAAATGCTCAGATCTTTAAGGGTAAAAGCCAAAACATCAATCCAAACCACCCGAGCAAGAACACGGGATAATGATCAAAATTCACTTGATTCAATTTTAAATGTCCTATCAGGAAGTTCAAAATTCCTGAAGCCTGCCAGGATTAAAGCACTCCCGAAGCTGCACTCAGGAAGAAAATCCCCATGGCAGTGTCACTTCTGCTGTCACAAACAAGGGCTTTCCCTCACCCACAGTATAACAACCTCCGAGCCTCAGGATCCTGCATGAGGCTGTGCCAGGGCAGGCTTGGGTTGGGTATTAGGAAAAGGTTCTTCCCCCAGAGGGTGCTGGGCACTGCCCAGGCTCCCCAGGGAATGGGCACGGCCCCTGGGAGCTCCGGGAGATTTTGGACAACACTCTCAGGGATGCACAGGGTGGGATTGTTGGGGTGTCTGTGCAGGGCCAGGAGTTGGACTGGATGATCCCTGTGGGTCCCTTCCAACTCAGGATATTCTGTGATTTTATGATCTGGCGAGGATGCGAGCTGATCCAGCACAGAGCCTTGTCTCACACCAGATGAGAACCAGCTGTGATAAATCTCCGTGTTATATCTACATCCAGCCTCAAGATGTAATTGGCAATTACAAAGTCACATTAAACATTATGAGCTATTTAAACACATCAGAACTGCATAAAACACAAGGAAAAAAATTCTATCGGGTAAAAGCCATATTCATGCATAAATAATGAGGGGGAAATATGGCAGTCAGCTCGTTCTGTTGTACCACATTGCAATTTCCATATGGCCCCAGCAGCATGGAAGAGCAAATGGAAGGCAGAGCAAAGAAAGGAGCTGTGCCTGGGGAATTATTCCTCATTGACTCTGGGTGAGCTTCTTGTGGCTCGACAGCAAGCATGAAAGCACCATCAAGGCCAAAAAAACTCTGGTTAACATCTCCCTCCTCCTGTCTGGGGTGCAGGGTTGGAGATGCTGGAGTGGAGGAACACCGTCACTTAGTCTGAGGCAAAACCAGGCGAGAGCTGTGCGTTGGAGCTGCAGGCAGGATGACTTTGTGAATGTGGACAGCAGACTGTACTCTGTCTTTTCATGCTGTCGTGTTTCTTTGTTGATGTCTCTGTTTTAAGATCTTTTTTGCTCCATGCATCACCAATTGCCTTTTGTTTTCTCACAGCAGGAAAGGCTCAGTTAATCCATGTGTCATGACAAAAAATCCAGCCTTCCCTTTGATAGGAACCAAGCGTGACAGCAATCTATTGAAAAGGTGTTTTGGACTATCATTTCTTCCAAGCTAATTTATTGACTGGATGGCTTTCAAAAATAATAGGTCTGTTTCCCAAGATAATGAGCTGAGATGTGACTCACAAAGTCCGTGTGAGCACACAGACAGCCTAATTATGAGAAATAAACTAATAATAAACCATCAGTCTCTAGAAATCGCTATCTGTTGTGATGCACAAGTCTAAACATCAGAGAACATGAATCTTTCCACCTGTTCCCTTCTGCGGTGATTTTGTTTTATTATCCCTACATATGTAAAATAAATTTCTTACCATTAAGCCCTAGACAGATCAGGATGCTGAGACAGATCTGATCTTTGGAGCTGGGGGGGTGACAGTTCTGCTGAGCAAACCCCAGCTCTAGGATGTGGTTATGAGGAGAAAATGCTATTCAAACGGATGTTTAGTCAGAATCCACAGATTTATAAATCAGAGCTGGCAAAGTGAATCATCCATGCAAATAAAAGCCCTTTAACACACCCCATTGACCACATTTCTTTCCCCCCAGTATATTTCACTTTAAGTACAGATCACGGTGTAACTACATAAAGAATGCATCTCTCCCGTAGCATTTGCGGAACAATTTAAACCATTTTTAACAAATAGTTTCTGTCAGTCATTTTCCCATTTCTAGGACAGATGATGGACAGGACACAGCCACATTTTGCCTGTAGAAAAGGCGTATTAAAGAAATTTGGCATGCTTAGGAAACATGAATTATTCTCTCTCAGTGAATCTCCTGCTTCTAACGAACAAAATGCCCACAATCTTATCTTCCAGAGTAAGGGACCATGTCCAACTTGTGCTGAAGCTGTAAGAGGACTGTCACTGCCTAGTCCAGCCAGTTTTCAACTCGTGGACCCTCGAGGGAAAAATCTCATCCTGCAAAGAGCTTTTCTGACATGTTTACAACATACCAAAAAAAAAAGGTATTTAAGGAAACTTTCGCCATGTTCTCCTCCCCTCAGGTGTAAATGCAGCAGGGTTTTTATGATTACTGACTACCTGTGCTCACTGTGGAGCAATCAGCTGTAAAACCAGGCGAACAGTGGAAAATTCTGGCCCTCTGTATGTTTATCACTCTTTCAAGGCTGACACTTTTAAGTCTGACCCTGAATCCTCCCGACCTTCACTTTGCTGGTGAAACATCCCTGCCTCACGTTACCAAGGAAAGAAATTGCTGCCTTAAGGTGCTCCTGACCTTGTCCAGCACGTTCCTCGTGCCACACCTGACTCGCTTTTCGTTGCCGATAAAGCCGAGCCCGCGTGCTCAGGGATGGCAAACCAAAGCTGCAGAAGCTGCATTCCGGGAGCATTTCTAATTTCCCCTAAGGATGCAGAGCTCCCCTCTAGCAGGGTGAACTCCAGGCTGCTGGGCATGCTTTGCCTTTGGCTCACATTTCCCCGAGTTATGATGGGGTTTCTCCAAGAACACTCCAGAGTCTTGCACTTACATCAACACTTCCTAATGCTCAGCAAGACTTTTGACAAATCTGGTTTGTTCTGGGGATGCACGAACAGTGAAGATAATCTGGAGCCACAGAGTCATCATTATTTTCTAACCCTGTTTTGTCTTCAGCACAGCAGATGTCCACTGAAAAGAAAAACATGTTTCCAATGCTTTTAAGATTACCGGGATTTTCCCTCCACAAATATCTCTTATAAAAGCTGTTCCTGAGAGAAGCGAGTGACCCAAAGCCCTATTTGGAGCTGCCCTGAAGAATCCCATTTACACAGATTTCCACTTTCCTCTCCTTTTAGGGCCCTGACTGAGGCCTCCAGTTTGAGCAGTTCCCAGTGATTGTGGGGCCGTGCAGTGGTAAAACGTCCACTTAGCAGAGATGAACAGATGCATTTTTCATTGTGAAATAAAACCTGGACCTTAAGGGGCGAAATTCTGAGACATAAATAATCCTATGGTGCCACAGCAACCCTGTTACAATAAGCTTGAAACCAATTTGCCATAAATATTTTTGTGCAAGCCCAAGTGCACAAACTCAGCACCAGGTAGGCATTTCTAACCAGTGCAGGTGAGACAGGTACCTGTTGGTTTCAACTGACCTTTGCAAAACCCTCCTTGTGCCATGGTGTGCCGGGGAGGAAAATAATGAGGCTACATAAGGCAAAGTGCTTCACTTCCAGTGCAGACTTTGGGCTGTGTGAATGAAATTTGCACTGAAAATAAGCAACTCACCAGCACGCCGAGAACAGCAGGTCAAGGAAATGCAGGATGAGAGCTGCAGTGGGGGGAAGAAGGGAATTAAAATGTTTTGTGAGCCCCCAGTTTCCATTAGCTGGGTACAAACACTTTATTCATGTTTCCAGTGAAACTCCGTGGATTGTTCCAAGGTAATAAACATCTACTGTTAATCATCTCACTTGGCACTTTGGAGTGTTCATCCTGCAGATCTCAAAACACTTTACAAACCTCTGGCAAAGGCTGCCTGAAAGTTCTGCAAAAGTTTTCTTGAATGCTATCAGCAATTCATAGACAGAAAGAAAGAATTCAATTTAAAAAAATCACAGCAAATATTTTTCCATTATATTAACGTCTGGGGATGTCCACTGAAACAAAATCAGTTGTGAAAAAACACACAGTGGGAGATTACATTTTTAGAGTTTAAATGAACCACACCTTGCAAGAAGGAAATGATCATCCCTCATTCCCAGGGGAGAAAAAGGCAGCTTGGAACACGTCCAAAGTGAGGCAGACAGGATGCTCAGAGCAGTTATCCTGAGGGCCAAGCCAATGCATCAGATCACGGGAAGCTCAGATGAACATTATCAAACACAGTTTCATGTTTTGTGACCTAAGGAACATCTCTGAACTCAGTGAAGAAATTGCCACAAACTGGGGAGGGTTTGGTTTTTTTTCCCTATTTTCTATTTCCCATTTCTTTTTTGGCTCTGAGATAAAACTGGTAAATAAGAAGACCCCTTTGAAATAAAACATGGACAGATGTCCCCAACTAACTTTTCCTTTCCTTGAACAGATTCTGCTCTCAGGGAGGAGAGCAGAAGAGTAGAAGAAGAGTATCAATGTAGTATTTGCTACTTTCTGGAGGAGGAAATGCTGTTTCTCTCAGTACCCAAGTTCTGTAGGCCCTGTAAAATGCCAGATGTTCCTCGAACACCTGGAATGGCGCAGGAGCAGGAGCTGTGTGCAGAGAGGAACAGAAAACCACCAGCAGCAGCTCAGGGCAGATACAAACACCTGAGGAGCAGAATCCATCCGGCTGCAGATCCGGAGGAATCCTGTGGCACAAAAAACCAAGGAAGCCAGGGAGAGGTGGGTGAGAGCAAAAGGCTTTCCACAGGGGTGTCCTGGAATATGAAGGGCCGAGGGGTTGAAAGAACCTCTCACAAAGATCCCCTCACAAAGATCCTTCAGACCAGGAGAGCTTTTCAGGAGCCAGCATTCCCATGGATCCCCACAAAACAAATGTGCTGGCTTAGGGAACTCTGTAACCACGATTTTGGGGGTTGTTTTTCAGCAAGTTTAATATTTGGAGTTTAGTTCAATCTCCGTAGTCACCTCCTGGGGAATTTTCATTTTATTAAGTCTGAAACCTGAACCAAAGCGGTTTTACCTTCCCAGGGCTTCGTTTGGCCGGACAAAAAGGAGGCAAAGGCGGAGCCGGAGCTCTCCGTGCTCAGCCCAGAACTCCCTCTCCGGGCCAGACCCCGAGGGAGAGCTCTGCCCTGTCTGCCTCGCCCGGGAGAGCAGGGACGCCCGGGAAGTGCGGGAATGTCGGGAGATGCGGGAATGCCCGAGAGGTGCGGGAATGTCGGGAGATGCGGGAATACCCGGGACATGGGGGGATGTGGGGAAGTGGGGGGATGGCCGGGAGGTGCGAGGATGTCGGGAGATGCGGGAATGCCCGGGAGATGCAGGAATATCCCGGAAAAGAGGGAATGCCCGGGAGATGCGGGAATGCCCTGGACATGCGGGATTGCCCGGAAGGTGCGGGAATAGCCGGGAAAAGCGGGAATGGCCGGGAAAAGCGGGAATGGCCGGGATGTCCCCCAGCATCGGGGATCTGGTGCCACCTGGCGGCCCCATCCCGGAAGGGCACCGGGCGCGGGGGATCCCAGGGAAGCGCCTGCTCCCACCTTTCCACCTCCGCTGGGACCTGGAGTTTGTGACAGAAGGGCGCCTGTGAGACTCCTGTACCCCGCGGGAACAACATCCAAGGTCCTGGCCCTGCATCAAGTCCGAAATGTCATTGACTGGACAGCCGCATAAACCAGAGGTCTCAGGGCTACCCGACACGTGCTGGTGCTGCTGAGGAATATTAGAGTGTAAACAGAAGAGAAATTTAAATAATTCAAGTTTAAAGATCATCGAACGAGGAGAGGAGAAAGAGGAGGAAGAATAAATCTCGAACTGACTCTGCCTGAATGGTAGAGAAAAGAATAACTGGGGAAAAAAAAACCCCTTGTGTCAGAGAGAAGCACCAGATGGACTGGAGAAGTTTCTTCTGTAGCAATCAGGGATCATGAAGCCATGGAATCTTTAAGGCTGGAAAAGACCTCTAAAGTTATTAAGTCCAGTGCCAACCCAGCACCACCATGTTCACCATTAAACCCCGTCCTCAAGTGCCACATCCACACAGTCTTTGAACACTTCCAGGGATGGTGATTCCACCGCTGCTCTGGGCAGCCTGTTCCACTGCTTGACAACCCTTTCCACAAAGAAATTTTCCCTGCTATCCAACTTAAACCTCCCCCTGTGCAACCTGAGGCTGTTTCCTCTCATCCTGTCATTGTTGGAAAGGAGACCAACTCCCACTTGGCTCCAGCCTCTGTGTTTGCTGAGCAGTGTGGGTGCCAGTGCCATCCCTAGACTGCAATGGATAAAAATAATGTAAAATGAACATTGGGACCACGCCTGAATAGTTTTAGGAGCACCCACCCCGTCCTGACAGTGCCCATACCCGCAGAAAGTAGAGCCGTGCTGTGCAAATTGGGAGCCAGAAGATCTCAGCATTTTCCCACCAGGCTGCACTTGCAAGAAATATTTCTGTCACTGGACGTTCTCCTTACAAGGTGTTAAATTTGGCTAACAAATACACTGCTCCTTTTTAATGTAGAACACGGCTGCACTTCAGTCAGCGTTTCTGCCCTCATTAAAAAGTGAAACAATACCTCATCAGCACAAGGTGATTTGCATACAGAGGCTTCCCTGCCACGTCTTGAAACATGAAGTCATGTTTCCTTGAAAAAAACCCAAAAAAGATTATGTACTCACTTCAAAGGGCTTATTTATTATTCGGCTTCTGAGAGGTTACTAAGAACCCCAGAAGGATTTGCTGGATTTGTTTCTGCAAATACTGCCACAAATGTACTCCAATCGTCTACTTTTGTGGTGCTTATTGTCAGGAAAAGAAGAAGTTACAGGTCACACAGCCCTCAATCCACATCCTCATCCTGAAAAAGCTTGGAGAAGCTTCTTGCTGATGAATATGAATCAGAAACCTAAAATGTGGCAAACCATAGGTGGCCTTTGTCCAGAAGGCAGCTGCGTTCTAGGAGGAACTTAAAAAATATGACACACCAGGGAGCTTGGAGTGAGGAATTTTTGCTGTGTTTCCCTCCTTTTAAAACGGTTACTAATGAGCTGGGGATCATCAATCAGCCTGTTTGCCTCTTCCTTTTGTTTCTCTCTTCTTTTTGTTTCCCTCATCGTCCTCTTCAGTGGTATCAGCATTACTGGCCATGACTGGACGGGCTCTAGGGATGGAGAGACACCAGTTAAAAGCTCTTTACTGCACATTTCACATGTGTGCTCATACTCTGTATTTTCTAACCCCTTTTCCAAATTCCATTCAACAACGGAGTTCTGATCTCAGGGGTAAATATGGCCTCAAAGTAAAGTCCACATAAACTTCAAGGCAAAAGGAATATATAAGATATTGGACAGAGAAGCAGTATGATCAAATTAAAACATCAGAAAGATCCCATTTTTTTCCAGACTCAATCTTTAGGTGCAAAGGAAAATAACTTAAATTGGCAGGAGCACATTGCTGGGTGGTTGTTTCAGTAAAAGCAGCTCATTATTTGAAGGGAGAAACTCTTTCTCCCAGCCTAAAAGAAATGAAGATTTACAGTATGGTCCCCACCTGGCTTGGGATGACATCAAGACTTTTCAACATGGTATCCAAAAGTCAGAAGCCCAGGGTCTGGAATATTTTAGTCATAGAACCATAGAAAAGAATTCCACAATGGATTGAGTGGGAAGGGACCTTAAAGATCTTCTTGTTCCACCCCCTGCCATGGCAGGGACACCTTTCACTTGTTGCTCCAAGCCCTGTCCAACCTGACCTTGGACACTTCCAGGGACAGGGCAGCCACAGCTTCTCTGGGCAGCCTCTGTCCTGCAAGAGCGGAGAATCCACGGCTGAATTCTTCTTTTCCTTGACTCAAAGAGGACTGTAACTTCCATGTGTAACCTCTGAAGAAGGTGTTATCCATGCACTTTTCCCATGGGAGATGTTGGTGTGGAAAGCAGCTCGGATCACAAAGGCCTGAGTGGCTGGGATTGAGCACAGAGCCTCCTCTACTCGGCTGTTTTTAAAGGCAGGATCCCAGTGAATGTTTCTTGCAGTCAAGGAGAACTTGAGTTGAAAGGAATTTAAATCGTGTCCCAACAAAGCACTATGGCATGGAAACAGGACAGAAAGCTTGGATGCACGTTCTGGATCTGGTTCATAATGAGAGGGTTTGGGGCCCAGGCAATACTAAGATTTCCAGGGATTTCAAGACCTATGGCCAGATCTCTCGGGTGAAGTTTCCTGCTATATGGGACTGCTCTACCCAGGCTGAACTGCACAGTTTTGTGAGTGAAAAAAACCCCAAGGATGATCATTAGCTTGTGGCTTTGCACTCTGCTGGTTTTTATGTTTACATGCAGAGGTTGTGACCAGCGGTAACAGCTTTGGCACCTTAAAGAGCGTTTGTTATTGCCAGGAGAAATCCTGCACAAGCTGAAAATGTTGGACATCTGCCACTTACCGGTTTATCACAGAATCCCAGAATGGTTTGGGCTGGAAGAGACCTTAAAGCCCATCCAGTTCCACCCCTGCCATGGGCAGGGACACCTTGCACCATCCCGGGTTGCTCCAAGACCTGTCCAACCTGGCCTTGGACACTGCCAGGGATGGGGAGTCCTCAACCCAAACAAGGCTGATGCAGAGCATCCTCTGAGGTTAATATGCCACACATCAAGTTTAAACCAACTCTTGCTCTTCTAGAACAAGTCTTTTCCCAAGAAGGGACACTCAGGAGTGTCATCCAGCCTCTGGGAACCCTGAAGGTTTCAGCTGTGTGTTGCATTTCACGTGAATATATCAAATATCATGATATATCTGCATGGGCTTTGGAGTGAGCTCTAAAAAGCACATTGCTGACAGTGTGAAGCTTGTTAAAGTCCGGGGTTTAGCTCTTCCCTTCAAATAAGGGAAGGAACCTGTTTTCAAGAAAAATATCCTAGATACCGTAATTCCTATGGAAAAAAATGGAAATTTATTTTCCATTTAAAAAAACTTAACTTTGCTTCAGATGAGGCCATGTGCCTTTGGTATTTATAGAGCAATACTGGCAAATTTGGTTATAAGTGACAAAGAGGATGGGTAATCCCGACTGATCCTGAGGCTTCGTGTCTTGAGAAAATCGTATAAAACCAACTTCTTGAACTTGTTTCAAAATTTGCACTGAACCACATCAAGAAAGCTCTAAAAAGAGAGTGGATACTGAGCTGAGGGGGAAAAAAAGGCAGTAAGCCCACTCTTAAACCTAAAATATCACCAAATATCATTGTGATAAATGCTGTAAAAAATTCAGGGGTTCAGGATGGACACATCAAAGTGGAATAAGAAGTTTACAACATCATCTATTAACCAAGCTCCATTTATGTGTCCCAAAGCAGACACAACCTTCTTTTCTCAAAACACCCTGCGAAAGTGGAAAAGGGAGAGCCTGACTTCAAAAGCTCTCGAACACTGTAACAGTAGATCAAGTGTATTTTAATTAGAAAAAGGTTCAGGCTGCAGAAAGCAGGTCTGGCTCTGGAGCTAAACTGCTCTAACATGTAGCCTGGCTGTCATCTTTCAGCTGGGGCCTCTTAACTTTTGCTGTGGAAATAAAAATGAAAAAAAACCCTCCACTGTAGCATTGGTACGAGTCCAAATTGACAATAAAGTTGCTCGAGTTTCTTGGGATTTACCCTAACAGGAAGTTTTATCGCTGCACATCGGCGTTAGTCATGCCTCAGGTTATGAGTCAAGTCAAAACAAAGCAATCACCTCTTAAACTGTGAAGGGAAAAGAAAGTAAAAGTGAAATTTGGAGTATGCTGTAGTCAATAATCTGATGTTGGCTGTAACACGACGAGGATGTCACCCAGAAAAGTGTCTGTAGGAATTCCAGTCCTTGTTTCACGCACGTAATGCACATTAAATAGCAATTCTGAGAAGTGCAGCCCTTAGGTAAACACAGTACTTACTTGATTTGATGAGGAATTGCACTTTTAATCAATCACTCTTAAGGGTAAGAAGTCAGCAATTATTTCACCTTTAGATTTGGAGATTCCTGCCGCCTAAAACTGGAGAAAAAAATCAGCTCCTCCTAACAGCAGGTTTCTTCTACATGTGCTACATGAACTCAAAAGCTCTATTGCCTTGCTGCAGCAGCTTCTTTCAGTCTCTTTACAGATAGAACAAGTTAAATTTAGGCAACCAGGAAGTTCACCTGAGCCACTGCAGACAGTTCACCATAATAAAATCTTACCAAAATTTGGCAAATTCACTCTCCCCGTTGCTGGCATTTGAATGTTAAAATGTCCAATAATGTATTTTGATTTCCAATTGTTTTGGTTATTTCACCCCTTGGAATACCACGGCTCTAGTCCAGATGTATTCTAATCTTCCTTACTGCCCCAGCCAAATTTCTGTTTCCCATTTGCTGAGTGCTCTCATCATGAGCAATATGTCTATGTCACTTCCTCCCTATATGTTCAGGCTTTTCCTCGACTCATGCAATCTGGAAGAAGCTAAGCCCAGAGGAAAATGCAAGCCCTTCAGGGTTGCTATTTTTAAATACAGGAACTTCCATGAGACTGTTTGAAAAGGAGATTCCTTTTGAAGATAATAAACAACAAGCAAGAAGTAACATTTACAGCTCCTCTCCAAAGTCTCGTGTCCCAGCCCTGGAGCAGGTCAGCAAAAGTCACGCTCCAAAAAGCACAAAATATCCAAAGAGAAACCACAGAGAATCAGGTTTCCAGGTGTGCCTGATGCTGTGGGGTTTTGGGATATTTGCTGAAACATGTGGACTGTCCCCACTGATCATGGATGCCCCTGTATCCCTGGAAGTGTTCCAGGCCAGGTTAGAGGGGGCTTGGAGCAGCCTGGGGCAGTGGAAGGTGTCCCTGCCCATGGCAGGGGTGGCACTGGATGAACTGTGAGGTCCTTTCCAACCCAAACCATTCTGGGATTCTGTGATCTGCACCACCAGGCTTCTGGTATCTCCTCTCCCTCTCCTGCAAACACACCTTTGATCCCTACAGATGCAAGGCCAACTGCCCACGATCCAAACCCTCCTCTTTCCACATTAAGTGTGGAGGGAGCCCCTTTGAGCCCAGAGACAAGAGAGGCAAGAGAGGCAAGAGAGGCAAGAGAGGCAAAGGTGTCCCAGGGGCAGCGCAGAGATCAGGAGTTCGTTCCATTCCTTTTTGTTTTCCCTGGGACTCTGGGAATTGCCACCCACTTTCAAGCCACAGGGCACCTTCTTGAGGCACCATCAGTCCCTTCTGGCAGTCACACATTGCAGGTCTGAGCCCCGCCTGGGGACAAGGTGATCTCACACGTAAAGCAAGAATGAGTGGCAAACAGCGAGAATGTGTTCGGTCTGCAGCAGGCTTCTCTTAGGAAACAGCAAGAGCCATCCAGCTAAGGCAAACACATTGGGTTTCTGCCAGGGTCTAAATGCATTCCAGCCGAGAATCCTTGTGGCATTCAGAGGTGCCACAGTGCCAGGCAGTGTGCTGGGCTGTGAGGGATCCCACTGCAGAGAGTGGAATGAGGAGTAAAACCCCTGATGCTGCTCAATGCCCCGATCCCACTCACATTCCTCTTTTACTACCACTTTTCTCTTGCTTTTGCCTAAACAAACACTTCAGCAGAAGCTTATCTTTGAAAATCTTGCCGTTTATAGTTCACTACGAAAAGTAATAGTAGGGTTATTTTGTGCTAGCAGTGTGTATTAAGTATTTTTCCATGTTATTAGAGGCCAGTTGATGGCACATCTCCCCCTGGCTCGCTCTCCTCTACCCAGACACCAATTTACATGAAACTTTCAGGCATGTCATATCTGAGATTGCTGCCCCCTGGTAAATCTGCTCGAGTTAGACAATGACTTGCAAGGTTTGAAAGGGAACAGCACACAAACACAGCACCCTTGGCTGACTGCAACATCATTTCCTAAGGAAATTAATATATTTTTTTAAATCAAACAAAAAAAAGGCGTGCACTGAGCCGGACTTCATGGCTCTCAGGGACTGTTCATCATCATGGCCAGAGCACAAGAATGTCTGATAATGTAGGTGAGTAGATTTTGCTCTCAAGGCTCATTATTTACAAGGCAGTAACTCCGTGCAGAGGTTCTTACCAGCAGCTGTAGCACTTCTTTATTCACAATGTAAATGTGCTGTGTAAATGCTTGTAAAACTTTATGAGCTCCATTGCCTCCAAGCACTTCCAGCCCAGGTATGGTTAATAAATCCTGCATGTGCACTGTCTCGAGCCCCTCCCCAACCTTCCAGGGCAATATTCCAGAGGCAAAGAGCTCCCCTGCACCCACTGAGCAGTGCTAGGGGTTTTTTGTTAGCTGACTCTAAAAGACACAGTCCCCTTGTAAGGAGCTGTACCAGAGATTTAATCAACTTTACTCTTTCCATCCACCACCTGTGGCCTCCATCTCACACACTCCAGCCATACTTATTGATACTGCTGAGCACCCACACGCTCATCAATGATTTCTTTATTTCCCTAGGAGATTTTTTAGGGTGAAAAGCAGCAGCCTGGCTCTCCGCGATCTTCTGGAGAATTCCCACTAGGTGGCACCGATATCCAGCATTCCCTCTCCGCCCTGCGTGTGAATTCCCCTTGCTTTGCTCCAGGTCTTCTCTCCCCCCCACCCCTTTTTTTTTTTTTTTTTTTTTTTTTTTTTTTTTTTTTTTTTTTTTTTTCAGCATTTCCAAACTCTGAGCTCATCGGTTTTAATAACTACAAAAACAAACAGCTCCCGGGATCTTTTTTCCTGTCCTTACGGTGCTGGATGGCTCCAAGCCAAAAGCCAAGCTGTGTTTTTTCACAGACAAAAAAGATCAGTTTCCAGTGTGGTTTCTGCAGCTGGTTCAGGAGTCTGACTGGTATAACCATTAATTATTTCTTTTAGGACCATCATCATTCGAGTCCTTAGTGGTTCTTTACTTTGTCATCCTCGCTTATGTGCATAATAAACCTGACCTCTGCAGGAACACCCCAATCCCAGACAGACCAAGGAGCTGGGAAACAAGGAAAGCTGTGAGGAAAACTGATGGAGCAGTGACTGAGAGCTGCCAGCAGCCATTCATCTTCCAGTAAATAAAGAGAATGTGGAGAGAATCCTACACAAAATCCTTTGTAGGGAACTCAGATAAAACCAGAATCAGGCAAAATGTGACTCAAATGAGGCTTCGGCAGCAAATAAAACACAGTAATTCTCTCAACAGGAAGTAGTCAAGAGTAATTGCTCACTAATAGGACTGAAGTAATTTTGGATATCTTTCAGAAGAGACTGAAGGTTTTTCAGCAGGTCTTTCTCAAATTCAGCCCTTTTCTCCACTCCTCCATGCTCTTATATGTTCCCAAACAACTATGTAGAATTCCTTTGGACTGGAACTAATTTTAGTTTGTAATGTAACAGCAAAGCCCTTCCAAGACTAACAATTAGGAAACAATTTAGGAAGAAAGCCTGCACACATTTTCCTGGTGAATAGGAAGAAGCTAGAAGTCAATAACTCCAATTAAATTAAAACTACTATTTGGGGATAACTCTGTAACTGACTGGAAAAACAGCTTCTGTTTCTGAGTCTGCCAGGCCATGATAATATCATTAACAGAGACTGCAGTCCCATGAAGATGAAAATGAATGTGGATATGGCTGTTGAAGTCCGGAGTTCATTTTAAGCTCATTTAAAATTCTTTATCTACATTTTTTCAGATTTGAAACATAAATTCCTGGGTGGTTGTTCTCTCTCCTCAAATCAACTTTACAAAGAGTTCCCAAACCGCATTTGAAAATCACCATTCCAGATCCTTTAAAAATCACAAGGATATCCCAGATATAAACATCAATGAATGTTCATTAGTTCATCACTCACTATCTTACAGTGCAACGATAACGTAAACAATTATGAAGATGGGGTTTCTGGAAGGCCAGACAGTTTTACAGCTGTGGGATTTCAGATCCTGGCTTTTATTCAGGTGCTGGGAAAACAAAGACTGTGAAAAAAAAGCAGATAAGTGTGACAAGACTGGAAAAAGCAGGGGATGGAACAACTCAAAATTCACTGACCTATTTACTCCTGCATCTGTGGAGGCCTCCAGTCTGGACAGCCCAATGGGAAATGAACCAGGAAAATGTAATCACTGGAGATTATCCCTCTGTATGAGAGAAAAACAATGTCTGCAGTCAGCCTTCCCAAGTTCAACAATTTCCTCTAACTCATAAAAAGTGGAATGCAACTGCTGTCCTTTGAAGCAGCAGCGTGGGGAAGCCCCCTTCCCTCGCAGCTAGGACAGAGAACTCCCCAGCACTCCAGGCACGGAGAACCCACCAGGCTCCTGTGTCCTTACACCTGCGCGGTGCTCCCCCAGGAGTCAGGGGTTTTTCCTCCCATTCAGGACTTTTCCCTCCCATTCAGGACTTTTCCCTCCCGTTCCCACCTGGCTGCAGGCACAGCCCCAGGGCTTTGATGTGCAGTTGTTCATCTTACAAAACTCCTCTCTCTGCATGGGGCAGCCCCATTTGTTGTTTGCATTTCACCCACTGGTTCAGAGGGATCTGTAGCATCAAAAAACCCCACGGAAGCAGAAGACAAACAGCTCACTGTGTTAATGCACAAAATGTGCTGTCAGATCAGTGCCCAAAGGCTCAAATATCCTGCCCCTTAATTGTAGGAGTATCCAGATTATCATTAGCACTCAATCATTATTGTTTTTCTTTTTTGTTCCTTAGGAGCAGGGGTTTCCAATTGCAAATTTCTCATAAGGTGGATCACCTGACCATTGTTTAAAGTCAGTTTACTGTTTAAAAGATATGGGATCCTACTCTTTATTTTAAGTGTTTACTACTGCTTTTATGGAAGCTGTCATGTTAAAACAATGGAGCATGCAATGGCATGAGGAGGGGTTTTTTTTCTGGGGATTGCAGCAAAAGACTGATCAAATTTCAGTGTTTCTTAGAAGTTGTTCTGCCTTGACAGGCAACTAATGGCTCCAGCACAGGAGACACTGAAGTTCAGCTGCGGTGACTGCGTGGCAAGTGACATAAAGTCACGCATGGCAATCCCAAGTGCATCCTGTATGTGTCACATGTACAGGGAATTTGTAACTCTGTGGCAAACAGAGCTCCATTACTTCCCAGCCCTGCTACAACATCTGTACGTTCGAATGCATCTACTCACCTGCGTGAATTATTTACAAAGGATAATGGTTTTGAGCCAGTAAAGTGACAAGGCTGATTAAGTCAGGAAGCATCGGAAACAAGATAAAGTCACAGTGTAGGCTCCTCGGCCATCTCCACCAGGAACCACATTCCTCACCTCAGTGTGGAACCGTTTAAATTACTCTTTGCACCCCCACAAATCTTCTCACCAGTGTTTTATCCCCACTCCTACCATGAATGCTGAGGGATTTAGATGAAGGTGTCTTTATACGCATCCATGAAGTAAAAGCCAATCATCATCTCCTATTCCACATCCAGAACTGGGGCACCAGAACAGAAATGTCAAAGGTCTGATAATCGGAGTGTCCAGTTGGGGGTGCCTTATGTTTGATTATTTTTTTCCCGAGAATATTAAATAACATGGAACTTTCTGTATTAAAACACAGCCCTCCTGGTCCTCACCTCCAATGTGGACATCAGCAAACTGATTACTCAAACTGGACACTCAGACATGGGTCACCTATAAAAATCCTGATTTCCCCCAGTGCCACAAACTATGACCTCAGGCAGGGGTAAATTCAATTTTCCCAGGAGCGTTCACCTCTCCAAGTCCAGTCTTTTTATTCCTGCAGTTCCTGATCACTAATAGATGACACTGCATGTTAAAACAACCTTTGTGTGTCTTAGTAAGCTTTAGCCACTGGACAAAAAGGTCATTCTTGGCGAATCATCTGCAGCTGGAATGTACTTTGTAGCTGGAGAGGTAATAACAGATGCCTTGCCAGAACATTCCTTAACTTCTGGCAGCCAAAGGAATGGGCTGTGTCTTGTGTGGGACAACCTTCAGTGTTCATTTCCATCGCTTGGGATCCCTGAACCAGTGATTGGGAAGATGAAAATAAAATAAAAATAAATAAAAGACCTGCTGCCTGATCTGTTTCGCTGCTGTGCTCATGACACCATTCTGGAAAAACTCAAACCTGCTCAATGATCATTTTTATTAGATACTGGTATCCCTAGTTACGTAATAATTGTGGCATCGACTTTAGTAAAACTGACAGTGAAAAAAAATGAGAGAAAATACAAGAAAATTATATTATGGGGAGGAAAATAAAAAAAGGAAACAAGCAAACCAAAAAATGTTGTTCTGTGGTGTCCAAATTACAGAGGGATGCACTTCCCACATCTTGTGGTTGATGATGAGAACCTGTGTCCCAAGGAAATGGGATTTTTCTCACATCTCTCCCCTGATCAGGTTCTCAGTTATCCGAGTCTGAATACATGTACAGGAACGTACGGGGTTATAACTTGTACATTTCTCAGAACTTAGAGGAACTTCATTTTGCTTAACATCTCTGGGTTAAATTCGATGGAATTGGCCAATGCTTTGGCCAACGGCTGAGCAGCACAAACTGCCAGGGAGCTGGGTTGCACAAGCCTCCTTTGCTCGGGAAATGAAACCAGAGCTGATAAATGGCTGTGTGTAAATTCCTGCCACGAATTCCCTCTGCAGCCTCTGAGCTCCCCACGGCTCGGAAACCACTCATCCCTCACCTCTTCTGATTAGATCAGTAACGTAGCCAGAGATCAGCCCAAGTAACATTTCTCTCCTAGCAACTAATTTAATGCTTTTTAATGTATTACAGCCTCTTTTAGGTCCAAACCTTTCTATTTTGGGAATTCCAATTCCAATTTGCCTAATAGCTTCGCATAATAGTCCCTTGCTCCCAGTAAATTCCTCATTTCAACTTTAATTGGTTTGTTCATGGAGGATCACAATTTACACGAGCTGAAGAGATCTATCACTAGCAGCTACTGAATATAAGTAATACTTGATTAAACAAAATGAGATAGTAATTTGCTTTTTTTTTCCTTAGCATTTGTTAATGACATTGCCAATTTCTACAAGCAGTTAGAGTATATTTACACCATAATCAATTAAATGTATTTGGAATAGGTATTAAATAACACTGGGGGTTCGGTGTCCTTTTAAATTTACATTTTACCATTTTAAACATTTTAAAATGTCAGCCAGTTGTTCTCCAGTGCAAAGTAATCAAAACTAAAGACATGGACTGATTTTATGAGAGGTGATGTAAGCAACAAGTGGAAACACAAAAAATTAAATCATTTGAAGAGCTGTATAAATCTATAAATTTATACTGACGTATAAATCACCCCCAGTGATTTGAAAGTCTCAGTCCAAAAATAAAGAATTATCTCATTTTATTCAGCAGAGCTCAGCCTGAAGAGCCTGGAAGTGGAAAAAGCACGGGACAGCTCTGAAGGAGTTTGGGAGAGGGAGGGGAGCTGGAGCTTGGGCGATACTAAAAAACTTTCTGGGAATATTTTTTGTGAAAGAAATGGGTACTCTAAACCAGCATGAAAATACTTCAACTTGAAACACTCATGGTTGGAACAAAAGATTTTAAACATAACTTCAAGTACCCCAGGAAGCTTCCTAAAGACAACGGAAAAGGTCATGGTTTTTTTTTTTTTTTTTTTTTTTNTCCTAAAAACACCGGAAAAGGTTGTGTTTTTTTTTTTTTTTTTTTTTTTTTTACATCATCACTGTTTCAAAGCAGTTACAGCTCCTTCCTGGGTGTCTACTCATCATTTCAAACACTTTGGTCCTCAAACCGAGAGCAATGGATTCTATTAAATGAAAATATATCAAACAGATATTTGAAATACATGTAGAAATCATATTAGCTTGTGGTACTGGCTGCTATTAATTACTGGAATATGCAGAATATTTGAATAAGAATTTCTTAAGCTTCTTTGATGTTGTTTTTCTATTAAGGCCAGAATAATGCATATGAAAAAACATAGATTTATGAGCTAGATATATTTAGAAAAGAAAAATAACTTTGGCATATGAATTTGATTTTTTTGCTTATTCTTCTAGTTTAGCTTGAGTCTTGGTTGGGTTTTGTTTGTCCTGTAATAAAATACACTAGGAGAGGGAACTGTATTTAGGCTAATTCTGAATTTATGCTGATGGAGTATACGTGACCTGTCTTTTTCTGGCACCACAGAGGGATTTGGGAGCACAGAATCAGGATGCCACATTTTTGGGTGCCTGAATTGAGATGCTCCAGCAGCCCGGGCTGGGCTCTGGGAGAAGAAAAGGCCAAGGACGGTGAAGGCTGTGACATTCAACACCCAAAACACAGTGCAGCCAACAACCTCTGAAAAAATTAAGCAATCTGATGAGTACATTTAGATGGGATACTGGGGAGGAATTGTTCCCCGTGAGGGTGGGGAGGCCCTGGCACAGGGTGCCCAGAGCAGCTGTGGCTGCCCCTGGATCCCTGGCAGTGCCCAAGGCCAGGCTGGACGGGGCTTGGAGCAGCCTGGGACACTGGAAGGTGTCCCTGCCATGGCAGGGGTGGCACTGGGTCATCTTTAAAGTCCCTCCCAACCCAAACCATCCTCAGTTTCCATGAACACCTCAGGTGCTTGGCTACAAGAGGCTCTTTGGGGCTTTGCCTTCCCGCTGCCCCTGAGCCCCAGACGGTCCCGGCCGTGCCACACGGGCACGCGCCGTGTGTCACCCCGGCTGTCACAGCCCCACTATCACAGCCCTGCTGTCACCCCCACTGTCACAGCCCTGCTGTCACCCCCACTGTCACAGCCCCGCTATCACACCCCTGTTCATCACCACACAAGCCCCGTTCCGAGGCGCCCCCGCCCCGGGGGCTGAGGCTGTGAGGCTGCGAGGCTGCGAGGCTGCAGGGGCGGGCGGGGAAGCGCGGCCCGCTCCGGACGGACGCGGCGGGCACCCAATGCGCTCCGGAGGGAGGGCAGAGCCCCGCGGCCCGACCCAATGAGGCCGCGCCCGGAGCGGGACTTCCTTCGGGGATCCCGCGGCGGGGGAGCCGCGGCCGAGCGGGGACACGTCAGTGCGCGGCCGGGACCTGCCTTTGTTCCCCGCAGCTCCCCCGGCCGCAGGGACCGGCACACGGCCGCAGGGACACGGAGCATCCCCAGCATGAGCCCGGCCGCTGCCCGCACCGGGGAGACCGCCCCGGGCGCCGCGGCCGTGCCCCGGGGCTGAAACGCTCGGCCTGCCCCGCCTCCGCCGCCCCTCCTTCCCTTCCTCTCCTCCTCCTCCTCCTCCTCCTCCTTCTCCTCCTCCCGGGGCCTCCGATGCCGCCGCCTCCCGCCCGCTGCTGAGCCGTGACGGGCGGGGGCCCTCGGGACCCCGCCGGGGACATGGGCAACGGGATGTGCTCCCGGAAACAGAAGCGGATTTTCCAGACGCTGCTGCTGCTGACCGTGGTGTTCGGTTTCCTGTACGGGGCGATGCTCTACTACGAGCTGCAGGGCCAGCTCAGGAAGGCTGAGGCCACGGCGCTCAAGTACCAGCAGCATCAGGAGTCCCTCTCGGCTCAGTTACAAGGTACTCCCTCGGCAGGAGCCTCTGCTGCCCTTTCCCAAGGCTTGCAGAACACCTTCCTCTTCCTCCTCCTCCTCCTCCTCCTCAGGCTGTCCAACCTCTCTCAAAGTTTTGCTCCTTCTCCCCCTTCTTTTCCTCCAGCCTGTGGGGTTGTAGGGTCTCCCCGCGCTGGGATCCCAGCCCCGCCGAGGTCAGGGTGAGGTTTTGTCGTGGGTTCCTAGAGAGCTCTCATTCCCACTCGCTCCCACGCATCCTGTAGTGACTCTTATTCCCAAAGGACTGCACACCGCTTGGCAATCCTGGCGTAAAAGGGAAAGGCAGGCGTGCTGCCTGCTGCCCATCTAACAGTACAGACCGTGTCCAGGCTGGGGTTTTTGTGGGCTTCTCTGTTGTCTTTGCAGGGTTTTATGTTGAACATCCATCTGCAGTTCCTGGGCAGCATAAACCTTAAATAGCTCCAGGATGGAGGAGAGGAGTATTCTAATAAAGTGTTTTTAAAGGGTAATTTAAAAGTAAAGTTCAAGTAAGTTACTTGGGTAAGGCTATTCTATTACTTTTGGAATAACTTTAAATTTCTTGGCTTAAAGGTGCCACATAAATACAGATCCTCGTGTATCCTGGTTTAAGGATGCAGATGTGGGTGTCCTGTAGTTGAAGATGAAAAGGTGTCCGTGTCTGACATCTGCATGCCCAGAAATCAGAAGCAAAGCAGCAGGGATGTACCTGAAACATCAATGGTCTGGGAAGTGAAAGACCTCAGCACCTCTCTTAATTGTCAAGTGCAAGGTTATCAGGTCAGCACAGATAAAGCCCAGAGCCAGCTTTCAAGTTTTCTTTCTCAAAATAGCATGAAAGAAGAATCAGAGGGATCTGCTGTAGCAGCACTAAACTTCAGGGTGATCCTCAGGCATCCTTTTCCCTGTGGAAGCATCCATCAAAGCATGCCTGGCAGCACACAGTTTGTGTGCAGAGAGAGCACAGAGTTGGGCTTATGCTGTGTAGATTCTGACAGTGATTTGTTCCTTCAATGTGTTCAGTCACCAGCTGATACCATCGTTACTCAGTATTTCAATTTCAGGTCATTTCCAGGTAATACGGTGGAGCTCTTTGCCAGAAACCTTCATTTTAGTCCCGAAAAAGGTGTAAATGTTTGGCTGGGAGGTGGGTGTGTGGCAGATGGCTAAAGGGCTACTCTTGCTAGGCTGTGCCTTTGCCAACAGAGGACACAGGAACATCTTGTTCTCAAGTTAAAATTTGACAAGTTGGCTTTTTCTGTCGCTCCGGCTTTGCCAAAGAGGAGCGTGCAGCAAACTTTATCCTTACACAGAGGAGAGATTCTCTGGATCAGGTATGTGAGGTCTGGACTGTTGGTTTGCACTTTCCATGCTTGAAACATTATTTTGAGTAGCCATCATCTGTCCAAGCATGTTCACGGAAGCAGCAGGCAATTGTGGGAGCTGCATTTTATGTAATTCTCTTGCTTGTTTCAGTGTATTAATGGGAAATGTGAAATATGACCAGGATCTGATAACGTTAATAGATTTGATGATCCATGCAATAAACTCACATGGCTCTGGGATCCATGCCAGTGTATCAAGCCCATTAAGCAGGAGGATTTATCTATGCCAAGTACAGTAGCAGTAAACACTGTTTCAAAAAAATAATCACTGGCAATTAAGTCACAGAATAGAAGGAAAAATAAAATGTAACAATAAAAAATGGTTCTTTAAATCTTCCTGTGTTCTAGAAGTAGTTTTTCCACCTAAGAGAGGGTGAGAGCCCAGAGAAATACTAAATGCAGCAGCAGCCGCTAGCTGCCTAGTGAGTGTCCCACTGAAGTAAAGGGAAGTTATGTTCCTGAGGATCTGGGCTTTTCTCCCCTGTCTTTCTGCAATGGCCTCCCCTGTATAATCACCTGGATTTTTGCAGCGGGAGTGTGTTAGTGAGGAGAACACAGAATTCAGAGCCTGTGCCTATGCCCAGCTCACCTGGAGAGACACAAGCACAGTGCTGACTGATAGCCCCCACCAAACCCATTCCTGAACCTTTCCTGTTTAACTCTTTGTTACGGAACAACAGGAAGGAATTTTCTTTAAGCAGACACTTGGACACAACATAGAATGCTGACACAAAATCCCGTTTGCAGGTGCAGTATCTGACTGCACTTTGAACTTTTGATTTTAAATGACCTGGATTTTAAATCAACAGTGTTCCTGTTGCCAAATAAAAAAAAAGCAAAACCAAAACTCTAAGAATATCTGAGCTACGTCTCTTGGCTGTCCAAAGATTATTCTTTGAGTTTACTGTTTTATGTAAACAGTAAAATTAAAGTATTGCAGTGGTAAAGTAATGCACCTTACCTTTTCCGTGCAGCATAACCAGTTTCTTTATAGATCCTGGACTAGAGATAACTTTGGGGCCTGAAATATGATGGAAGCACTCTGAAATCTTTTAAAAAGAAACCAGTTAAAGGGCAAAGTTAAAGGAAAGGAAGGTGCTGTATCAACAGGAGTTGGTTTCTTGGCTTTCACAGCTCTTCTGCATGATTAAATAAGACTTTAAAGCTGATCAGGAAAGGATACCTTGGACTTCTATTTCCTGAACAACCGTTTCATCAGGAGGCCTTTTATTTTTAAATGTAAATTAAAAAAATAAAAGGCAACTTCTAAAAGTGGGGTTTTTGAGAATCCTGGGGCTGTATTGTGGCTGTACCCCTGGAAGTCCGACTGGATTGAATCTCTTGGGTAATAGTGAAATATCACCTGTTGTCTGGCTTTTTGTAGGGTTTTGTTGTGACTGCTGGAGCCTACAAAGGCAGTTGCTTTCCTGATTGCACACAGAGGAGCTTGTGAGTGCCCCTGTAAGGGCTTGGGAGTGAAACTTGAGTCCATTTGTGAAATGCCTGAGGTTCATGGACACTCCTGAGTTTACGGACACAGTGGCAGTTTAGGACCTGAGTGCCTTTGGTCTGCTCAAGATCTGAATCAAGAGCCTCAGCTGCAGCTCAGAGTGCAGCTCCCTTCACTTCCTACTGTCCCCTCTACTATTTTTCACACTTTTATGGGGTTCTTTTCATCTATGTAGGTAATAACAACCTTCCTTTTGGTACTTGCCAGTTCTTCATGCCCGAATGAGCTGTTCTTTCTGTTTTTCCTTGAAAAACCAGCTGTCTTAGATTTTTATCTTTTTCATTGCCTTGTTTTGCTCAAACACAGCAACACATGAAGGAGGCTCAATCTCCTGGGAATATGTGGGAAAATGCCAAGGCAGAATGCACAGATCACTGGGAAGTGGTACAGGGAGAGTCTCAGAATCATTATTAACAAACATACCTGGCCTGAAGAGAGCTGCACATGGCTCCGTTTCGAGGAGTTCTGCTCTCTCTGGTGTTCACAGCTCCAGCCACTCTGCTGGGAAGTGTTTGTGCCCCTTGGAATAAGCCCAGGGTCCAAAGGGAAGGATGGCAGACCTGGGGAACACAATAACTGGGTTAGAAAAGCTGGGATCTTAAACTCATGCCTTTTAGAGGATCAGATGGCAGAAGATTTTGAAAAGAACATCAAGCTTTGGCATTTTTCTCTATCAAAGTTCTGCTGGACCTGGAGAAAGTAGGGCTGCTTTTGTAATCCACTGTCTTGGGGTGACGCTATCATGTGTATCCCCTATCATGCTCTATGCCCAAAAAGTAGTAGTGTGCCTTTTCTGTGACTTTAAACTGAGCTTGAAGAAAAAAAAAACCCAGATGAACTTTCCAAACCGGCACATCCACAAAGGGAATACCAGGGGCAAAATTTAGAGATGACACAAAATTTTTTGACTGCTGGGAAAACCTAAAGTCATTGTTATCTATAAGGTCTTTCATAGAGAAGCTGATCGTCCCGGTAAGCTGATTATTTTTAAATCTCATTCTTTGAGCACTACATACATTTGAAACATGAAGATAATCTTACTTAATATTTCTTAAAATGATAAAACCAAAACTTGATGCTCTTTGTATCCTTCAAAGATGTGTCAGACTAAGTCTTGAACTGTTGGCCGTACAGGAACAGGCTTCAGTTGCTAGGACAGAACCACACTGAGAGCTGCAGGTGAGCCTGATTGTACCCGTGACTGCTGCAGGGTTGAAAGTATCTACAGACATCTTTTTAGCCCTTACAGCTTCTGTCTTCTCATCGTCTGGGTGTTAAGTAACCCCTCGTGTACTATTTTAATCTGCTTAATCTGTTTTAATCCTTAATCCTAATAACAGCCTACAGTTAGTGCCTTTTACTACCTTCATTTTCCTGCTCTTCCTCTGAGAGTGTTAATGTGTCTGATGGCTTTGTGCAATCTCTGTGCAGCCTGAGACTGTCCTGTGATCTCGGGAGCCAGCCCAGGAGGGACTCTGGACTTGAGAGATTTCCCTGCTGTGGACAAGGTGTGGATTTCCTCAGATGTTTCTGATGCAGTGCTAGAAAGCACTGGCTGTAAAGCGAACGTGGATTCTTCTGTGCCTGTTGTGCCAATTGTCCTAAATCAAGACTCTCTGTGGGGTGACCTGCTAAGAGTTGGTCAGATCAGATCTAAAGTAGCTTTATGTGTGCACCACAGTACTAGGTCACAGTTCTGTGTCGCTTTAGTGGTTCATATCTATCCTGAAAACTGCACAGGTGCCACAGCTGCTCCCACATCACACAGATGTGGGTGTACTTCACTGTCACATCCCTCTTTTATAGTGCCTTAAACTTGTACCTTGAGTTGGCAGAGCTGGGAAGAACCAACACTGCTTTTGAAGGCTTATTTTTCACATGCATCCGACAAGTAGAGGTGCATCTACAGCAGCTCCTGTGTGGTTGGTTGTTCTTCCTAAAAACAGAATCCCGAATTCCTGTCATTCCTATGGCTTTCAGGTTGCACATAACACTGCAGCACTTACTTTGATGGTGTTTTGTTGCTGCCTGAGAGATCCATGGTAGCACTGCGAGAGGAGAGGTTGGTTCTGTGTGTACTTCCCCTGAAATGTAATGCTCAGCATCCCAAAATCTGCTACCTGGCTTCTTGAAATGGAAAGCTTTGGTTTGTAACCCGCTCTGAGCACCTGGCTGTTGTACCTCCATTCACATTTTCAATGGACATTTAATGTTCTAAGTATTTAAAACATGTGAAATGCTTGAAATTGTGCAGAATTTTAGTATGGAAGAGATGTGGGGTGTAATGTATATTCATATATGCATTTGCATGTGCATATATATGTATGTGTAAAACTAGATAGATAAGTGTTTGTTTTGCAGCTCAACCTCCAGATTTTGGGTTATCTATGGGTTATGGGATTTTGGGATTTGTGTTATGGGATTATCCAGCTTTTACTCATAACCCAAGTAGAGAAAAGGTGCTGGAGCTCTGTTCAGATCAGTTAACTCAGGGAAGTTTGTTTCCAGGTCCATAGCAGAATTTCCATGTCCAGCAGCTGAATTCTGACTTGAAAGATAAATTAAGCACATGATTATATTTTTTCATTCCTGTAATCCATGCCCAAGTGCACTTTCCTTGTGGACATAACATATGGTTCCAGGATAATTTTCTGCCAGGGCTGCCGCATTTCCTCTGCACCCCAGCTGGCCCCTGGCTGAGGATCCCAGAGCAGTCTGAGGGAAGAGTGAGCAGGATGAGGTACTAGGGTGGCTTTGTTCCCTGGGTTTCGTTGTTCCCCCTCCCCAGTGTAACACAAGACCTGGTGGCCAACGTGATGCAAAATACATCCAAATGTTTGTTCCTGCTGTCGATTTAAGCTTCCTAAAGCTTGTTAGTGATGGAGCTGAGTGAGCACTTCAGAGCTGGGACAGGAGGAGGGAGGCAGGATGGGTTGACGATGGTGAGTTTGCGTTCTGGCTTCTTGGACAGTCATCTCCTGTCACATATTCCTGCCTGCCTGAATTCCTAAGCCTTAAAAATGATGTTCCAAGCACTCGCTGAGCTGGCTGTTTGCTTGTCAGCCTGTGAGTTTGGGTGGGGCAACTTATGAGTAAGGCTTCCACCCTCTGTGAGATTTCACTGCCCATTACGGCATCTCTGATGTGCTGGTGAGGATATGGCCAGCAATTTGTGGTTAACAGAGTTCACTTTGCTCCTTTTGGAATGGGATCCTTGCAAGGAAAAAGTAGTTTAATCTGCCCTGCTGAAAGTCAGGTGCTGCTTTGAGGTTTGACGGTAATGAAAGCTAAATAAATCAGATTACTGAAAAAAACGAGGTATACAGAACAAGTAATTAAAGCTGAATCCTTCGTTGGGTGATTTTTCTTGGGATTTTCAGGATTTTGGGGGCATGAATTTCTAGTCGTGTTGAAGCCTGAGTTGAGCACTTGAGGAATTCAACCTGTTTGGATGCTGTTCCTTGTTTAAGGAAGGGTCCTGTGAGCTGAATGCAGTTCTGATCTTTTTCTAGTGATGTAGCAGAACCCAAACTTTTTGAATTTTCTGCTGTGCATCATTAATTAAGAAATAAAAGAAATTGCAATGGCTCCACCTCGTCCTCTACATTTCCCCGCTCCCCTAAGGTATCTGAAATTAGCCTGCTATCTTATTTTCCTGAGGTGACTCAGATCCCAGAGTTTGGCAGTCTTTTCCAGGGCTTAATTACAGAGATGATGAGAGAAGTATTGTCTGCCTGAGCTCCCAGAGGACAGAGTAAGGAGCCTGCTCCTATCCACACCACCACACTCAACAAAGCCATTTTCAGTCAAAAAATGAATCAGTAACTCAAACTCCTGATTTCTGGATGCAGTTTGTGCGTATATAGATTGAGCTTTTTTCTTCAAGGTCTGTTTTTTACTGATTTCTGAATATAGATATTCATGTAGATCCTGACACCATGTAGATACAATCACTAGACCTGCATAAAAATTGAAAAAAAAGTCTGAAACAATTTTTGAGAGAAAGGAAAGGCTCTTGTTCCTGGAGCTGAGGGTTTAGCAGACCCAGAGATTCAGAGATGATGTGAGAAGAAAACTGTTGTCTCTGCAGCTTTTATCAATGTTTGTGTATTTTTCTGCTAATTTAAGTCTTAAATCACTACACAGGTTTTCTCTGAACTAATTACATTTATCATCACTCCAAGAAAAAAAAAAACAAAACAAAAAACCTTTATCATCTATTGCTGTATAGAAAAGAGCAATGCAAGGCGGGATGCTGATCCCACCCGTGGTACCAAGGGTTGGAAGAAACCTTTTGTGGAGTGCACTGGAAATCTTTTCTGGAAAACATGATCTCCTTCCTGATAAAAGTCAGGTCTGAAGCCTATCTGTAAGGGATTAAATATTAATCTCATTTAATACCCCTTCTCCAACTTATTTTTAGCAGCAGCTATTACAGTTTACTGTTTGAACGTGATAAATCCTTCCTTCTGTCCCAACTTATCTTAAATCCATTGTTTCCCAGAGATGTTATTGACTTCTAAGAAAGGCACTATGTGAGGCAGGGTGGAGTAAAAGGATTCTATTAAATGTAGATGCTTGCTCCAGTTTAGAAATTAATTTTCCTGTCATCCTTACAATTGAATAGAGGCCACAATGATCTCTTAGAAATACAAGTGTATGTTTCTGGGGTAAAGTGCATTAATGTGCCAAATTCCCCAGCATTTCCCATTTTTCAGAACTGCAGTGAAGGCAAAACTGGAACCACTTACTGGAGCTTTTTAGTTAGAACTTCTTACTGGAATACTGAGTAAGTCAGAGGAACACGTTTATTTTAATTGGAAGCTCAATTTTGGTGCAGGATCTCTGAAAGCAGATGTTATGCTTTCTCTTAAAAAAAAATCCCCTGAATGTGAAGATCCAGATATTAAATACAAACTTTTCAAATTATTAATACTCTGAGCAAAATAAATGATTAGGGAATTCAGTCAAAGCAGAGGCCATTTTTAGGCACAACTGCCAACGCGTTGTGTGGTTTTCCAGGAGGAATTTGACATGACTGGCTGTAATTAGACAAAACCATTATTTGATCATGTGAGTAAACTGCAAAGTGCAGGAGTTTGTTTGGAAGTAAAGGTAATTCTCATAGTCCACGCAGTGCCAGCTGTGGTTTGCGGAGAGCAAAATGAGAGCAGTCCGTCCCTGCCTGCACGTTCCATAACGAGGCCTCACACACAAATCAGTTTCACGTTATCTTGGTTTCCATTTCTGTCCTTTTTGTGGAAATTCAAACCAGAAAACTTCAGGGAGATAAATTATTAAATAGCTGCAATATTTTGTTCAATAGATTGTAAATATCGTGGCTTGGAGCACCCTGGGATAGTGCCAGTGAAGGTGTCTCTGCCCATGGCAGGGGTGTAGAAAAAGATGAGCTTTAAGGTCCCTTCCAACCCAAACCATTCTGCAATAAATAGATGTTTTTTGCAATGTTGTTTCCTTGTGCTATACTTAAAACACAGATTTCCTAGTCTTTATTGTGGGAATACTTCCATTTTTTTCTAAGATATTTGCAGTGTCACTGGAATATCCATTTACTGCTAAACCCTCAGTTGAGTCTCTGAAATAAAAGGAGCTCACACTGTGATGCTGTGGCCAGCATGGCTTGTACTGTGCTGGGGAATCCTGCTGCTTGTCCAGCAGCTACCCACAGTTTGATAATCTGTTTCTGATAAGATTATCAGTAGTGAAATCAGTGGATCTCCTTGTTTGAAAGCAGATTCACTGATTTAAACACCGGGCTGGAAGCTTGGGGGGCAGCTCTTGCTATGTTAATAACATCTCCTCACAGCATGAAATGTGTCAGAGGAGTCATGAAATGTCACCTGAGATCAAAATTTTAATTACTGTCATTGGATTAGAGAATTTATCGTACATCCCGTATTGAAGGGATTCCACTTTGGCTCATGGAAATGCTTTTACTCTCAGCAGAAAAGCTTTTTCCACGGGTTCACAATTGAAATGGTTCTATTTGCAGGGACAAGAATGGGGAATTAAATATCTTTATAGCAAGTCTGTGTTCTGCAGACCTTCGCAGTGTCACCAGAGAAGTGCCAGAGTGGTTTACCCCACGCTGCTGGTTCAGTTCAACTCTGCCACAGTGTGAGGGAAAATAACACTGAGAGTTGCCAAGACTACTGAAATCTGCTGGTTTTAAGTGAAAGATGTTACTGTAAGCTCAGAGAATGACTTCAGAATTGTGTGAAAAACAATCATGTTGAAATTAGTAAAATTTCTTGGATTATGTATTTTTAAATCCCGATGTAATCTTAATTTTCCAGTGTGTGAGGTAGTGGGAGCTCGGGCATTTTAGACTCTGGGATCATTCTTCTGATCAAATGATTAAAATAACACAGTCACAAAGTTGTTGGTAATGTAAATTAGGAAATGCTTTCTTTTAAATGTACAATAATGGCTTATTTTATAATAATAGCTTTATTGCTTAGAGGTGCAGAGCAAAGAAAAGAGAAGGAACCTTGACTGTTAAATAATCCCAATTTCATCACCTCCCTGACTCCTGTGTTGCAATTAACGCTCAGCACTGGTCGAAGTGGTGTAATGTGGGAACATGCAGGGCATCCCACACCTCCCTTCTCCCTCATTTCCTTTTGTTTACGGGGGAAATCTTAAGGACTTGATTTTACTGGGATCAGTTCAAGGACTGCTCAGTGTTTCCTTGTTGAAGGTGAAAGGTCTTTATTGATCTGTGAGGTTACCAGTTCAGTTTCTGGGCTCTGTGAGTTTGTGGTTCTTTGTTCATTTGTGTGGGTTACATTCTGTAGGTAATTTCAAGAATTAAACTGACACCTGCAGTAATTCCAGCTTTGGAATAGTGCCTATTAGCCATTAGATGACAATTTTTCCCCCGTTTTTTTTACCATTCTATTAAATATAATGTAGAAATAAAGTTCAATTATTTGTGACAATATCACTACAAAATTAAAAGCTTACCTTAGGAAAAATTATTTGTGCATCCCAGCAGTGGGATTTTGTCAGATTCCTTACGCAGGGAAGGAATAACCCCTACTGGGGTTGGACTTTTCTATAAAACCTGCTTTTCAGTGTATTTATTTCTTTCAGATTCTTGCTCTTATATCCAGGCTGGCAGCGAAGTAGGAGAAATCCCTGTTGTAGTAACAAGCCCTTTGTAGTCCGGGCTCTTCCTAAAGTTCCTAACTGGTGGAAATAATTCAAATTTACGGGAGATTAACTCCTATATGTACTTATAAAATCTGACCTGCAACCTATTCCCCAAAGGAGCAAGTGAGCAAACATGGAAGCTGTGCTTCATTAATAATTATTCTTGATCAACACCTTCAGTACATTGCACTTTATGCACTTTTCTCAGAGAGAAACATGCTAAGCCAACCAGTAACTGAACTCCAAGGGCAGAGGTGTAGGAGGAGGTTTTTCCTTGCCCTTTTTAGCCACCTGAGGGGCTGTTTTAGGACTTCTCCAGCTTTGTCCCAGCATTTCAAGAGTTAGCACGCAGCAGGTGGAGGAGAGGATGCACTGCCTGTGTTCAGACCCTGCAAGTGCAGGGTGAAACGCAGAGCCCAGCAGGGATTCTCTGAGCTCTGAGAGGTCCCTAACCCCAAATCCTGCTTTCTCCTGCCCCTGCCATGGGTTTGCTGTGCAGGGTTTCCCCCTCCACACACACACTTGTTAAAGCACCGGGAGGAGCCGTGGAAGGTGCACTTGCAGACGGGGAAGTGGAATGGGAAGTGTTCCCTCCGAATCCATCTGTGGTTCCGCGTGTTTGCCAAAAAGCCTATTCCACCCCGCCTGCACAGGAGGGGAAGCCCATTACTGATTTTCATTGCTGTCCTGAGCTGCTGTGCTGCAGCCACTGTTCCTTTTGCACAATAATTCAGTGTTCACCGCCTTCAGGGCCTAAATAAAACCGTCACTATAGTGCTGGTTTTTTTTAATTTTTCCCTTCTCCAAGCCTGCTGCTGGTGGCTTTGTGAATATTCATTGCTTGCTTGTTTTCTTACAGAGGGTGTTGATATATTGGCTCATCTTGACTGATGCCCTTGACTTTTGAAGATAAATAGCGAAGTGGAGATAGGTGCCAGGGATTGATTAGCAATCCAGTTTCTGAGCCAAAACATAAACACTCGTAGATAAGGCTGCAGAATGCACCTTGATGGAATTAAGAACATGTTTTAAGGTGCTAGAGGAGTTTTCTTGGGCTGCCAAGATACAAATCTTTATTTGATGCTTCTTGTTGAAGGCTTATGCTCACCAATGGTTTATTCTCAGAAAATGAGTTTTCTAGTTTTGATGGAAAAATCACTCACTGTTTTAATACAAATTAATAACTCATTAAAAGAATGTAAACTGTAATTTGGGCAGTGAAAGATACTTGTGTTAAACTGAGCTTAAACACGTGTAATTGTACATTTCCATAAGTTTTAATCAATATCTTTGCTGCAAACTCGGATGTTTCAGATAATGAGAGGTGAGGAAAGGGTAAACAGGGACTGGTGTCCCACATCCCAAACTCCATGTCCAAAGCACAGGCTGAATGAAATCCTGATTTACTGGCAGCCAAATGGGGAACTTTGTGCCAGGGGATGTTGGATGTCCTAAACACACCTGGATACAACAAACAAAGTCATGAATGTAAACCCCATTTCGGGATGGTGTCTGCAAAGGAATCATGGGCAGCTTGGACAGTCTTTGGGAGTCATTTTTGCTGGGAGACAGCGCAAAGGAATGCTGTATTCCTAGTTTTTGGAAGAATTCAGGGTGGCTCCCAGGTTCCCCGTGCCTCAGCCCAGGCAGCCTGTGCAGTGCCCTGCTGCACTTCCAGGAGCTGTTCTGCCGTTGGGAATCTCCCTTCCCTCCTTGTGACACTTCATGAGCTGCCAGGAATTCCTCTGGCAGCAGAGCTGTCCTGTCTTATTTCCTTGTCTCTGTGCAAACAAGGCAGAGGAGGATGGAAACGTGGAAAATATCCCTGCATTCCTGAGGAGGGAAGAGGGTTTGGTAGCTCCACCACAGCTGGCTGCCTCCATAAACAAATCCCTCGCCTGCTTATCCCATTCCATGTTTAGCAATGCAAATAACCCAGGATTTGGGATCGATAAAGTGTGCAAAAAGGGAAAAAGTTACTGTCACAAGGGATACGAACTGCCCTTTATCCCATGACCTCATTCCACTTGGATTCTCCTGGTGCTTTCTGTGCCAGCACTCGCTGGGTGTGTTGGGATGGGTGGTGGGTTTGTGTATGTCACTCTTTAAAGGAATTTGTACAAAATTTCTCTCCTCAGTTGTGTATGAGCACCGGTCAAGATTAGAAAAGTCATTACAAAAGGAAAGGCTGGAACATAAGAAAGCGAAAGAAGGTAAAGATGTGCTTTTCACTTTGACATTTAACTTGGTTATAGTAGAAAGTAATTTCAAATGGTTTTTCTTCAATTTTAAGTGAGTTGGATAATATATTAGCAATATATTAGGATCCACTTGGCAGAGCTGTGCTGGTCTTTCTAGTAGTTCTTTTTTATTTAATCTTTTTTAATCAGATCTTTTTAAAAGCAATCATCTTTTTAATACTATTTATAGATGACTGCAACAGGAGGTAGTATACCCAGAGAATATGTTTGTATCCATGTACATAAAAACCCCAACACGTATGTGGGGTATGGGCATGTGTAAATCCTGTCCTGGCATGCCAGAAATTCAAAACTTGTACCAAAACCGTGGGATCTTTTCCTGCATTCCATCAATGGGAAATTAAACTTGGAATCAGTACTTTTACACCTGCTTTGGGGTGAGTACATGCTTGCATGCCTTTTCTTGGTTAAAACTAAGTTCTAGGTGTGTGTGAGGGGCAAACACAAATTGTACTTCTTAGACCTCTGCCCTCTCTGGAAGTTCAGCAAGATCCAGTCCTCTCAGTTTCCTCAGTCTCTAAATTCGCTGCAATTTTCAGAGTAAAGCCTCTGTTCTTCCTAAAACTGAGGATTCAGCTGCGAAATTAAAAATATTACTGTAGCAAAGCTGACAAAGAGTGAGAAATGAGTCTCACCGTGCAGGTCTCGGTGGGTTTCTGGTGCCATCTAGTGTGGAATGGTCCTGCTGCTACCCGAGGGTGGGACACCTTTTCAAACCCTGAAAAGAGAGAGGATCAAGGAACAAATGAGGAAATGTTTTATTATTTCCAAGAACACACAGCTTATAAATGTCCTTTTCCTTTTGAATGATGCTCTTGGGCCTCTGCTGAGAGAGTTCATGTAACAGATTCAATTACCCATGTGTAGTCTTGAGCCTGAACTCTGCATCTCTCACTGTGATACGAAACTTTAAAGTGAAGATATATTATGAAACTTCTAAAAGAAAATATTTTGTCAAAATTGGTGCATTTTGTCAAATTCTCCATAGGTTGTTTTTCTTTTTTTTTTTTTTAAGATGCTTTTGAAAATTGTTTCTGCATAAATATTCAGCTCTTAAAGAGAGTTTGTGTACTGAACAGCCAAGTTATTCAAGCACAGATTCTCCTCTTCCTGGTGTTTTTTTTCCATCAGTACTTTCCCTTTTATGTTGCAGATTTTCTTGTTTATAAACTAGAAGCACAGGAAACACTAAATAAAGGAAGGGTAAGTCATCATTCCTAGTACAAGTTTTTAATAGCTGATGCTATTTGAGTTGCAAGGAAAAGGAAATGCTTTGCAATTATGGCTGTTCAAAGGAAGAGATCTTGCAAAATACTAATTGAAAGAGTTCTCACTTATGCCAGTTCTGCTCTGCATTCATAAGTGCTCTCCAGTTCCTAATTATTTGAGCTACAGTGGGAGATACTAATATCTCTCCAGAAAATTAATTTAGAAAATAATCCCCTGTTTATATTACTGTAGTTCAAACGTAATGTTGTTATATTTAAGAGGAAAGGGGAATAAGGAGGTGTTAGAAATCTTTTTGTAGCTTAGCCCCCAGGGAGAAGAACAGTGACAGCTTTGTAACACGTGGGCTTTGAACTGGAAAGTATAAAAACATCAGGAAACTTTGTTTTATGTACCAAGTGCCAGAAGGAAAGCTCTATCTGGCAGAGGACCCAGAGACCTGTAGAGAAGTCTTCATAAAGCAAGTAAATTAGGATTTTATGGCTATTTTGTGTTGAAACTGGAGAGCAGTTTGGGAGCTGAGTAACAGGAGTTAAAATAGGTTGTTGCTGCAGTAGGTGCAGAGTGCAGGAGCTTGCTCTGCTCCGAAGCCAGGGGAGGGATGGATTTGTTTCCTGGGGAGCTGCATCCCTTGGCTGGTGGCTCCCAAAAGCTGCATGTGCAGAGCTCGGGGCACTGTCAGGGCGTTTAACACGAGTGCTTTTGTTTTGCAGCAAGACTCAAACAGCAGATACAGCGCCCTGAGTGTGCAGCACCAGATGCTGAAGGTGGGTGACTGGGACAGCAGAGCACCTGTGGAACTGGTTGTGCTGGGGGAACACAGCCTGGCTGGGTTCTGGTATCACTGCGGAGTGTCAGGGTGTGGGCAGTGCATTCCTCTTACTTTTAAAAGAGTGTTTCCTGCAGTTTTTCCTAGTCAGGCTTTCTAGTGGGTAATTTAATCTTATCAGACGCAATTAATTGTAGGGAACGCTGACATCAGCCCTCGCGTCGTTTGGCACGTAGGGATTTTCTTAGACACATTCAGCGGCTCCCAGGGGGACAGTGCAGCTCTGGGGTGAGGTGACACAGCCCTGGAACAGGAGCCTGCTCATCACAGAGATCATTTTGTGTTTGAAAGGAGCTGCAATGTGCATGCTTTGAATGATAACCTTCCTGTTATGAATGCTTCCTATTCATCTGCGCTTATTAAACAAATTGCCAAAGACAATATTAGCCAGATCTGCAGATACAGAGCTGTTCCAGTGTCCCAACTTGGTATTTGCAGAGTCAACACGAAGAACTAAAGAAACAGCACGCTGACCTTGAGGAAGATCACCGAAAACAAGGAGAAGAGTTTAGCAGGACGTTCAGTGATCACAAGGAGCGATACCTACAGCTGCAGCAGGAGAAGGAGCAGGAGATCTCCAAGCTGAAGGGTAAATGTAACCTGTGCTTGGCTGCCCGCATTAAATTGGGTGTTTGCCATTATGTTTTGTGTGGTATGAGAGAGGCATTTGCTCTGTTCTCACCCACAGGCCATTTGTGCATCTTCTGTCTCCTGGCAAGTTACATTTTATTGATGATTTTCTGAGGCCTCTCTCTGAAATCCATTCATATGTGCTCTGTGTTTCTGTCTGGGTTGCAGAAATAGAAAAAAACCCAGCAATTAAAAGCCTGTCAAGTGTCAGAGGTTGTTGAGCCAGTCTTTAATTTTTAATTCTGGCTTTTATAAACCTGGGAAAAAAAGGTTTGCCTCTCCTTTTTTGTAACTGAAAGGCAATCTAAGAATATTTGCCACTGCTAGCAGAGATGTAATTGTGCCTCTTTATGAAGTGACTTCATTTACATTTTATACCTCCTTTTTCCCTGTATCTACCAGCTCCTCTGGAGCACGTTGCACCTGTACACTTGGGTGATGAATTCAGTTTTTACTCTTGGCATCCAGTTTCCTGTTCGAGATTCTGGGCAGTTTTCAGGCCTTTTCCATCCTCATTACAGAATTCCATAGAACAAAAGGGTGGGTCTGTGTCCATCAGAGCCTTCTCTGCCTCGTGTCCCTAACACAGGGGTTGCTTCTGGAGCTGTTTGCAGCTTGGTCTGCAGAGGGTTCTGCAGGCAGGGGTTGTTTGTTGGCTCCATGTCAACATCGTGTAAAAAGTGGGAATAGAAGCGTCTCTCCCTGATCCCGGGAGCTTTTGGAGCATGCTGGGCATCCCTTCCAAAGGAGTAGCTGGGTCCTGTGACAGAAAATCCTCACTCGCCAGGTGTGATGTGGGGAAAGGGAGGAGGGTGCCTTCCCCTCTGCCTTCTCAGGATTCAGGTTTCCGTAGGGAATTCTGCCGTCTGCAGCACCCAGCGGGAGCAGTGATGCAGAATTCCAGGTGCAGACTGGGTGCACCGACAGAAAATTTCACCAAATGTTACGATTTTCTGCTTGAAAATGGAAAGCTTTTAACAGGGCTGGGGAGTGAGGTAAGAAAAACAAGCCATACAATTCTACTTAATTTTTACTGCAGCAGTCGTGTGGAATTTTATGTAAATTGTGTTATAGTCTTAATTTTGGTGCTTAGCCTGGTGTTATAAATCCAGCCAGGTTTAAACTCTTTATTTCTTTTCATTCCTTTTCAACAGAATCCCTGTATAACTTACGGGAGGAGAACAGGCAGCTGAGGAAAGCTCATCAAGACATTCACACCCAGCTACAGGATGTCAAGGTAGGCTTTGCTCTGAGGAGAACTTTCAAGATCATTAGGAAAAGTTTTTCCCAAGTTTTCCCGAGCCCGAAGTAGGCTGTGCTGAAGACTTGTAGTTTCTGTTATGTGGGCTAAAGGAGAGGAATAGGCTGAACTGGGTTTGTCTTTGGTCACCTGCACTTTAGGTACATGCTCATGAAAAAAAAAGACAAGTATTTAGTATAGAAATCAGAATTTGGTTTTGCAAGTTAAGAATTGAGTTTTGGCAAAACTCAATGCCTGATGTTTTCCAGCTCTTGTTTTTTTAAAATGTTCATCAACATCTATCCCAACGTTTAATTTTATTTTAGTTACACAAGTCCTGGCCTCCAAATTTCCTTCCCCGGTGTTCTCGCTTCCTCTGTGTTTAATATGCATTCCATGCGAGATAAATAAGTGCTGTCATTCCAGCTCAGGATTTTATTTTCAAAATAAATTGAATTATCTTCCTAGTTCAAACCCCCCCAGCTTCCTTAACTGATCTTTAGAATGAACTTTATGTGAAACATGTGGTGTTCTTCTTTTTGTGTAGCAACAGCATAAGAACTTGCTGTCCCAGCACAACGAGCTTGTGGTGACATTGGAAGACCACAAGAGTGCACTAGCTGCTGCTCAGGTCAGAAGGAAAGCAGCTCCTGCGGGCTCTCAGCTTCCCAAATCTGTCTCTCCTGGCCCGGCTGGCTGCAGGGTGCTGCATGTGCCTTTGGCGTGGGGGTCCCAGCGGGAGCGCTGCCCCCGCAGGGAGTGCATGACACGAGGGGCTGCTCCTGAGAGGCTGAACAGCTCCCAGGGCGGCCAGGGAGCAGAGCAGGCTGTGGCCCAGCTCAGCAGTGCACGTGCTCCTGGTAAAAGGGTCTCTCTGCTTCCCTGGGAGCTGTCAGTGCCTTTCTCTCTCTGTCCTCTCTGGTGGAACTGCTGTTAGTGAGCATCCCACACTCTGACCTTCACATTTATCTGTTACTCACACCTGGATGCTGCTGTAAAATCTCTTCGTGTATGTGACTGGGAAGGTTGTGAGGCTTTCATGGAATCACAGAATGGTTTGGGTTGGAAGGGACCTTAAAGCCCATCCAGTGCCACCCCTGCCATGGCAGGGACACCTTCCACTGTCCCAGGCTGCTCCAAGCCCCGTCCAGCCTGGCCTTGGGCACTGCCAGGGATCCAGGGGCAGCCACAGCTGCTCTGGGCAATACACGTCAGTGCAGGAGCAGCAGAACATACATGGAGATATGTATGGAGGAATGAAAACTCCAGATGGAACTCAAATTAGTTTTTAAAAAACAGCAGCATTAAGTTTCTTCAATATAATTTTCAAGTGAACTATCCACAGCACAAACTGTTGCAGGCTCAGTCAGCTGTGCCAGTACAAGCTGTGGAGGCCACAGGGAATCTGAAAGTGGGAGTAATGTTGGAGCACAGGAAGACTTTTGGTGAAAGATCAGAGGAAAAGGCAATGAGGCAGTGCGAAGTTATTTTTATTCCTGACTGATTTTCTTCATTTAGGCATTTTCACAGTCCACAAAATCGTTAGCAGCATTAAAAGCATTGAATCTTTTTTTTTCAGTTCTGCTTGTTGTGCCTGTCAATATGTGTAGATACTCAAAAAGTAGGGAAAGATCAGGGAGGTCCCTCATAGACTGAGTGTCTGAAGACTCATCATCTGCAGTACTAAACCACACTGGCAGCTAATTTTGAGCTCTTCTCCCCCTGGCCACGTTTGCTGCGTGGTGTGTGCTGATAACACCTGAAATTCCACAAGGCCACGCGGAGGGGCTGATTTAAGGTTCACCAAATCCAAAGGGAAGCTCCACACACCCCTGGCTTTGATTCAGTTCTTTAATTAGAAAGCCTGTTTCACACAGAGCCTCTCTGTCTGCATCAGGGTGTGACATTTGTCCTGTGGAGACCCTCCAGAGAAGGGTCTTGCACGTGCCTTAAGAACAGAAGGTATTTCACACTTTTGTGTAGTTCCTCCTGCAAACCAGCTGCAGAAAGTCCCCAAGGGATTCTTTCACAGCTCCATAAATGAGCCCTCTATTTCTAGGTGTATTCTAGGCACTGAATACCAGCAGTCAATACTGCACTAACCTGAATCTTTAAAGGATTTTAGTCTTTGTGCTTTTCCCCAGCCAGACAGATTAATTGTATATTTTAATAAACCCTGTTTTCTGCCAGTATCAGCACCTTTTAAGCTGTGGCCTTGAACCAGAATGTTCAGTTTAGTGACTCTGCAGTAGAACAGAGTATTTGAATTCTCATCTGGATGGGCACTGTTTAAATATTCTGGAATGGTTTGGGTTGTAAAGGACCTTAAAACTCATCTAATTCCATCCTCTGCCGTGGGCAGGGACACCTCCCACTGTCCCAGGTTGCTCCAAGCCTCGTCCAGCCTGGCCTTGGACACTTCCAGGGATGGGGAGTTCACAACCTCTCTGGGCAACCTGTGCCAGCACCTCCCCACCCTTATAGTAAAGAATTTATTCTTAATATCAAACCTAATCCTTCCCTCCTTCAGCTCAAGGCCATTCCCCCTTGTCCTGTCACTCCATGCTCTTGTGGAAAGTCCCTCTCCAGCCTTATTATAAATCCCCTTTTAGGCACTGAAGGGGCTCTAAGGTCTCCCTGGAGTCTTCCCTTCTCCGGGTGAACACCTCCAGCTCTCCCAGCCTCCAGAGCAGAGGGGCTCCACCCTTGGAGCCTCTCCATGGCCTCCTCAGGACTCATTCCAACACATCCCAGTGTGTTCATCTCTCTGCGTGGTCACCCAGTGGAGACACAAAAATCAGAGACCTGAGCATTAGCCTTATGTTCAGTAAATACTCCTTTTTGCCTGAAGTTTGTCCTCTCCAGCAGTTAATCTGGGGGCAGAAGCATCCCTCTGGAATGACAGGAGTAATCACTGTGCACTCTGCTTTCCCTTTAGGCCGTTCTGTTTTCAGGGATGCCATAGGCTTGTGGAGGTGCTTAAACACACCCACCCCTCCAGTGGAGCAGCCCAGAAACCCTCTCGTGGGGCACCTGTCATGTATGCAGCTGGTCAGCTTTTATCCGCCCTGCCCACCCCAAAAAATCCACTGTAATTGGAAATCCTCCTGCTGCAGAGCCAAGGATTGGGGTACCAACCCTGCTGGATTTTCTTTTAAAGCTTCTTGATCCTGATCTTGTAGAAAGTTAAACAGCAAATCAAATTACAGCATTTTACTGTTGCATTTCAGGAAGCCTTTAGAAATTCACATTTTCCTTCTACTTCTTTTTTTCTCCTTCTTTTTTCTCCTTGCTCTTCACCACTGCGACTTTCTTTGCCTCAGTTCCGTATGTTGGCTGTTGTCTTGTCTAACACCTGTCTAAATGTTGAGGACTTGGCATTTTCACGACATGTAGATGTACTTTAAAACTTCTGTTTCTGAAAGAGCTGCACTTCTTCCTCCCAGCAAAGGAGAAGTTGTGGTGCTCTCGACTTCCCTCGCTTTAGTCTGCCAGGAAAGCTGCATCATCCCCTTCTGACACTTCTCCTGCTTGGCATGAATGAAACAACTCCTCTTCTTTGTCCCACAGAGATGTTTTTAATGCACTTTGTGTCCATGTGCACTTTGAAAAGATCCTGATGGATCAGTGCCATCTAAAGTGTGGAGAAAAAAATTGTATTTTAAACGCTCCTGTCCCTTCTCCTCCCTGGAATACCGCGTTTGCTGCCACGTGTCCTGCCAGCAACTTCACTCCGAGGTGACTGCATTTGATTAAGAAATTAATTTGGACACGCTGTAATTAACGTGTTGGCTTTAGACTCAGGTGGAGGAATACAAACAGCTGAAGGACACGCTCAAAAAAATCCCAAGTTTCCAACAGCCGGAGAAGTTGGAAGGAGGGAATGAGCAGCCCGAGGGGCAGGGCCCGTCCCCGCACAGCCACCTCCCGGAGCAGCACGGAGCTGGGGCCGAGCAGCAGCAGGAGGTAAAAGGCTACAGACACCCCAGAAATGGTTCTTACTCAGCAGAATGTGCTGAAGGTCTCTCAGGAGTGCGTGTTTGACTGTGCACCTCTGTCACTTCTAGGGGAAAGTGGTGAGGAATGGTTTAATTGTTGACTAGTAGGAAAATCTATCCATAATTAACTTTTCTCACATGACTAAGCCAGTTTTAAGTGTATTTATGTCAGCTGTTTTAAGAAGTTGCTCAAACTCGAAACCTTTTGAATAAGAAATCTAAAATTTTAGCTATCTCAAGTGTTACAGAAAGCTTTAACAAGTTCTGAAGAAGTTTTTATTTTATAAGGTTCCAGTGGCAGTTTGAAGTCAGTGTATTTAAAATTGGCACACCAGTGTTCAAGCAGAAAACGTGTAATCTAGAAGTTAAGAAAAACCAGTTGTGATTTTGTTTTAAAAGAATTCTTGGCCAGCAGAACCTACAGGAAATAAAAATCGTGGAATCACTTAGGTTGGAAAAGAACTTTTAAGATCTTCCAGTCCAGCTGTGAACCCAGTTCTGCCAAAGCCAGCACTAAACTGTGTCTCTAAAATGCAAAATATGCTTTGTAGAATTGTTGAGAGTTTTTGTTCCTCTTCAGGCAAAATGAGGCTTAGCTTACTCTGTGGTGTAACTGTACAACACCTTGTGTAGCTGTGCAGAGCCACAGACCAGGTAATGACCCCGTTTGGCAGGGGTAGCTCATTCCAAACCAGGCACTTGGCCCTCCTGACAACAGCTCCAGGCTGGGATAAAGGATCCAAGGCTGTCTTGGCTCTCCTGAAACTGAGATCCATAACGTGTTGTACACACATAATCCTGTGTCTGTTTTGCAGGATGAGAAGCCAAGGGAGAGAGAAGGAATAAATACCCAGGAACAGGACAGGGCTGAGCCTTTCCACGTGCAGGGAAGGGCTCCTGAGGGCCAGAATGCCAAGGAGCTGAACATCCAGGAGCGGCAGGAAGCTGGAGAGGATGAGGAGCAGCGGGCAGAGCAGATGGAAGAAGAACGCAAAAAGGAACTCGAAGAGGAAGAAATGGAGCAGGCAGGGCAGCCTGAGCACCTGGAGGAGGAGCAGGACCAAGCCCCAGAAGAGCATGAATGGAAAAAGCAGGAACAAAAGGAAGAAGAAACCAACATGTTGGGTGATCACCTGCAGTCAGAGGTAGGGAGCTCTTTTCTAATTGATTAAATCTGCCGTTTAAATGGAGGCTTCTCTTGTCATTGCTGGCCTTGTATTGCACTCACCTATTTCTAGGAAAAATCAAGTTTTTATAGAGAGTTTGGGATGCAGAGCACTCACTGTTTTTAAGATAAAATTAGTCATATTTATAGAAAATTTGGGATTCAAAGCACTCGGATGCAATAGGATTCAGGCTCAACTTGAGCACACTTGTACTGCAGTGCTGGCCAGATCTTAATGAACATTAATTCTCCTGGTAAAAAGCAACAGATGGGGAAAAAAAAAAAAGGCAGCAGACTGAATCCTGTCTCCCACTTTAAACCTGAGGCCCATGGTAGCTGATGGAGAGCTCAGCAGGTGAGAGTGAGGCTGGGATGGAGAACTGTCTTGCGTTGGTAATTTGAGGCATCTCAGCAAACTGCAGAGTGTTTCCTTGTCAGATACCTGCCTTCTGCAGACACACTCCCAGCTCCGTGCTCACTGTCACTCGACAGGGAGTTTTAACTGCCAGACAAACACGACCAAAATAGCCAGGGGAAATCAGTGTGCAGCTCTAAATAAAACCAGCAAATCCTGCATTTACATTCTAGATTGGATCTGCAATGGAAGTTGTATTTCGCTGGTCTCACTTTAGGCTTTGTAAACACTTTCTGTCCTGGCAGATTAACTGTGTAACTCTGGTGTGATGAGGAGCTGTTGCTGAAGAGGTGGAGAGGTGCAGAGGGTCAGAACAGCAGCAGTGGGTTAAGCTGTGAAACTGGAGTTAGTTTAAGTTATTGCTGAGTATGAAAAGATGTGCAGTGTCTCACTTAAGGCTAAAAGCAACTCCCACTGAGATTACCAGTTCAATCAAAGGAAACTTCTGCTGTCTTATCAGTCATCAAACCTCCTTTTAATGGGAGGTAATAGGTTGGGAGGTTTTATTATTATTTATAGGAAAATCATGGCTTCCCTCAGCCCACAATCTCCTCTTTCTTCCTCATGTCCTCCACAAACACCCCAACGCTTCCAGTCTGTGTTCAAAAAAATATTTAAACTTTAAGCAGGGACACGAAAACTTAAAAATAACTTTGCTGTGATTTTCCCTGTTGCATGGAGCATATTTTTCCCTCTGGACAGGTTTCTCCCTGCTTGTTTGTGATCACTGAAAGGATGATTAATGTGTGACTAACACATTTCTGTGACAGGTAACACCAACAAAGAGACAGAAAGCAGCTTATGAGCAGCAGCTGGAGCAGCAGCACCTCGGAGCCCAGAGAGCAGAGGAGGCCAAGCAGCTCCGGCAGCACCAGGAATCCCTGCACCAGCAGAGGCTGCGAGGGCAGCTCCTGAGGCAGCAGCAGCTCCAGGAGAGAGAGCTCCAGCTGCAGAGACAGGCAGAGCAAGGGGAGAAACTCTACAAAAACCGCCTCAGGTTAAATTCTCCTTCATGAGTTTGTCATGCTCTGGATTTTATGTTCTCAGCTCTGTTCTGCTCCCTTGTCCCTGAGGGCAGGGGGTCCTGCTGGCTAATTCTCTGAAGAGCTGGAGGTTTGTTCCCTAAAATTCAGAGTCCTGACTTTACTCTTTGCCTGACCTGTATCCTTCAGGACTGCAGACTCCACACGCAGAGACACACAAGCACAAAGTCAGTGTAGCAGCACAGAAAAGTCTCTATTCTATCAAGCGTATTTCAGGAAAGGTGGTGTGAGAAAATACCAGATAATAGAGCAGGAAGCTGGAGCCTGCTCTGGCAGGTGCTGAGAGAGGCAGAGCTGCAGGTGGGGGGTTTGTTTATTGAAGCAGAAAACACTTCTGAAACTGAAATGATGGTTGGTGTTTGATGTTCTCAGCCAACAGGCTCACTATGATAACATGGACCAGGACATTGTACAAGGCGAGGAAGAGCAAGGGATTCAGGAAGAGGAAGGAGGTAAGAGAGAAGTTCTGTCCCTGCCATGCTCACAGGCTCCCTGTGTACTGCCTTGCATGGGAGACTTTAATATTCATTTCATATCCAGATTGGATTCAAGTGAAACATAAACTCGCAATTTAAAACCAGAAGCTCAGATAACCGTGGCTGAACTGACTGGGTGAAATAGAGGAATTACCAAAGATCATATCCATATTCCTGAAAGGAAAAGTGTCCTTTTGACTGAGCTGTTATTACTGGGCTCTGTGGATGTTGGTTGTGTTCCTGGCTCTGCACATGGGTTTGTTTGATCTCTTTAAATTATCTCTTTAAATTACAGAACCATGGAATGGTTTAGGTTGGAAGGGACTCATCTCGTTCCACACCCCTGCCGTGGGCAGGGACACCTTCCACTAGCCCTGGCTTTTCAATGCCCCATCCAACCTGGCCTGATCTTTTAATTTCTATTTCCTATTAGAAGTAAATCAATTCTGTGAGCATGATCTGTTTAGGTAGAGGCTGCCCACTGCTAAAAGCACGTGTGGAACCTTGACTGCAGGAGACTCTTAAAAGGGTAACTCTGAACTGCTGTCATACAATAATCACCTAAAAAATTCCTCAGCTTATGAACACGACAACCAGCACCAGGATGAAGGTGAAGATGATGATCGGAATAATGCAAATGAACAGCAAGAAGCAGAACATCAGGCAGAAAATCGGCAGGCTGATGAATCAGTGAGTATGAATTAAGATGCTGGGGGTTGCAGTGTTACTGAAGTGAGAACCCACAGGTCTCGTCTGACATAATTACACCTTAGAGAAATGAGATAAGCAGAGGTCTGCTAGGAAGACAGGCTTGACAGTTGAAAACAACATCTAAAATCTATTTAAAGGTGTCCTTACTCATTTGGGAAGAAATAAAAGGAAAAAGCTTCCCTGTTGGAAGCAAGGTGCTTATTTCTACATTCCTTTGATCTGTGCTTTCGGTGGAATAAAGGATTTGGTCTTGGCTGGGACTTGAACAGGTACATTTGACTTCAAAAAGTACCAGCAGTGGCCAGGCAAAATGAGAGGGGATGGTGTTTTTCATGCTGTCATTAATTAAAGGCCAACTCAAGAGCCACTGTCACCAGCTGGAGTCAGTGCAGAGGTGTGAGGTCTTGAAAGAGGATGTAGGTCAGCTCTGAACTGAGCCCTGGTATAGACTGCACAGAGACCTGGGGCAGGAGAATCACCCTGAGCCTTCCCCCAAACTCCAGCTTACCTGGTGCTGTGAACATCAAGTGCATCTTCCTTACTCCCCTCCCCTTCAGCAGATTAAGGTGCAAAGTGAGTATTTCTAAAGGATCTTTAACTTGTTGGCTATAAAGGTATAGAACTGCTTTTACTGAATGGTCAGCAGAAAATGCTCCTTTTCTGCATGGCAAAGATGAAAAGTGAGTGTTTTGTTTTCTTGTAGACACAGCCAAGGTCAATAGAGCAGGACAGGCTGATACTGAAGGATCCCATTTGGAGCTGTGAGCATTAAACTCTTATCTGTGTTCACATGGCCTTATCAGGCACTGTCAGGTAGTCAGTAAACACGAGCTGTTCAGCAGCCTCTGACAGAAGTGCTCAGATTCACTGTGGTTTTAGCAGACGGGTACCTCTGTCCCTGCACCTCTGTCCCTGCTCGCTGCTGAGGTACCTCAGTGACCCCCGACCCTGCAGAGATTCCAGCTGGTGCCAGTGGGGATGGAGCTGGCTCTGACAGCGCATGCTGCCGTTCCTTCAAGGGAAATGCAGTTGGACCATGAGCTGAAAGTGTTTAACACTCACTTCTGCAAATTACAGAAGGCAGCCATGGAAGATGTGAATCCTGCTGATGACCCCAATAATCAGGGAGAAGATGAATTTGAAGAAGCTGAGCAAGAGAGGGAAGAAAACCTCCCTGATGAAAATGAAAAGCACAAGGAAACGGGTCAGACACAAGGACATCCAGGAATGGAAGAGCACTTGGTGGTGGGTAAAGGAGGCACCTCTAGGGCCCCTTCAGGGGGTTAAAGCTGCACATTTCAGCTGTGTTGGAGCTGTAAACTCCTCCAGGCAGAGGGAGTCTGTATTTTTATGGCACTGGTCTTTAATGGTGTGAATATTCCATTGTCTTCCTGCTTAGTATGGAAAGTCTTGCTTTATTCTGTGAAGTGATTTTTCTCATATTCATCCTGCTATTTTTTAATTGAGGGCAATTTTAAATCACAGAGCTGGGCTCTCACTACTGCTAATGAATGCACTCAAACTTCTCCTGCCATTATTGTTACTTCAGCTTTACAGAGAGTTTTAGTTCCAGAACAAGAAGCTTTAATCTTCAGCCCTCTGATTATTAGGCAAGCTCACAGAACTGAATTTTTATGTGATCTTCGTGCAGATGGCAGGAAACCCTGACCAGCAGGAGGATAATGTGGATGAGCAATACCAGGAAGAGGGAGAAGAGGAGGTAAGAACGCAGACCCAAGGCCGCTGTAGGCTCAGGTAGCAGGGCACAGCTCCATAAACACTCAACCCTGGTACCTTTTAGAACTGCAGGACAAACCCAAATCGCTTTGTCTGACTTTAACAAACCTGGGAAGTCTTTGCCATTACTCTGCTGTCCCCTTCTGGATACACTCTGGGTTACTCATGCTCCTCTGCTGCAATCCATTAGTCTTCCATGCCACACAGCATTAATTGTGCAATAATTGAAAAGATTAAGCCTTTCACAACACAAGGAAAATTTCCTGGAAACCTCAAGGTCACAGAAAACCTCATTAATCTCTAATCACATACTGCAGTTCTGAGCAAACTGCTTCCTTGGCCACTCACTTACTCTTTAGCTCTGACTTTGATTTATCTGTGCTCCTCCTGAGCAATCCGAGCTGCAATTCGTGGGGTTGCTCAGGAAGCTGACAGCACTTTGAGCTGGGGGAGAGAGGGAGGGAAGGGACTTTTTCCTTCACGTCTCATGCTCATTGTGCAGGCACCAGCCTGAGCCACCCCACAGCTCCTCAGTAGCACCTGATCAATCCCCGTTTCTGCTTCTCACAAAATCCCTTTCAAAAAAAGCCCTGGAACTGGCTGCTGTCGCTCCCTCGCGGGGAGCACTTTGGATTAGCTGGGATGCACTTAGCATTCACCAGTGCAAAACGCTGCTACTTCCATCCAACCAGGCCACTGGGAGCTGGGCAGAGCTGGCCTTTGGCAGCTGCTCTTTGGCTTACAGGAAGCCATTTATCCACATCTCATAAAGGATGTGCCCACTGTGCTTGCTGGAAGTAGGAGAGAGGCAGCAGGGACTGAGTGAGCAATTAAGAGAGACATGAGATGCTGTAATGGGGATGAGTGTCTTTAGTAGGTTGACTCAAATATCCACTGCTGTTCGGATCCTTCCCAAAGTGATCCTGGTGTGATGGATGCCTCTGGCCCAGCTCACAGGGCACTGTTCAGAGCAGATAAGCACAGCAGCACTTTCCAGAAGGAAATCAAGTTTACTTCAAAACATTTCTCTTTCAAATTTGCCCGTAACACGGGAAGTGGGGCGTGGAATTGAGGGGTAGTGCTGACAGAGCAGAAAGGAATGAGACATCCGAAAGCTGAACATCAGGGGCACAGATTCAGCATGACCTGCTCTCTCCAGGGAAGCATTGGAAGAGATTATCTGTGAGAATTGTATTTGAAAGTTAGATGCTCTCAGAAGCAGTGAGTTTCCTGGTTGTTGGGTGGTTATGGTTCTTTTTGTCCTCCTTTAACCTCTCCATGCTCTCTTCTCCCTTCTTTAGAATCTTTGTTCTGTAAAAATATCACTGTGAAAATGTGCCCAGTTATGCCACAGGCCACTCTTTAAAAGGCAGTTAAACCACACAGAACATCTCTTGTGCCTTGTAGGTGCAGGAAGATCTGACTGAAGAGAAGAAGCGAGAGCTGGAGCACAATGCTGAGGAGCCCTATGGGGAAAACGAGGAAAATGTGAGTCCTGTGCAAGCCCAGGGGTCAGGGACAGGATCCAACCCTGGTCACAGCTGATCCCGGCACAGGGATGTGACATAATAATTGTTGTGCCTTGCTTCGGATCATACTCAACATTTCATGCTGTCCCAACTTCCTTTTGCTCACCCTTCCCTCTCCAAGTCAATTCTTGCTCCCTGGAGGCCTTGGAAAATCTTTTTTTCCTGTTTCTGTCCATCAGCTCTCACAACTCCAGCTGAAAGTCATTTCATTGCCCTAAAATCGGCTATAAGGAAACTGGCACTGGAATCTGTGTGTAAGTTTCTTTTGTTTTGTTTTCCCCAATCAGGCAGAGGAAAAGAATAACAGAGGGACAGACCAAGAGCAAGAAATGCAAGAAGACAACAACCAGAAAGAAATTCATGAAGAAAATTATGAGGAGGAAGAGGAGGAGGAGGAGGAGGAAGGCAGAGCTGTCGCAGCAAAAACTCGCAGACGAGGGGAGATGTAGTCCCCCCTTCATTTTTCTTTTTCCAGTACACAAATTCCTGTTGTGTTTTTTTTTCAAAACCAACTTTTTTTAGGGTATTTAATTTCCAAAAAAAAAAAAACCAACCAAGCTTGTGTTTTCCACTTTTTACTTTTCTATTAGATGCTCTCCTGTGTTTATATGAATACGGTATTTTGATACTCTAGATTAGGATTTCCTTTCTATCCAGGCTGTACATAAACAGACATCCTCTAGGTTGGATTTTTTGTAACTCTGGGCACGGTTTAGAGAGGCCATTTTGGATACACTTTCACCTTGTCCGGGTCTGACAGGATGTTTGGTGTCATGTCAGGTACACTCACCACTGAAGGACTATTCCTAGTGCCTAAATCCAGTTGACTTCAGTCACTCCAGCTCGTTGTCTTCCATGGATTTATTCTGACCAAGGGCTGGCTGTTCCTTGTAACCTCACAAAAACAAGCACGGGCCGAGCTCCTTGCAGGACCAGGCCTTTTCTAGGTGCAGAACAGTTATAAAATATGCAAATTTTACAAGCCTTCAGAATGCAGCCAAGTTACCAGCTGTTAATTTTGGCAGCTGTTTAGATACGGTTCAATTATGCATTTATTTTAATGAGCATTCCCAGGTACTTCAATTACACGCAGTACCTGGCTGCTCATGCAAATGGGGGTGTGCTGAGAGGAGCTGGGAGCTAAAAACTAATTTAGGCTTGGAGCTCCATTATGCCAAATCAAAACACTACAGCTGTCACAGGGATGAAGATTTACAGCAGCAGCAATTTCCTTGTCCTGGTTAATACCCAGAATATTTGACCAGAACCAGAATGATGTTGCCTCAGTTTCCTGGAGGGTGTGGTAGCTGAGCTGGCACAGTTGGTGCAGGATGCTGAACTAAGGCCTTTACCTTCTTTTCCTTATTTATTTATAAAAACCTGCTGGAAGGATTTCTGTGTGCCCCAGGGCGAGACTCAGACTCGAGCCAAAGCCCACAGAAGTTGTTTAGCCCAGCAAACATCTCCAGCACTGCATGCTGAAACCTGAGGGGGGAGGGGGGGTGGAAAATGACACAAAAATTGTGCCTTGGTGTGGGCTGCTCTGAACATAACCCCAGTGCATGAATTATACAATATTTGTATTGGTACAGACACTAGTTATTTAATATATGTTAAAGGAGAATGGGAATCTGGATTTCCCAGGCTATGCCCCATTGCTGGAAATGAGGCACAGGGGAGCTCCCCATCAAAGGCTGTGTTAATATATAAAGGGAGAGGGAGTGGGGGTTTTCCCTTTTTTTTTTTTTAATAATGATGCATAGCAATGTTTTTAGTTCGATTTTTTATATGAATGTAATTTAATTCATTTTTCTACTAACTTGATTATATTATGTTTTATAGTTGGTTTCCATTCTTTGCAGTTTTCCTAATTGTCCCAGATCCAGTGCTTATGTTTCATAGGAAGATTTTTGCCAGTGAGTATTTTGGGTTTTCTAGTTACCATAAATCAGATTTACCTTATGTATAAAAAAAAAAAGTTTACATGAGACTGTAAAATGTATAATATGTACATAATCTTCAGAATACAATTATTTTGGTAAATTGGCTTGTATTTTTAATGTCATGGTTGCAGTATTTAATTATTTGAGGCATAATAAAACTTGACTGCAGTCAATAAACCAGAATGTGGTTCCTGATCTTTCACAAGCGAGAGCGTTTGTGGCAGTTTTCCTAAAGCTGTGTTTGGATTCCATTTTAATACAGGAAGCAGGGACAGGCAGGGGAGGGGATGGAGCCGTGGCAGCATTTTCAGGGAAGTGGGATATCCTTGTTAATGGATATTCCCACCTCTGTGCCTGACAAGGGTCGCTTAGTGCCACACCCAGGGGGACCATGGGGTAGCTGAGCTGGTCCTCATTGCCATGGGATCCCTGGAATTCAGGGAATGCCGAATGCTTGGCATTAATGAATTAATGAATTTAATGAATTTCTGTGACCTAAAAATCAAGTGGAGATGGGCCACAGCCACAGCACTGGAGCACATGATGATCAGCACAGGGAATGCTCAGTTTTCCAGCTCACAGAGCGTGATCCCAGTGTGATGCTCTGGTTTAGGACTAGTGAGAGTGGAAGTTGGAATTCAAAGGGAGCAGTTCCATCACTTTGGGATTTGGCAGCAGCAAAGCTGCCGTGACCAGGGCTGGCAGGCACTCATCAAAATAACTGGAGACAGTTCAGGGAGCAGGGGGAGAGCACTGGGAAAACTCTGCTTGTGGAGAAAAAGTTCATGCTACAGACAGCTCAGGAAAGGAGACTCGTGGTGCCTTGGCTGAGAACACACACAGGGAAACACCCAGCGAGGCAGGAGCCCTCAGCCTCCTGCTGAAACACTAAACAAGGACCCACAATAAAACTCAGAGCAGAAATAGTGTGTTTAGTCATTAAGTTAATTAGTCATTGCAGCAATTAATTTAAAGGCTGCGATGGATTTTTGATCACGAGACATCTTTGAAAAGCCTCTGGTTCAGCCCCAGCTCGGCATCACGAGAGAATCCTGCCTACCAGAAGCTGAAAGGTCACTCAAGAGGATGGTAAGAGCTGCTCTGGCCACGAACGCGTGAAGAAATAACACAATGCGAAAAATAAAACCCAGTGGGATTCATTCCATGGGTCAGGGAACGCTCCAGCAGGGCCTCCAGAGCTCACCTCGCTGAGGCTGCTCCATTAAAAGCGAGGGAACGCAGCCCATAAATCCATCTGTCACCGAAGCACAAACTCGGGGCTGACACGTTCTCTCCACCTCTGCTCGGGTTTCCACGGGAAGGAGCCGCAGGGCACTCCCTGCTAAAAGCGACCTTCCCTGAGCTTTGCGAGTCCGAGCATGTAAAATCTGTGTTCACAGAGCTCGCGGAGCTGCTCACTGCTGCACCGGGAACAAACGCACGGACACAGCACCTGCAGGCTGAGGGCAGTGAGAAACCAAGGCTGTGCATCCAGAGCAGGATAAGAAGTTGCCTTTGGCACATCTGACACGCCAGCAGCCCACAGAGTTCCCATCTTGCTGGTTCAAATGCAGGATTATTCATCATCATCATCACAGCTAAAGAGAATAAAAAAACCGAATAATTGTTCTGTATCTGCTAATAAAGTTTGGAGGCTTTTTCCTTAGAAGTTCAGCATCTGATGGGTACCTATCAGCTCTGTTACAGCCAGGGACTCAGCTGATGAGAGGAACAACAGCTTTACTTGGTCCTGTGTGCTGAAACACTCCACAGAAAATCCACAGGCACTTTGGTATCAACAACTTATTCCTTGAAACGCAATCACTGGACTTTAATGCATGTTTTGTTCTCAAGCCATTTTAAGGAAGTGCTAAACCCTACTGCAGTGAGAAGCCAGTACAGGGATTTGGACAAGGGTTTTGAGAGGAAACCTCCAGACTGGGCCCAGGTTTAGCCCCAGAGCCCTGCTGAACCTTCTGATCACGATCACCAGTATAAAACTGGATCTTCTGCATGTTTTCAACCACACAGCAAATGGTTTTGTCAGGTCAAAAAACTACTTTTCCACAGAGTTTTGACCTGGGGTGATCTCTCAGTGTTTTAGTCTCCATCCCTCGTGTGTACAAGCTCCTGGCCTTCCCTCACCTCCCCTCTGCTGCCAGCTGCGTTTCCTCAGCTCCACGTCTGCATTTCCACTGCACAAATTTCTGCTCCACCGAAGTTTCAGATGTGGCAAAACTCTCAGGACAATTTTTCCATCACAAACGCTCCGTCTGTCAGCCAGGTACATGACCACAGCACCTTGAAATGCCTGGAACACCCTCCTGGTGCCCTCGGAGCTGCAGCAGCAGCCCCTCCAGGGAATGCCCATCCCAGAGCTGACAGCCTGGAAAAGCTGCCTTAGGATCAGAGAGCTGCCTTTAGTGCAGCTGTGAGGGTAACTGTGAGTTGAAGTAGACAAAAAGGTGAGCTTTGATGAAAGGTTAAATCTCCCAGGAAGTTTTATCCTCAGTCTTGTACCAAGAGAACAAAAAACAGTCATAGAAGGCATTTTGGAAGAGGCAGCGTCCGTAACTAACGAACAAGAGCTGCTGCTGGGTGCTCAGCAGAACAAAGTTGTCAGTTCTGTGAAAACGAGATTATGGAATTAACTCCCAGACCGTGTGGGATCCATTATCCCACTGGTGTCAGAGACAAGGGCAGGACCTGCAGGATCTTCCTGACCTGTGGAAAAGCCAAGCTCAACCTTTCCCAGCAGAGGATGCAAAGCACCCCTGGACAGCTGCAGCTGTGGTGAGGGGCCCAGGCCAGGCTTTCCCTTTTTGTGTACAGCAGACATTCCAGCAGAGTTCCTGCATTTCAGGGAGCCACTTTTCCAGTCATTTGTTGTGACAGGTGAGAAATGTGACAGCTCCCAAGCATTATGCGGGGATGGTTTGATATACATATATATATATACACACACACATATATATATACATGAAATGGATACGAATTGGAAGAGGAGAAATTTAGGCTGGTTATTAAAAGAAATTCTTTGCTGTGAGGGTAGTTAGAAACTGGAACAGGTGTCCCAGGGAGGTTGTGGACTCTTCCACATCCCGGGAAGTGTCCAAGGCCAGGTTTGGTAAGACCTTGAGCACCCTGGGATAGTGGGAAGTGTCCCTGGCCATGGCAGGGGGTGGAACTGGATGAGCTTTAAGGTCCCTCCCAACACAAACCATCCTGGGATTCTCCATCTGTGAACACACAGATATACAGAACTCTGTATTACAGGGAGCAATCTGTGCAGAACTGTATTTACCTGAGCCTTGGGCAAAAGGCTCTTGTAGACGAGCTCAGTTCTGAGTTTCCAGACTCTCCTACAACCCAAGACAGACCTTTATGAATATCTGCATCCCACTGACCTCTTTCCCCTGATGAACACGAGCACCATGTGGCACAGAAAAGCCAACTGCGCTCCTTGGGCTGCCAAATGCTCCAGAAAACAAAGGCAAATTGGAAATTGAAACGGTTCCCCCTCCCTGTTTTATGCCGTGCCAGATGGCCAGAATGGATCGATTTGCTTGTAAAATTAAGGGATGTGGTGCAATAATGAAAAATGTTGAGATGCTTCCAACCTCAAAATCAATATTTTGATGAGTTTTAAAATAAATTTGTTGAAAATAATGCTGTGATTTGAAGAAAGTCTTTGTAGAAGTGTTATAATTCACAGTGACAGATCTGCAAAGCCTCAATCCATGTTGTTCCTGGAGAGACACTGAGATTTATTCTAGAGAAAGTTTAAAATTAGAATACTGGAATATTTTTCAGTAGTTTCAGAACTGAGAAGTTATTCAGAATGGAGTTTCTCACTGGTGTTTTCGTATAGGGGTTCAGGAACACAACCAGGAGATCTCCAAAGCCCAAAAACCTGAGTTCCTGTGGGTTATTTGGGGCCTCTGTTGCAAAGCAAGGGGACTCGGTGAAGGGATGAGGGAAGAACAGGCCAGAACTTTTATCCTGCTGCAGTTTCCACACTGATTTGGACTGTTCTGTAACCAGCAGCTCACCAGGTTATTCTGCGTGGTGGTTCCACGCTGTCAGACATCCCCCTCAGGGCTCATCCTCACAGAAAACATCATTAAATTTGCAATTTACCTCCTGCTGCATTCCCCATCCAAAGCTTCCTGTCAGATTGCCTCAAAGAAACCTCTGCCCTGCCGCTGCCTAAATGCAGCACAAAGCCCAGTTCCAGCCTTTCTTACCCTGTTTTGTCCCTCCTATTCAGCTTTCCTGCCTTCAGCAGCTGCTCTGGCTTTCCAGTGCTCCGTGTGGATCCCCGTGACTGGCACTGACACCTCAGGTCTTGCCCTCACCACCAAAAGCTGCTTTATCGAGCCTCTTGGATGGAAGCCTTTGCAGGGCACATCCCCATTAAATTAACCTCAGCTCCAAACCCGAGCTGCTGCTGTTCTGAGGGGCCCGTCTGCCTTTCAGGAGCTACAATCAGTGTCGTGAGCAGAGAAGGAAGGGGGCATTTCCATCTTGCTGGGTAGCAGAGGTTTCACAGCTCAAGCTATTAAACCTTGCAGTGTGGAAAAAGAAGAGGGGATTGTTTGACATTCCTCTGTATCTCAGGAAACTGCTAAAGATTCATGAATATTTCAAAGAGCCCTGGCTTTCCAGAAAGGTGCCTTAAATCTCTTTGGTGTGCAACAGATGTGGTGTTCTACATTCCAGGTACAGCATGCATCACAGATTAAGCTCTAGCTTGGGTTGCTGGTATTTTAAGCAGCCAAGGACAAAAAAATTAAATAAAAATCAATATTTTTTCCCTTACAGGGCAATCCCACAACTGCTAATTCTGTTAGTGATTAACCTGGTCTGTGATTTGCTCATCCTGCATCACCTCTTCCTGTTCCCAGGCAGCTGGACTTCGCCAAAGGTTCCTCCTGTGGAAAGCAGCACTCACATCAAGCAAAAGTACAGAGTCAGCTTCCAGTTTTGTTTCCTTGCCTCCATAAAGCTGCGTTTTCCTTCTGAGAGCATTTCCTTGGGATGATTGTGCTCAGGGCCAAAGGGGCTGCCACCGGGGCAGATTCCAGGGGCCCTGCAGGAGCTCCCTGTTTGTCCTGACTGATCCCTCAGCCACCCCCAACCCCCTCTGGCATGGGCAGTGGGGTTTGGAACCTCCTCCCCGCCTCCAAAGCCCACAGATTTCATCACAGAGAATGCAGGCACAGAAAACACAGGAAAGCGAGGAATCAAGGCTTCAGGCCTCGCACGAAGGGCTCGGTTTGTTCGGTTCCTTTTGGATAGGGAGGGAAAGGCCACCCTCATTTTGTGCTCTCAGGCTCACACCCAGTAACTGAGCTGGCAGCGAGCAAAGCACATCCATCCTCTGCAGGGCAGGACGCCCACCCGACTGCCAGGGGTGGGAAATGGCAAACCTTTAGTGAATTTTCCCCATTCCTCACGAGATTTGGGATCATTTGGGTATCACCTCCTGCACGGCACCGATGCAAATGGATTCTGCATCAGCCCTTTGTGTACAAACCATTTGAATGTGCTCAGCAAGTGGCAGCTCGCTCCCTTGCTGGCTCTCCCCAAGAGGCAGCAACACTGACAGCCCAAGAAATGCAATACCTAATAAGAGGATTAAGTAGAGAGGAATTCTGTTTAATATTGCATTAGCAATGGCAGATCCCTTCCCTGCCCGTTCCAGCTCCCTCACAGGATACAATGTCCACGCTTGTAAGGGAAGCCTATTGACATCTGATCAGTCAATAAATCTGTTCTTGTTTTTTAATGACCCCGAGAGCTGTTTCCACACGCTCACATCATCTTACCAACAATTTACCCTCATGAATTAATTATTTCCTTGAGGGCCTTTTAAACCCTAGGACCTGTTTTAGCTCCTTTGCAGCAATTCTCATCTAATTGTAAACCAAGGCTCAGCACAGAGCAGGATTAAACCTCACCAGCCCAAACAGAGAGGCAGAGACACGAGGCTCCTCCTGAGCAGAAAAACTCCAACACAAACTGGAGCAAACCTCAAGGGATGCAGGAGTCAGGACACCAGGCTGATCAGAGGGATGGAGCACAGCTGCTATGAGGAGAGGCTGGGAGAACTGGGGTTGTTCAGCCTGGAAAAGAGTTTGGGCTGACCTAATTGTGACCTGAAGGAAGCTACAAGAAAGATGGAGAGAGACTATTTAGGAGGGACTGGAGTGACAGGATGAGGGGAATGGCTTCAAACTGACAGAGAGCAGGGTTAGATGGGATAGTGGGAGAAAATTCTGCCCTGTGAGGGTGGGCAGGCCCCGGCACAGGGTGCCCAGAGCAGCTGTGGCTGCCCCTGGATCCCTGGCAGCGCCCAAGGCCAGGCTGGACGGCGCTTGGAGCAGCCTGGGACAGTGGAAGGTGTCCCTGCCCTTGGCAGGGGAAGGGTTGGAACTGGATGATCTTTAAGATCCCTTCTAACCCAAACCATTCTGTGATTCTACAACTTAAATAAGTGGGTTTGAGTCCTTTGTTTCTAAATCCTGCCCATGACATTTGCAATAATTTTCCCTTCTGGCTGTGTAAACAGGGAGGACGATTCCCAGTTATCATATAAGGACTTGATCAATAAGAATGTATTAAAGATTCATACATAGGTGTATTAAAGCATCCATGCCATGCTAATGCCTGCCATTTAAACACCATAAAAAGCTCAGTGGGCCCTTGGCTGAGCCATTAAGTGAACGATAGGCAAATTGGAAATGTCCAAGAAAAAAGGAGCAGAATTACACTCTGCTATGAAACACCAGGCAGCTCCCATAAAAATCGATGGCACTGCATAGCAGTAAATTGCTGGGGAGATGAGCTTTATTTCATGGCTCATAAGTGAGCATGAATCTCTAACAACCTGTCAGCCCTGACAGCTGTGCCTCTGCAAGGAACTGGCTTTTTGGGAGCTGCCTCCAACCCCTGGACCTGCTCCTGTGGGCAGCACTCCTCTCCCAGCACAGCCACTCCTCCAGCAGGGAGAATCAGCCAGGGGAGGGGATATCCCCACAAGGTGTTTTAGGGCGCTCTGAGGTGGCAGAAAGCCTCTCGAGCCTCACAGGGCTCATCCCACTGAGTTCCACAGCGCTGCTGGAGTGACTGACTGACTGTGCAAACACTGCCCGAAAACGCTGGGTTTGTTGCTGCGAGTTCTGCTCTCCGAGCATCTTCTGCTTCAGCCAGACAAGCTAGTCCCTAACAATGTTGTTGCTGCAGCTTAAAGAAGGAGGGACAGAGAGACAGAGCAGCCTGCCTGAACACTGACACAAAAACCTGTGACAAGGCTACGGAAGGAAACGGGAGAAGGGTTTCCACACGCCTTGGAATTTTTGTCCCGACCCAGGCCTGACCAGAGCAGGAAGCTGCAGTGTTTGCTGGCTGGGTTTACAGCAGGGAAATTGCTCGCACGCGGCAGTCATCGAATCGGATCGGCAGCAACTGTGGTGCTACAAAACTCCTCGGGGGAGGAAGGGACACAGATCCCAGGGGTGCGCTTTGGGGACCGTGCTGTGCCTGCTGAAGCGGGGTGGCTGAGCCTGAGGGTGCTGCAGGTTAAAACGCAGGACGTCCTGCCAACAGGAGCAGCTTTGCTTCTCCCTGAGCTCGCTGGCAGGACCTTTCCCCACCCTGGTATGCCAGAAACACAGCAAGCGCCAATCAATGATCTCCTTTTGGATTTCCACGCACAGAACTTGTTCTGATGCTGGCTGGGCTCTTGGGGAGCACAAGCGCCAGCTCCAGAGTCAACAAGAGGAGCCAGCAGGGGATCTGCACAAATCGGCACTTTGCGGCCTTGCCTGGAGATAAAGGTCTATGGCAACAACAGATAAAAATCAAATAAGTGACATAAATCCCTGAGGTTATGAAAAAAAACAAACTCCGATTTAACCATTGCCCCCTACTTCATCACGCACCTTTTTCGTCTGACAAAAAGTCAAAATCTGACAAAAAGTGAAAAGCAGAAACTGCCAAAACACTGAGAGGACAAACCAGCCTAAAAACCTTTATTTTCCCTCAAGCCAGGTTCTTCCCCTTAGCCTCTCCCCAGACTCTGCACTTGCCTTCAGATCCCCCTTCAGGCTGCCCATTTCCTCACACAACCCACACTGGGCAGGCGCTTCCAGCTCTCTCAGACTCATCTTTCAACTATTTTCCTTTTCCATAGTGTTTTTGTTCCCCTGATGATTTCTTATTGTCCTCCAAAAGGCATTTGAATCTGTTTTCCCAACTCACCCAGCGCAATAAATTACCAGGAATTAAATTAGCTATCAAAGGGCTAATAGACTTGTTCCTTCAGGGGCTAAATTAGTTATATCAAACTCTTATCTGGAAGGGGGAAGGTTTAAAAAGATATTCTTCCAACAAGTTTTAGTCCTCATTACACACTCTGAAGCCTATCTACGGCAGCCACCCAAGGAATCAGCTGCTCAGCACAGATGGCCTTGAACTAAAGGTCAAAGAAAAGAGCATGAAAAAAGTGTAAATACTTAAAAACCATTCCTGCAGACAGTGGTTGCTGGCTGGAGTTACCTTTGTGGAGAGGTTTCACTGCCTTCAAAACTCTTCCTCAGTGTTACTCATGCAATTTCATCGTACAAGAATTTTTTTGTTGTTGTTGTTTGGCTTTGCTTTGTGTTTTAAGCAGAATTTCTGTTATCAAGGAAGCAAAATATATTTGCTTCATCGTGAAAGGATTAGGAGCTGAGACGCCGTGTAATGTTAAAGCAGCACAGACTCTGCATTGTACAAGAAAAACTTAACTACAAAGGCCCTCAAAACCTGAGGATGAGAACTATTTCCCTCTGTATACAACAGCCCAATCCCCACTGGCAGCTGAGGGGGTGAAAAAGCTGTGCTGGACATTGTTCCATCTGGGAAAAGCGCTGGGTAAATCCCCGTTGTGTAAAGGCCCTTTCTGTTCATGCCCCGGTAGCTGAGCAAGGCAGAGCCTGGCGCTCCTGGGACGTGACAGCTGCTCCCCAGCCCAGCCCTGCCCTCACCACAGGCGTTTCCAGCACACCCCTTGGGACAGAGGGGATGTGCAAACAGATCCCTGGTGCGACTGCACTGATCCTCGGTGGGATCCAGCAGTTTGTGGGGCAATCTGGGCACCTTTGGGTGCAGCATCTCCTCTTACCTGGGCAAGGCTGGTCCGGGTGGCCTCCAGAAGGATCCATTTCAGCCTGAGCTGGCCCACGAGGCGATGCCCATCCTTTCTGCCCACGGAGCAGCACTGAGTTACCTCAACCTGACCACCACGATAAATCCCAGCAACGAGGTACACCTGGGAGAGGAGCTCAGCCTCCCCCAGCTGCCTCTGGCAACGAGAAGTGATGCTGATTGCAGGACAGGCAGCACCTGGGGCCCCTTGGTAACACCCTCCCAAACCAGGCAGTGAAAATATCGATAGGGCTTCATCTGAAGTGGAAATTATGGGTGGAAAATGTGAATTTCGTAATTCTTAGGAAGAAATGGTTAAACAGTGCCCAGCAGAAACAGCGTGTGAGAGGCATGTGGGGTGCTCCGAGTGTGCCCAGCCCCACAGAGGGTTTTGGGAGCTGAATCTCTCTGCTCAGAAACAGCACATTGTGACTCTAAAAGAGACCTTTAACATCAACATCTAGGCAATTTTAAGGAGCTCCATAATAAGGGGATGTTATCCTTTTAGCAATCCTATGAAATGGAATTCTTTGAGGCCTGCAGGAAGCACTGGAGAATAATTTGCACAACCCAAACAATTAGCACAAAGAGGAAAAAAGGCACTTTAAAGCCAAGACCTAGTGCCAGCTCCCTCAGGTGGGCCCTTTCAGGCATGCTGGGTACAACTTTCAGCAAAACTCAACAACCAAGAGACCCAGAACGGCTTAAGGAAGAAAGAGTGGCAAATTGCAGCTGGTTATTATTGTCAAAAAGTTCAGTGTTTTTCTGTGAAATCTGTGTTTCTTTTGGCTGTAGTTCATCCCACTGAATAAAACCCATTTTTTTCTAAATCATTTGAACTTCTGCACTTCAGTTCATTGGCCAGGGTTTCGTGGCTGCTCTGCTCCCCTCAGTTCTCATTGCTGGATAGTTCAGGTCATGTTATTTCACCCGAGACAATATTAATGCCTGTGCCAGTTCCCAGTGCTCAGACAGACATCTGTCAAATAGATAAGCCCCTAATTCTGCAAATATCTTCTCTCCCAGTCAATGGGTTTTGTTCTAGCAGAATTAAACAGCGAAATGAAGAAAAGGAGACTCTCTAGGAAGAGGCTACAATTACCTCTGAGGGAGTTGGAAAGCCCCGTGGTTCAGAGCGAGCCTTGGACCAGCTGGTGGCAGCAGCCTTGCCCTTCGCCTCTAGGGAAGGACAAGAGCTGAGGATATCTGGGAAGTGATTCCTCCTCTCTGGAACTGCACCTTGGCTCTCCTGCAGGCAGCACAGCGGCCGTGCAGCCCCATCGAAATTAAAGGACTTCAAGTAAACGAGGACGAAAAGTTTGTTTTAAAGAAAGAGATGAATTACAACTTAATTAAAACAACCTAAGGATTATAGGCACAGGGTGCCCACAGAAGCTGTGGCTGCCCCTGGATCCCTGGAAGCGTCCAAGGCCAGGCTGGATGGGGCTTGGAGCAACCCATGGCAGAGGGTTGAATTAGATGGGCTTTTCTGTCCCTTCCAACCCAAACCATTCTGTGGTTCTGTGATCGCCTTTAAACCTCTTTGCAGCAAAATCACTCAAACATCACCAGTACGTTCTTGCTCCTGGATGCACTTCAAATAAAATCATCAAGGCTCCCCTGTATTACCTCATATTTCCCTCGGATCCCAGAGCCAGAGCATTCAAATAATGAAATGAAAAACTATGAGAGCAGAACCAACTTCCTGTTCGGCAAGAATAAATCGATGTCCGTGCCTTTCTCTCGTGACTGACCCTCACTCAGGTCTGAACAGCAGAGCCTCTGAGCCAGGAGAGCCTCGAGCAGCTCCTAATTCCGTGTGCAAGAAGTGGGTGGTAACTTTAGCAGGAGCTGGTAACTGAAACGTCTGCCCTCGGGGCTGGAGCAATTTCCCATCTCAGCCTCACTCCCTGATCTTGAGTTCTGGGAAGAGAGCCTGGTCCTCGAGTGCTTTGTGCTGTGATTTGAGCACTGCTGATTTGAATGCTCCTTAGGGTCTGATGCTTCGGGAAAAGCCTGTTTCCCTTCCCCATTCCCAGTCACACAGCCCCACAGCAGTGTCCAGCTGCTCTCTGCTCTTGGGCTCGGCCAGGTAAGGGTCAGTAAGGTGGTCAGTGAGGGTAAGGTGCTCAGTGAGGGTGGTCCTTCAGGCTCTGGTTCCCCTCTGCTCTAGCTCCCTGCCTTATTTCCAAGAACACAGTGTTTTCTCACACATATCCTCAGCTGAGGAGAATATATTTAATCCTTTGTGTTCAGCCTTCCATTCCCAGACACAAAAATGGTTTTTTACAATGATTACTGTGTTAAACTATCTCCAGATTAATTTCTACACCTGAAACAGACCACTAGCCTCAGTCCATGGAAAGCTTTCATGTTTTCTGTTCTCATCCCCTCCATAGCAAAGATTCCTGTTCTCTGGACCAGTTTGCCATGTACAGCACACCACGTTCTGTTTCCCTGTTTCAGAGCCCTGGTTGCATTGTTATTTCTGTGTGAACCACATCATCTCTCTCTCTGAACCTGTAAAAGCTCGTTGCTGTGTGTTGTTGAATTTCCCTCCCGATTCTGGGGTGTGTTTATGGAGGGGTTTGTCACAGTGTGCTCTGTTCCCAGTGCTGGGGTGGATTCCACTGGCTGGACCTGCTCATCCAGCCCTGTGAGCATGGAAATACTGCTCTGCTCCTCTGAATTTCAAGAATATTTCCTGAGGGTGACCATCAAGCTGACACCTCTTTGCAGTGCTCCATTGCCTTTTCCTGTCACAGCTGCAGAAAATCCTCTGAGCCAGATCCTGTAATACATTCACAATCTTGTGATTTAGTTCATGCAATATTTGGATCAGCTGTTTTGACCGCTAAGCTGCGGGAGAGGTAAGGACAGCCCTGAGGGAGAGCCTGGAAACTTTCCAGGCTGGTGATTTCTCCTGCCTGGGTGCAGTACAGATGTTAAACAGAGCTGCTGTGACCTTTCTGCTGCTAAGTCACGGCACTGCAGAGCCCTGCAGGGCTGAGCTCTCATTCCTCCTCCCTGCAACTGACCCAACCTGCCCCTGCAGCCAAGACACAGCAGAGGATTTATTGATGTCTCTGGAACTAGGCAATTCTCTTAATTGTCTTCATGTGCAGGACTCTGTCATCCTCCCCCTGCACCACTGCTGGCACAGCTATTGGTGTGCTGGTTGGGAAAAACCCCCTAAAACTGAACAGCAAATCGAGCAAAGTCAAGGACAGATACCTCTCGAAGATAATTGCATCCAGATATCCTGGGAGCCCTTGCAAATCCCCTTTCAGCTTCCACAGGTTTTTCCCTCCTGTGGTTTTGCTTTGAGGAACCTCTATTAAGCAACAGGACACTCCTAAACAATGCCAGAAGTGAGTCAAAAGACTCCTTTCCTTTTCATGATTTACCTCCCCAGTGCTCTCTGGCCACACCAAAGTCCAAAGCAAGAACTTCTTTAATTATTATTTTTTTATTTCTAAGGGTCGAAATGATTGGGGCGGCTCAGCTTTTCCCGTGTACAAAGCTCATGAAAGAGCACTTGGACACTGGTGGGTTCTTTTGTTCATCCGTGGGATTTGTTTTCCTTTTCTTTGGATGTTCATCCCTGTGCCATTTCCCACAACGAACCTGGGGCCTGAACTTGGATATGTTTTAATTGAATGCAGTGGGACTCGATAATTGTGAGTTGTTGTCTACACACAGTTCCTAGCTGAGAAAGTCACACAACATTTTTAATACACCAAACCCACGATATTCAGTAAAACATCATGTCTTATTTACATATCCATATCCATACTTACTTGAAGCCTGTGGTATCACAAATGCACTCCGAAATGTTGTATTTCTGTTTCAATATCTCTTTGACCAGTAAAAAAAAAAAATACAACTTCCATAAGCAGGATTTATTGTCTCTTTTAAGCAAGGTTGTGGTAGCACAGTTGTGATCCTACACAAACACAGTGCTAGAGTATAGTACACATTCTGTAAAAAAACCTGACATCAGGGGGTGAGCAGTCCTCTGGCAGTTTTGGGATACCATCCAGTATTTTCAGGTTTGGCAAACTGGAGAACACACTTAAAGAGAGACAAAAGAAAAAACAGAAGTTGAGATAAATAATCTTGGGAAATGTTGAGAACAAGACAGACACTGATAAAAAAGAAACAGTAGATTCAAACATATCTAAAATAGATTTGGGTTGTTGGAAATTTTGATTTGTCATTTGTTGCAGAATTTATCTGATAAAAGAGCTAATTAAACTCTCAGATTTCACTCTGTTGCACCACTTTCATATCCTCAGACTCAATAAAGCACTTAAAGAATCTGTCTTCCAACACTGAGAATGAACATAATACCAGAGTAATACCAAATAATACCAATATTTAATTGCCCTAAGAACTGGCAGATTGAGAGCAGAAACACAATTAGGAATTGTTAAAAGGTGCTTTTCTGCTTTTGTTCTCCTGGACCCTTTGATACGCAAACAAAATGTGAAATCCATCACTGAAAATTTACTTTTTCACTTCCATGCTGATATCTGCCCCCTGCCTTTAGAAAGCACCAGCATCACCACCACACTGCCAAGGGGATGCCCTCTAGAGTAAAGGCAAAACATACTGGAAACTCAGAAAGGTTTTTGTTAAACACTGTTTTTAAACTTCTCCCTTGTTTTTTCCCCCTCCCAGGAAGGGATGGGAAGAGATGTGTCCCATCTCAGACACACTCTGCAAGGTTTGTCTTTAAAATGTCAACCATGGCTTGTTTGTAGTGGGGAAAACCATGCAACCACGCAGATTTTCTGAGAGTGAGACTTAGAATAAATTGTATTCTCCTGAATTTTCTTGGATTGTAATGTCTTGGATTAGAATTTCCATTTCCAGTGTCTGAGGCTGCTCTGTTAAGTCTCCACCACAGCCCAAAGTCTGCAACACAACCTTCACTGAGGGGGCTGCTCAAGGCAGAGCAGCTTCCACAGCCCTGCCACGGGGACAGGAGGGAATCCAGAAAAAATCAAATGAAGGGAACTTAATTTTCTCCTGCTTTTGCTCCCATCTTTCAAGACATCCTCCTGATTCCATCTCTGACATGTAATGCAATTTAGGCTCCTTGCAGAATCCACCCGGGATACAATGAGACTGAAGAGAGTTTGAGTAATAGGTAGTTTCTATTAATAAAAGGCAATCTAATTTATCTGCCCTGCTCACTGTCTCTAAACTTGATCCATGGACTTAGTTCAGTTCCAGAACTGCCAGTCATGCCATTAAAAAGCATCACAGGCACTTTCTGAATATTTTGGGGCTTTTATCACATAGTGGCTCTCTAACCTGTGTTCCTGGAGCATTTCAGGTTGTTGAAACCACGGGAAAATGAAAAGCTTCTTTAGAAAGCTCGTTGGATTTGAGATCCTATTCCTTTTAAACTCCCTGACAAACATATTTTTGTGTTCATCACTTTTGTTAGCCACGAGATGGTCAGACTTACAGTTGTCTGTATCTTTCCTGGAACTCACAGGGATTCCTCTTGAGTATGAGGGATTCAAGTGGAGTGTGTCTGAAGTCTGATATCCCACTGAGGGTCGCGATGTTATTTTCAGCGAGAGATAAGTGCTGAATCTGAGGGATCTTTGGCAGCTGTCTGAAGGATGTAAAGTGGTTTTTATTTACATTTAGCTCTCTGCATCTGTAAAGTACAAAGTGTATGGCATCACTATCACATCTGTGACAGAATCCCAGCAACAGGGATGGGTTTTATACAGCGGTTTTACATTTGTGCTGTTTTTGCCTAATCGTGGACTGCCAGATCAGACCCCTACACTTTATATTCCCTAATTTCTTTATATTGTACAATAGATCCACCATCATTCCTGTCCTCAATACTACAACTCTCCATACCCCTAAACACACAACAGCAGAGTAGCAACAGAGGGATGGTAAAATACATTTATAGTTGTCATGGTCATGCTTGGCCTCTCTGCTTGGGTTATGTTCCACTGTCTCTTCACAGAGATTCCTCCTGTGTTCAACAGCTTCCCCTTTTGGCACAGATCTCCCTGAACTTGACAAGACTCGTTAATTATTCCCCAGGAATAAAGGGGACATCATCTGATCTCCTCACCGGATATTTGCAGCCCGGGGATGACACGAACTCAGAATAGCAATAAACTGATGGATTCTCAATCCAATCCCCCCCAAAAGAGCAGATTTGGCAGATCTCAGGAGCCTGCTCCAGCTGTCACTTACGTCAAATTCTGATTTCTATGATATTACATAAAAATAGAAACAGGACAATTTGTCTACCTTGGCAACCTTATGGCACTTAGGTCTGTCAAAGAATTGTCCACCAACCAAAGCTTTTCCACCCGAATTAATCTTCGGAGGATTCTTTTGAAGTTTTCCACCTGGTAAAGATCACCCAGGTCCTGGAATGAAAGGTTCAGCTCCTAGGAGGGGAAAAATGAGAGAAATCATTTTTTTTTTCTTGCTTTGTAATAACAATGTCATAAAATATAGAATTAGTCAGGAGTAATTAAAATGAGAATATATTTTATGCTGCTGCTCTCGTAACAATTGGTGGTACCAAGTGCCAAATTCACCTCAGAATGATGGACTCCATAATTCTTTGAAAGTAATAAAGAAAGAAACCATCTCTCAAACGTGAATTTTAGTGTCCATCCTCTCTTTCCTCTGTGAGTGGGGTTACCAGTGTGTGTGGGGAGGGAGGGAGCAGGACCAAGTGATCATGGCTTATGGGTCTGGCTTCTAAACTCATCTGGCACCAAAGTGCTGTGCAGCAGCCAGAAATAAATATTCATAGAGTCCTCACAGAATGGTCTGCGTTGGCAGGGAGTTTAAAACCCATCCAGTTCCACCCCCTGCTGTAGCCTGGGACACCTTCCTTAGACCAGGTTTAAACCCGCTCAGGGCAGTGAGCAGCCAGCACATCATTATTTGGCTTCTTTACAACTCCAGTACAAAACGTTAATGAGAAAGTTTTACAGCACAGTTTTCCCAGTTCTCTTGCAGTCTCTTTTCCCATTTCTCTGGGTCAGTTACTCGTTTTCTTTTTTTCAAAGTATGTTCTTCTTTTCTGAAAAACAGCTCTTCTTCTGAGGGCCCTGGTCAGAGAGAAAGATTTACAGTTGAGGATGTGATACAGAACTGGCACTTAGTCACTTGCTGGGAGAATATATATATATATGTAGCTGGGAAGATTCTGTAATGAAGAAATATATATAATATTACAGGTGTGTAAGTTTCCAGGCTTCTGAGATATAAATTAATGCGAAATTTTTCTACCATTTCTAGGCCCGTAATTCAGCCAGCAGTCTAGAGGCGTGATGATTTTGTGCATGGCTGGTAAATGACACATCTGCTACAGCTCAGAATGGAAACTGTTTCTGAAGGGTTGTTCATAAGGATCTAAAATCCTTCTTATTCCTTCCCATGCTACGAGTTAGCCTTTGACTGGCCTGAGAAAGGAAAATGTTTGCAGCTTCCAGGGCAGAGACAACAACTGCAGCTGTGATCAACAGCCCCACTCCAAACCTCATTTGTATTAAGACAGACACACACTGGAGACTTAAAGCCTTAATGAAATGCTGAGAGCTATGGACATCTTCAGGTTCCTAACTAAAGCAAGGACAGGCTGGAAATTTTCCACTGTTCAGTCCCAAACACGCAAATACTGGATTTTAAAACCCGTCTTTTGTACTCTGTTCTTGAGTGTGCCTGTAGATTGAAATTGAGCCAATTCAGTCTTCAAATTCAATGTATGTGCCACTTTTTGCAGGGCTGAGTTTCCCTCTTGCATCCTCGTTTGGCCCTCTGGCATATGGCTACTGCATCCTGAACATTCAAATTGCAATGAGCTTTTGAGAGAAGTAATCAGCACCACATTAATACTAAAAGTTTTCAATTTGCAGTTCTGGCAGTTGTTTCTCATTTTTGAAATTACAAAGGATCATTTCCTAATGATTAAAAGAAAAGCAAGAATGGACACCCCGGGATGAAATCCTGCCCCTTTTCGAAATCACGGCAAACTCCATGATTGAAGCTCATCACTTTTAAGGATGTACTGTTTGGCTGAATAGAGTTAGGGCTGAAATGTCAAAGTGTCTTTTTGATCTTTACCTTCCCTCACTCGGGGACAGTGGAGCTGATTTCCTCGAACACTGTGTTCTTCTATGTCACACCAGCCAAGGTACTTGAAGCAGTCAGAAGGAAGCTTAAAAAAAAAGCAAAATAAAGATATAAAAGACTCAGTAAAAGTTCCTGAGGTTTTGACTTTGTATTTTCTCTTATTTCTGGCCTTATTGCAGCAGAAATCCCTCCAGTCGGAGCCATATCCAGGAGCTGGTAAATGCTGTGGGAATTCACACTTAAGTGGAGTTTGCCACAGCTCATCCTGGTTAATTCCAATAAATTGGCTCAAAGATTGGAGAGAGCCTTTTCAGGGCTCATTATCCACCTGCCCATGGCATCAGACTGGTGCACAGAGCTCAAAGGCTGAGGCAAACCCCTTGCCACAGCTGACCCCACGGAACAGAATCTTATTTACATTCTACCCCGCTTTTGGAAGATAAAAGGAGGTAAACAAAATCCACTTCAAAGCTGAGGAAGAGATTTCTGCCTTAGCTCCTCTTTGTCAGTGTCTCTTTTCTACAAACCTGCAATCAGGCTGGAAAACCCAACACTTACTGGGGAAGGTAACCTGGAATCCCAGTTCTGCCCGAGGATTCCTCTGTTTTGGGATAAAACTGACGGAATATTGTGTGCATCGCTGAGGATGGAGCAGCAGGTGGAATAGGATTTAAGGAACTTTCGATTGCTTGCAGTCAGACCTGAGGAACTAGAGAGGAGATGTTAAGCCAGTGTAGATTCTGCCCAGAGAAATGCAAATTTTACTGGTTTTCTTTAATAATTACAGAAAATAATTACAGGAAGTACAGAATAGGTCAGGGTAGGACTTGCCAGCAGGCAACAGCCACATCCTGAGGCCAAACCATGGGCAATCCCCTCCCCTCTCACCTGAGCATTTCCTTACACACAGGAGGCTTTCACAGATAATGTTCAAACATCAGAAAGAGGAATTTACTGCAATTTGTCAGAAAAACTGAGTCTTGGAGAAAATTGAGAGCTGAACTTGTTCAGCAGCCTGATGTGTTCCCTTCTACCCAGGAGAACCCTGCTTTTATGGATCCAGGTTGGATGAAAAGATACCTCAGCTATTTATTGTATTCCATTGTACATGTGTTTTAATCAATTATTTTACTAATACTAGCATATTTATTTTAATCTCTTGAATATGTTCTAGGGGATTCTCAGAGATCTGGAGAAAAGCTGAACTTTGTTCAGTAGAGTCTTCAAATCATAGAATCATTAGTGCTAGAAAGACCTCCAACATTATCAAGTCCAGCCTTCAGCTTGAAGTCGTGTGCTCGTGTGCTTTTTTAGTCCCTGGCCTAAGAACACTTCCAAAAGTCGCATTTTATATCCCCCAAATGGTGCAATTTCTCCAACTGTGCTTCAAAAGGACTGAAGACTTTGCAGATTGGCAGCTGCAATTTAGGAATTTACCACTGAATACTTGAAAACAATGATTTAATTTAGTCAGGGTGTGCATCCAGCGCTGTAATTTGACATTTACTGTACAGGCTCGGGGAGCTCTTGCCAGGGAGTCTCAGCTGTCAGTCAGCATCATAAAACAACTGGAGTCAGGAGCAGAAATACAGAATAAAAATGCAGCTTTAAAATGGTTTGGAGAGGAAGGCAAAGAAGGTCTCGTACCGAGGGTAACAGACAGGCTAAATAGAACACTGGTTAAAATGTGCAATTGCAGATTATCGGCAAACCCTCATGAGGAGATGTGTCCTGGTGACCTCACTGCAACTGTGCAAGAACAGCTCTGACAAACAGCTCTCCTCCCTTCGTGCTTCATGGTGGGGTTTTAATGGCATCAGACCAGCCCCAATGAACTGTAGGTGACTTCGAGGAAGCTGTGTGAGCTCGGCATTTTGGAAAATAACAGCTATTTACTGAGACACTTTTGAGGTCACCTCGAGGCAAACAGCCCCTTGTGGTGTGTGTGTGTTACAGAGCAGCAGGGGTTCACACACAGCAACCCCGTGAAAAGAGGATTTACATTGGGTCAGTAGTAAAAAAACCCCAGACAATAAAAGCGTGCTGGGAATTCCTGTGCAGTCCTGTCTTGGTGTTTGTTCTGCTTCTACCTCCTTGTATGTTAAATGAGGTTAGAGCAAAGAAATACGTAGAAATTCTTTTGTGTTTAAGAAAAAGATCTGTTATTCTTCTCAGTTTGGAAGTGATCTTTTAGGATGTATTCAAATGACTATTTATAACTGCAAGACTTTTCAAAACCTACCTTCCTCTCAGCTAGATACTACCTCCTCTGCTGAGACAGGAATATACACTCCCAGTCCCTGGAAATGCGGGATAAAACATTTTAGCTGAACCATTTAACATGGTATCTATTCTGATCTCCTGGCAGAAAACCCACTCACAGAATTCTGTATCGGTGATGGCAAATAAAACATAAAGTTCCAGAAAAAAAATGTGTGATGGATACGACTTCCCCAACCAGGTGGGTAGTGAGATTTCCATGGGAAAAGAGTGACAGAAAGAAACATCTTTCATCTCAAAACTGCCTGAGTTTAATAAGCACCAGCTGGACCCCCACATTATGCCACAGAAGATTTTTCTGGAGGAGCAAGTGCCACACAGCTTTTCTCTCCCTTGCTTTGTTTACCTTCCTATTTTGCTGCAAAATTGATGCAAAAGGACTGGCAATGAACAAGGCAGGATGCAATTCCAAGCAATTACAGATCTCACAATACATGAAAGGAACAAAATTTCCTGCCTTGATTGTGAGGCCCTTCGGCTGGATATGAATCTCCAATGACACCTCTGGGAGCAGCACACTAGATTATGTCAAGCATTTAGGGGAAAAAAATTAGATTCATGATGTCTGTCCAGGCTGAGTCATTTCCTCTCACTTCGCCTGCAGTGAGAAATTGGTGGTTATCATAAATCACAGACCTAAATTCTTATGGGAGAAGAATTAATTTCACTAATGGAAACCCTCTGTGGCAATTGCATCCCTCCATTCTCCCTCTTTTTGGGGGGTGTGGGGGAGTATTTATGATGTCTTTTAAGCAGAGGTACTTGACCATATTTTAAGAATTCTATAACAGAGGTTTGGAAAGGAAACTTCAGAAGGTAACGGGGGGAAAAAAATCCTGTGTGTGACCAGCTTCTCATTTCTGAGGTTGGCCCTCAGTCCAGTTCCTATCAAGTCTACAACTTTGCTACTGACACCAAATCCAAGTACAAAATCTTTTTTCATCTCAATAATTAAACAAAAACCCACAAAATTGTACAAAACAATTCTTTGCAGGCACCTTGAAGTCCGGAGTGCTCCATGTGAGCTCACAAGAGGGAGCACAGACTGTGGGGTAACAAAGCACTTGTGGCTAACTCCTTGTATTTTAGTGTTCTCCTCAGTGGAAGCCCCAGCGAGGAATTCAGTGTCTGAAGTGCTTTGCAAACTGTCAGGAATGAGAATAGAACAGCAGCTCCTGCATTCTGCAGAACATGACTGAGGAGACATCAGGCCATACCTTGGAAAATCACGCACTGCTGAGCTCCGTGATCAAAGTCCCAGCTTATCAAGATGTCAGTGTCAGCTGTGCAGCTGTGAAATGATTCTCCTCTCACTGACACCTTGACCACATTTCCACAGAGCCCAGAATGCTCCAAGTTTCCTGACTGCAGTGCAAGTATTTGAGTCCAGCTGCCTTTAAGTGTAGGACACATTAAAAGCCCACAAAAGACTTTGAAGAGCTAAAGCTGACCTACTTCTGAAACGACACCAGTGAAAGACATTGAGTGAGAAACTGAGTGAAAAATCCCTCCTGTGTATATTTTAGATATTTGGCTGTTAAAAAAGGACTGTCAGCCAAAAGACTCCTTTCTCCTGATAAAACAGCAGCCTCGACAAACAAACATCTGAGACTCTACAGCACAGGTTCAGCTCTGCTGCACAGACAATGGGAAGCTCAGTCAAAGAGGAGACAAGATAAAGGAGGTTATAAGCGAACTCTTGCATTTGGGATTTGAAAGGCTTTTTGTCCCAGCCTTTAGAGCAGTTTTGGGGTCTGGTCTAGCTTCTCACAGCCTTATCCCCAGCTGCTCTTCAGGAATCAGCATCCTCGAGCAGGTTTAGTTTTCGCTGCTTTTTCCGTAGATCTGAAATGCCCTAGAAAAAAGGTTTGGGAACAAGTAGAAGGGCTATTTATACTAACTCTTCACATATCCAGAGTCAGAATTCCTGTGGTGCTTGCTACATCCCACCAAATCACAGCCCATATCTGATGGAAAGGCCCCTGCTCCCATGTGGTTGATATCAGTGAAATCTGGTCAAGTACTTATTCAGCAGCAAAGTGCTCCAAATTTGTTCAGTCCTGATACTCTAGAAGTGAAAAACGTGGACCATTCTAAAGGAACCAAATCAAATGTGTTTTAAGATCATCGTTAAGAAATAGAAAAAAAATCCAAATTAAAGAAACTAAGAAAAGAGCATTAAATCCTCCCAAAGCAAAGGTTTCTTATGGCTAGGTCAGAGCTGCTGATTTTGCACAGGCTCTGAGAGAGCTGGTTCTGGATCTGCCCAAACCACTTGCACAGATAAGTGTTTGCTCCCAGGTTCCAAACACCCAATTTATTTATGTTGTCCCAGTCAATGGCAAATGCCAAAGCCATCCACATAAATGAGCTGCAGGGTTAACTTACTAACAAAATTTGTGGAAGCATTTAAAAGATGGCAAACTCAGAACTCGGGCTGTGCTTCATTTCAAATGCACACAGTTTACTGCTCCAGAGCAGCTCTATGTGTATGCAAACATTTATTACGAGAACTCTCTGAACTTAGGATAGTAGAAGATATGGACATAGTGTTTGCATGCCCTATTACCTTTCAATTATTTTTATAGGAGCTTTATGAGACATCATGCAACGTTTTGAAGCAGTTCTTTTGAGCGTAATTTAGTGACAAACACACCTGTAAGTTATGGCTACAAAGCATCCTTGCTGGTAGCTGTAGCATCAATTATCTCGCTTTATGCTTCATAAAATTGCCCCCCCAAAGACGTAATTAACTTAATTAGGTCCTATCACCATAATGATACATTCCTAGCATATTAACTAACATTTTCCTCATGGATCCAACTTGCGCCGACGCAAAGCCCACATCTCAATCCACGTGCCTCTCACACATTTCCATAACAAACTCAACATTTTTGTTGGGACAGCTTTTGTCTCTCAGCGATCAGGCAACGACACCAGGAAAAAAAACCCCATCCGAATTCCTGTTTTCCCTGCGCAACAATCTCCGTTAGCAATACAGGCTGGTACATTTTAAAAAGACACTCAATCCTGTAACTCTATCTTTGTTGTCAAAGCTTGTCAAGCCAGCTGTGCAATGACTACAGGTTCGTGTCTCCTTGCACCCTCCTACCTCTCAGACATGTCTCGCTGCTGCGTAAAATCCTCACATCTTGCACGAGGCTATTTGTCTGCGGGCAGAGCTTATCTTCCCGTCTCTGCCCCTGCATAGGGAGGGAGCTCTACGGCCTCTGGAGAGGGGGAACCTGCCAGGATCCTGGCGGGGCTGGATGGATTCGCTGTCTCCAAGGAAACACCGTCACCTCGCAACGCAGTCACGTTAGGAGCTATTGTTACCAATCTCTTAAGCACATCAAACAAATTCCTGGGCTGATCGAGCTGGTATCAGTGAACTGTTTTTCCAGAAGGTGCCTAAAGATAGGTCGGTGATACCTGTAGCAAGCTATGTGATCATCCGGCTGGATCTCTGGTCTGCTCGCTCCAGCGACTTCACTTTCACCAGCTGCTTTCCCAGTTTTGCCCACTTGAAGTCCATATTTTCGTTGCCTAAAAGATCTCCTGCTTCACTGATGGCTTGTTAAATGCCTTGTTAATTGATCCAAGAACTTTGGACGAAAAGAAAATACTTAAAGAGGCTCATATTCTATGTAATGTTCAGGAAAGTTCTTTACGAGCACCTCTTCGCTCTGTTGGGCGTTCTTGCCTCATTTGAACGTGCTCAGCCACTTTAGGAAGATCTTCCAGGCTTCCTTCTTCGAGTTTGCAGCTGAGAATGAAAACAAGAGATTCTTCTCTTGGTGGGAACCAACAGGTCAGGTTTGTGTCTGTATTTATACTATATTTTTCTTAAAACATTAAAGCTGTAGGTTCTGAGAATCAGCCCAGTGAATTATATATTCAAAATGTGTTTGACTGATTTTTGTTTGGTTCACCCAGACGAAGCGCAGATGCTGGCAGGGTTCCAGGGTGCAATTGCAGCAGCCCAGTGTGGATACGGGCACTGGTTAGTCCCTGCTGAAGTTCACAGATGGCTTTTAAACTCCACCAGTAGCGATGGGACCCAGGTTTCAGTGGAAAGTTGTAATGGAGCTGTAAATCATGCCCTATTGATCTGCAACTCCCACACCACAGGCACAGCTCCTTCCTCACTTGAGCTCCTGGGCTCTGTACTGAAAAAAGAGGGGATAAAGAGATTAAAATCAATGCGGAAAAAGTACGCAATCCCCTCTGCCTGGGGATATTCAATCGGAAATGTCATATAGTCAAAACCTCTGTGGTTTAGGCTTCTACCTTTCAGCTTATCCTCCTTTTGCTTCACACTTCTCTTTCCTCTTCTGTTTGGTCATTACAAAGGCTGATCATTATAGGATCTTTCTGCACAAAAAGGTCTGTGCTTTCCCCAGCGGTGGCCAAAGGCTCCAAAACATTCTCTTATAAATTCTGCTGGCAAATTCCACTGTGCCAGTAAAGTAGAGGGGAATAATGGCAATTAGAGAATTTCAGCTCCGTGCAAAGGCATTTTGTGGTTCCAAATGTTGAGCTGACAGATCGTTACGTGAAATTTAACAAGGTGGTCATTCCACACAGGCTTCATTAAAACGTTATGTGCTAAGAACTGAGTTTATTACGGGGTGGGCGAGGACGGGGTATTAAGAGATTCATCAGGTCACTTGAGCGTATCATTTCTCTGTCTGCTAAGAATAAAGAAATTAATATCTAAATCAAACAAGATTGTAATTTGGGGCCTTTCTACTTCCCATTTTTCCTCCATCTATAAAATGAAAGGTATTGGTCCCCATCACAGCCTAATGGGCTTCAGATCTTTTACGGCAAATACATTCCTCATAAAGGCCATGAAAAATTATCTCTGTGCTATTTCAGAGGAATGACATATTTTACATGGTGTCAGCCTTTTCATCATAAACACTATTTTTCAGATCTTTACAACCTGCCCATAAAAATGTGCTTCTGACAAGAAATTCAGCAGCTTGCCCCAGCTCCGCAAGAAAGAAATGATTTTCCCACTTTATCCAGTTTTGACCAGTAATTTTGCCTTTGAATTGGGTAAATACAGGGTGGGCATCACTCTCAGCCATGGGTCTCTCACACCCACATACAACTCATGAAATGCTTCCCTGTATGTCCTACAGGTCCATGAAATATGAAATATGTAGGAACTGGGTAGAATCCAGCTCATCCTAGGTCTGCTTAATGACGGAAACAATCCCAATTATTCTCACTGCTGTAGGCCACCAGAGGCCCTGTTGTTCTGGGCACCACAGAAAGGCAGGAAAACAGAGTTTGCTCCAGAGAGTTTGTGCTTTAATCGAACAGAGCAGACAGACAAAGAGTAGGAAGAAAGGAAATAATATTACCCCTCCTCCTTTTATACAGAAATAACTGAGATGCTCAGACTGTGAAATCCTGGCACTGTGGTAGCAGAAATTCTGTTCCTGTGCCCAGGGTCAGCATTCACAGAGGATTCCCAGCCACTGACTTCATTAAGACCAGACTGAATGAACAGTCTGGCTTTATGCGTTTACTGGCTGAGTTTCTGAGCTGACATTTTGTTAATCGTCCTTAAAGAATACTGTCTTGGGGTGACTCTATCATGTGTATCCCCTATCATGCTCTATGCCCAAAAAGTAATATTGTGCCTTTTCTGTGCCTTTAAACTGAGCTTGAAGAAAAAAAAAAAAACCAAACAAACTTTCCAAAGCAGCTTGTCAAGGACCCCAAGACAAATACTTAAAAGATATTTCTCTATTACAACATTTTTCTGATTCAGGGATAAATCAGCTTGTTGGTATAATTTTATGTTCTTTATGCAAAATCCTTTTTTTTTGGTGTTAACTTGATACATCTTGGTGATACCAAACCATTAGGCCAATGTCACCAGTAAAATCAGACCTAAACATGTAACAACACTTCAGCACCAGCAGAAAGTTAACTTCTATATTGATCTTACCTGGTTTGACCATATCCAGGAATCCAGGGCATTCATGTTGGATGAGTCAGTTAGAAAGAGAGAATTTCTTGGGATATTTCAGTGGTCTGACGTGCATGGCCCTAGAAAAGAAACACACTTTTAAGGCACAAATGCTCATCTGTGCCTCGGCAGATAAACAGGCACGCTCACACAAACTAAGTGGTTATTTTGCTGAGTTGCCCAGGCAACACATTTCTTTTTGTCCTTCCCATTCAGGATTGCAGGAGAGTATTTGACTCCCACTGGTAGGACTTGGAGAGCATTCCCAGAGAAAAGCCAAGGACAACAGAATAAAGCCTTGGACAGGAGGAGGGCAGAGCGAGCGAAACATTTCATCGGGGTCACCAGACAAAAAGGAATCAACAACTAGCTGCATAAATAATTGAAGTGAAAACTATATATGGCTGCTTTGCTAAGGTGTTACAAACCCATGGATTCCAAGAGGGTTGGAGGGGCTGTAACCAAGCAACAGGCACTGAAATTTGGTTCTCTCTTTTGGAAAAAAAATGGGCTTGCAAGCCATAATGACAATGTCTGGCACTGAAGATTGAGCCTTTCCTTGATTTAATAGTCTTTGGACGAAGCTATAAGAACAGATGTTTATGGAATGAAGAATGGTATTTTTATTTGGTTTGGGAGAGGCCTATTCCAGTATCAAATCTGCCTTTTCTAACAAAATGAAGGTCAACAGTTTCTGGATGAATTAGACTTTTTCTGATGCTGAGGAAAGACCAAAAAAAAATAATATTTCAAGATTTTTTTCTCTCAAAACTTTCTTTTCAAAAGAAATAATGGACATGACTCACTGTCTCCTCATTTGCCTGTATGAAAGAGAAAACATAATTGTATCCCAAGTGGAGCTGGTGGCACACAACACCCCTGACTGATGATTTTTCCCATCATATCCCTCACTGAGATGAGGTATATTTCCCCTTTTACCTTAAAACATGGCTTTTATATTGAATGAAGTCATTGCATCCCAAACCCACAGATGCACATAAGACCACGATTAACCTTGTAGCCCTCAGGAGTAAAGCCGTGGAATTCAGCTGGAGCAGAACCAAACTCGTGTGTGAATGTGGAAAAAATCCCAAAGGCACCTGCCAGGTCCCTGCCAGATCCCTCCCAAGAGGCTGAACCTCACACAGGTCATGGTTTGGAGCTCACTGAAGCTGAGTGACAAACTGCATCCATTTTAATGAGCTTCCTGTCACTCTCCACTTCCCCAACTGCCATTCCTGCCTAATCCTCAAAATTTAAATCATCTTACCCAAAGCTGCCAAAACAAACAAATCAGGCATTTGATGGAACCACCCAGAGATGGAACCTCCAGTGTGAGGTCAGTCTCATTTCCTCCATCCACATCTTTATCATGAACCTCATGTTTCATCTTTTCACGAGTTAATTGTTAATAATTCCCAGTGGAATACAAGATTCATTAAGTACTTCCTAATTTATCAAACATAAGTCTCATCAGGTAATTTTAATCATATGAAAATCATTCTAAATTCATTTTGATAGACAATTTCCTGTTGCAGCCTAGTAAGCCTCCTTTCCCCCTGTGTCGCTGGAAGCAGCATCTCTGGTTATTCTCCTCTCTAACTTCCATTGCTGTGGATGCCATTACGCTTCCATCTTTTTTTCTGTATTTATTTATGAATCTGCTGCCAGCTGCTAAAGATTTCTGTTTCCTTTGGTTTTTTGCCTTTTTTTTTGGAATTGATTACCTGAAATTTATTGAAAAAATTCGTTCATTTCATCCATCAAAACCCCGCCTTCCTGAAAATCAGATCTTGCAAATCCGGGAATACTTGGGAGCCACCAGAGCACTTCTTTACTAAAGTGGCTTTGCCAGGTTGTCATGAGACATTTGAGACAAATAGACATAATCTCTTTAAGTATGGGATGGGAAAATAACTGGATTGCTGGGCCAAGGTGGTAAAAACTACCCAGCTCTACACGAGCTAAGAAAGGAGGGAAAGGACAGGAAAACATGGAAAAACAATGCAGTTGAATGACAAACATAATTCAGTTGTTTAAAATTCAGAGCTGCCTGTCCCCATTCCAATCAAAGAAGGAACTGAGAACTCTGAACGTGTATTTACAGGCAGAACTTGTTCCTGACATCTCCGATTTTTTTATCCCTATTCTTTCCCCGAGTCTTATTGCCAAAAAAAATTAAGTTCAAATGAATGCCTTGTTATTCACTGTCTGCAAGGATAATAAAGATGTTCTCTAGCTGAAAGCAGAAAGCAGGGCCTCCTGTGATCATGGGGAAAAGAAGAGAGGAGCATTAAGAGAAGAATCAACTGGTTTTATTAAAGGTGTTGTGTTCGTGCAGCTTTTGTCAGGAAATCCAAATAATTTGCTCCCGCTTGCTTTTCATTTGGAGAAAATGGCAGCCTTGTGTTACATAAAAAAAGAATGAGCCTTGCTTCTCTCCAGTGCTTCTTTCATAGGCAGGAGACAGACACGCTGTAGCTGTCCACAATTCCTGCATTTAAAGTTAGGAGCTGGCACAGCCTGCCAAAAGAAATTAAATGTAATGAAAATGTGTTCCTGCTCAAAGTCAGAGACTGCATTTGCTGTATCACATCGTTGTGTCCTGAGGGCTACACGCCGCTCTCCTCCCAGCAGTGCTGGGGGTACTGAACCATTCCTGGCGTGGATTTTCCATCGCTTTGTCCCGCAGCCGGGGAGTTGTACTTGCTAAGCAGGGGATTTCTCAGCAACGAGCATTTTACATTCACCGGGCACAGCTATAAATATCTATTTTAAATCAGGTCTACTGACTTCAGTGGAGAAGGGATTCTGGACTCGGATGCATTCAAAAGACAAGACCTTAAAGCATCTTCATCTGAATGATTTACCTCGCCCTTACTCTCCACACCACTGGCCTTCCACACAAGTTCTGGCACTGCAGGACACCAAAGCTGCTGCTGGGACTTCCCAGAGCCCAGTTTGTAATCCCTGATAAGGGCAGGGCTCCATCCATATGCATCAGGTTTTCCTGCCAGCGGCTTGGTTTCAATCAGGGCCCAGTGAAGACAAACCACGGGCTGGAAGAGGAATGACTTCATCCAGTGCCTCGCTCTGCTTCAGCTCTCTTCAGCCAAAATCCCCCCTGCAGCCAAATCTGTGTTTTTCAGAGGTTTATTCCCCACCTCACGTTTTTACTTTAACAGAGATGAGGTGATAGGAGAAGCAGCTTTTCCTTAAGGGAAAATAAAAAGGATTAAAGCCCATACACTTCACATCCATCCCAATCGGACTTCAAAGAGGCTCTAGGCCCAGTGCCGGCCTAAAGGGGCTATGAAGGTGCTGTTAAACTACTTTACGGCACAATATTCTCCAGTCACAGGCCTGCCAGGTCACCGAACCAGTCTCGACCATTAACTACACCATCTTTCAGCTGCTTCACTTCGCTGCCAGCTCCATGCTGTATTCCCAGTTGGGAAATTAGAATTTTCTTTTTGCCTCGCACTGGGAGAAGAAGAGAGCCCTGTTTTCATTTATTAAATGACTGAGTAACCAGGTGTTCTTGTCTTGATTAAGGCAGTTTAATATTTCCGCTGATACCTGTACTTTAAAGTCTCCTTTCAGACCTCATATTTTTTGCAGTTGAGTTGTGAAAGATCAGCAGCTGAGCTTCAGTCGTGTTCCTCCTCATTTTTCATGCTGCCTTCACTGTTTTGGAGAGCTGCTGAATACAAAATGAAGCTGCAAGAGCGTGTTTGCTCTACAGCCAGCAAGGCATGAAGCCCTTTTTTCTCCAGCTGTGGAGTACAGCCAGAGCATTGCTAACAGTGTCGCTGGGGATGTGACTCAAAGGGTGACATTTCGTACTCCCTTGTGTGACACCAGATGATTAATGCTCCCAGCAAAACACGGGCTGGTTTAAGTAAACAAAATTAAATATATTTCTGTGATTATAGGAATCGTGTTACATCTCTGAGGGAGCATCAGCTGCTGCTCCCAAATGCTGCAGATTTGTCAGCTTGTTTTGAAATGCTCCGGTTGCTCGCTGGAGTTTCCTGCCGCATAAACCCAGGGGCACTTTGGCCCAGCCAGGCCAGTGGGTGACTGGCCCAGCAGTTTGGGGCACGGCCTGTTCTGCACATCAGCCTTAATCTTGTTTTGCAGCCAGCAATTCACAGCATCATATCGTTCCCATTTGCAGCATTAGGAGACACCACGGGAGCCTAAGAGAGCAGGAGCCCGGAGCCAAACCTGTGGGATTCCTGCCACCAGGGCATCCGACCAGCTGTCCCTGCTGGCCGCTCACCGTGAGGGTCACCCCTCCGTTCCGTGCTGTTTTCTGTGGAACGAATCCCTTGGGATGCAGCCAAAAGGGCAGGGCAGAGCCCGGTTCCGAGCCCTGGCTGTGCTCCAGCTGCACCCTGGAGTAAAACCCCACGTCCGCCTCCCCTTCCCTCTGCAGTGCCCCGCCACGGGAAGGAAATGCAGGCAGGCAAAGCCCTGGATTGTACCAAATTCCAGTCAGGGATTGCAGGGGCTGGGGTAGGACAGAAAGGAAACCATCCTCACAGCAGAGGCTGAGCCACCACCTCCCTTTGGATCTCAGATGTGACCAGCTGGGAAAGAGCATTTCCCTTTGCCCCACTGAAGCAAAATTTTAACCTGCGAGGTTCTGGTTAAGTTCTGAGATTGAGAACTGGAATAAATACTGATTTTATCTGCTCTGCCAGCTGTGTTGTGTAGGAATGAGTCTTAACTGCTGTGTCTGTGCAGGTTTAGATAGTGTTACAGCAGCTGAAGTCACCATTGCCATGACACACAAAAGCACAAGGCTGTCACAGATACCCCTTGGTTTATCAGATGGTGTCTTCAGATGTCTGTGCTGAATGTGAACACACTTGCAAAATTAACACTCCCCAAGCTCTAGTAAAAAAAAGCTTTGTACAGAAACCCTAAAAAATAAGCTGGGCTTTGCAGCACTGAGGGAGATAGAAATGCAAAACAACCCTTCCACTTGAAAACCTTTCTCTATGGAATCATCAGGATGCATTTCCTGGGAAAACAGCAAAGACTTTGATCTGCCTTGTTCCTGAATGCTGTTCAGATTATCATGCTTACCATGAAGGGTGGAAAGCAGGCTGCCAGCTGGTTAAGGGCCCTTCTGAAAAACAGCCTTCTATGTTGCTTTTTGGAAGTCACTTGTCACGGAACTATCAAAATATAATCTCTGCACTCTTGTCATCCATAGGAGGAAGCGTATTTTAAGCGAGTGTTATCAAGGCTAAGAGAGCCTGAATTAACTTGTGTTCAAGATACTCAGTGCACTGCCAGTAAATCTACTAGGAAGTTGTTCTATCTAGAAAATACAGAGTAATACCAAAGCAGCCTATCAGGAGAGCTCTGCCAGCTCCTCCCGTGGGGATCATGGCTCCTCTTCAGGGCCCTCGGTGTTGCCAGTGGCTGGGGGGCTTTGCCACTGCCCATGGTGTTAAACACTGATACCCTTTCATTTCCCCAGGGCCCCCTGCCTTCATCTGTCTGCTCCTGTTAACTTTGTGGATTCCCTGTGCAGCGGTTGCAGGCAGAGGAATGTGCTGCCATCAGTTTCAAGAGGCCAGAATTCATCATTTAACTTGGGGCACTGAAAGAGAAGGACCCAGCCAAGGCAGTGACTGAGAAAGGGAGAGGGGAAACAACGTTTTTATTCCCTTACAGGCATCCTGCACCAAGGAAAAGTCCTCCAGGCTCTAAACAAAGAGGCATAGAGTGGCTTCATTATTTCGTACTGCATTATCTCATGGTTTCATGCAATAATAACTTAGGTTTTGCTTACTTTTAATAGCAAAATAGTAACAGGATTTGTGGTTCCCATGATACACACACATTTAATGAGTGCATGTGTACACAGACACAATGCAATTTTCTAAATTCCACATCTTGCATGCTTACAGTCTTCACCTTTTCTTTTTTTAGAAACGCTGTGATTAGAAGCCCTTTTCATGTTTTTAGGTAAGTGGCCTAAAGTAATTTCTGCAAATTGGGCAAAAATTGATTTTTCCTAATCACAAAAAATCCCAGGTATGTCAGTTCCCACCCAGTTCTTTGAACTCAGGCTTCAGGGCATAGCCTGAGAGAAACCTGCACAGGGTCCACAACTGACTGAAAGTAATGGCAGTCTTTTCATGATGGACCACGAGGGGATTTGGAACAGCATGCAGATGACAATGTAGCTTTTCCTGATGATGCTCTTTGCTCTGACTTCTTTGGACACTACAAGATGGTCTGCTTGATTTAAGCATTTAAGGTTATGGAACTAGACATTCCCTAATTTCTGTTCGGAGCTAACTGCATTTCTCCCTCAGGATGCTGTGCTTGGATGTGCTCATCAGAGCCGGTGACATCCCTGCCTTCTGTAAAGCTGACACAAGGCTGTTCTACTCACAGTTCCAAACTCTCTGTCCCACATGTGTTGAGATTCAAAAGCTCAGTAATTAAGACATCAGCAGCTCATAACAATTCTGTCTATAGGTGTATACTCATTAAATGTGGAATGACACTGGAAAAGAAATGAATTAAAATCATTTCTAACAGCCTGTTTCACCTTGCTGCCCATGACACTGCAGCAGTAAGACTGGCTCTGAAGTACTGGGATGATTCACAAATGATTTCTGATCAAAAAATCTGAAGGGAACTTATAAACTGGAGCACACTGTCTCTGTTTTTCTTTTTGTATAGACCGAGGAGAAAATTCTGTGAAGGAAAAATCAGGGGAGACAGGTGTAAACCAGGCAGCAGCAGCAAATCTGGCCTTTTTTACCTGTCTGGCTTTTGCTGAGGGCTTTAATAGAAACACAGAATCACAGAATGGTTTGGGTTGGAAGAGACCTTGAAGCTCATCTCGTTCCAAGTGCGCTGCCAAAAGCAGCTCAGCTGATGAAGACATATCCTTGGTTTGGAGTTGGCAGGAGACTTTTACACGGACAGACTGTCACTACACACTGGTGACTCCAAGCTGCAGCCTGACCGAAGGAGAACATTTCCCAGCAGAGCCAAAGAATTTTGAGACGAGTATTCGTCTTGTAATAAACTTCAGAAATGTTATTATTTTTGTGTCAGGCTATGCTGACTTTTTGGCTACTGCCTTCAGAAACATGCACTTACAAAATACATTGACAAAGATAAAAGCCTCAAATAAACAGGCTTTTTGTGTTACCCTGCTGGTGACCAGTGAGATTTGGCATTGCCCAGAGCATGATCCTTACAGGCCTCAGGGCAAGAGGGATTTCCTGATATCTTTCCTTTTTTAATAATGTTTTAACACGTTTCATTCACTCTGCTCAGGCACTGCTATCACCCCATTACCACCTGCAAGGATTCCAGGCTGGGTTTAAAACTTGACTTTTAACAAATACCTGTAAATAGAGTAAAAAAATATGACTGGGTTCAAACTTTTTTGGTAGCATTAGAGGGGATGGTTGAAGCTCATCTTTTTCCATGGGCAATTTCAATGCCTTAATGAGAACGTTACAGACATGATTTAGGCACAATCCAGATTTCCCCTGTATCTTTTCCCTTCCTTACTTAAAAGCACTTCTACACAAATACAGAATCGTTTTTCTGTAGGAATTTTCCCTCCATTTGTCCAAAAAGATCACTCTTCCACAGGGAGGATGTGTGTTTATGAGAGAGACTGTAAAACAACTTGTTATCAGTAAAGCCTGGGTCATATCTCAGACATCATTTCTATTGTGATTCGGTGTGGCTGAAAAGATAAAAACCCAGGGAATGGGCTCAATTCCTGAGCTGCAGGAACAATTCCAATTCTTTCCTCAGGCAGCTCCTAGCAGACCTAGAATTTTACAATCAATACCTGTATCTGGGCTCATACATTTATCTTTTCCACCCTTCCCCATTACCTGCCTGCCAGAGTGACCGAATGAGCCTGATATCCTTCATCAGCCTCTCAGCCCTGACTACTGCACTGTGCTATTGTCTGTAAACTGCAATTTCAGCTGCATTTTAATCCCTTACTTCTGCCTATCTTTTCATTCAGTTTGCCTAATGCCTCAAGCAACCGGCCCATGACTTGGGCTTCTAATTAGTGCTGTAAAATGTAAAAATCTTCCTGTGGATGCTGTTGCAAGGCAGTGCTGTATAAAAAAGAACGTCACTTGAGAAGCCCTTGTGGAGGGGGATGACAGATACAGAGTGTTAATGAGTTTCAAAGTATCAACGATGTGCATTGAGGATGGTTTCTCATGTGGAACTTCGTTTCAAGGCCCTTACACAGCCCAGCTGGAAGCCCAAGACGCTGCTGAAGCAGTTAACAGAGGTCCCGGTGAGCAGCCGGAGCCTTCCCTCTGTCTGGACCCCTGAAACTGCAGCAGCTTGATCCAAACCCCTTGGGAACTCCAGACAGTTTCCCAAGATAAATTAATCCACAGTTCCTCCCCAGCTGTGCCAGGAGATGCAGAGCAGCTCACGAGGGAAGTCAACTCCTTGCTGGTATTATCTGAGTTACTAAGGCTTTCCTCCTACCCTAAGGTTTGGGGGTAGCTCATCCACCTCTTTCTAATCCATATATTCCTATTTTCCACTGCAGGGACAAAAGCAAGGATTGCCCAATAAAAAGGACAGAAACAACTCAAGAACGAGCTTGTAAACACCACTTTTGGAGTAGGCCTTGTGGTCATTTTAAGAAAATCCTTATAGGAACGATATTGCCTCCTTCCCATGCAGGGAGAACCCCTGGCAGTGGTGGCACCTCACTGTGCCAGGGGAGAACATGCTGGGAATCTACTCATGCAGATTCAGGAATTCCAGCGACTGTGTAGAGAGGGAGAGGGGGAAGTTTAAGAGGCAATCAGAAGAGAACAGCAGAATAGGGCCAGCACATCAATAACTCAACCCCAGTTACTTCTCTCTTGTAGAAAAGAAATTGTAGGTCCTGTTGCAACAGTGACTCTGAAATAACCCCAGTACAGCTCCAGGGCTTTCCATGGAGACAGGTTAAAGAACAACCCATTTCTGTTATTTCACCCCACACCAAGCACACCAGGCATCGTGCAGGACAAAAATTCCCCTGGGAGCAATGAACTCCCTCCAGCAATCCCTTAGCAAGAATCAGAGTGGTGTTTGCAACACAAAGCAGTTATCTGGGGGTTTGTTCCCCCACCTGTGATTATGAATCCCAGGAACCTGGGGCCGGCTATGCTCCAAACTCAGCATCTCTCATTGACTGCACTGAGATCTACCTGTACTTGAGCCCTATTCAGGACACCCAGCTTTGCAACACTCCCACAGGATTCCTGTCAGAAGGAAAGTCCTTCTCAGCTCCTTAGGATAGAGTGACATCTTGTGGTTTCTTCTTTTGTCCACCACTGACAAATCAAGATCAGCCAAAAGAGCCTTGACTAAGTTTGGGTTTGTCTCTGGTATAACACCAAGATCTTATTTCTTTGAGGACTCTAACGTCCTTGATTCCCAGCCACCGATACGAAAGTTTACTCTGCCACTATCAAGGCTTGTGGACGGAGAATGAAAATTCGTGTTTGGAACAGCAACAAACCCCTTCTAATTCACACACGGCACATTTTGGTTGAATACAGACTCTACAAAAACCCTCAGGTGCTCAAGGTCACGTCCAAGTGGGATCCTAGCAGTCAAATAAATCAGCCTTCAGCAGCAGCACCACGACTGAAGGGATTCTTAAGGAAAATCTCTCCAACTGCAGCTCTGAAAAGCGTTCCCACCTGGACTCCAGGACATGTGTGCAAGGAAGAGAAGATGATCCCATCAAGCAACTGCATCTCAGGCTTCAACTCCAGCTGCATCCCAGCAGGACCTCAGCCGTGTCACACCATGGGTCACTCAATCAGCACAGTTAGAAAAGTTTCAGTGATTTATTTTCTGATAGAGCCTCCAAGACAAAGCAGTTTTAAATTTAAGACTACAGACCTAAGCTCATAGATGAGCTACAACTGACAAATTCCCCCTACCAAAAAAAAAAAGGCAAAAAACCACAAAATTATTTTGCTAGTTTTGTAGTGAAAAAAGCAGTAGCACCTTTGAAAGGAACATGATACAAAATCTGGAGTAAAAACCATAATGGAACAGTATTGAAATACCTATTAACTGGCAACAATACTTGAGATATTATTACTACTGAAAACTATGGAAATAAATCAATTCCTGTTGTTGTAAACCAGGTAATGCTCAATTTTCAAGAAACAGAAAAAGGCTATTTTGCATCTGTAATGCCTGGGAGAGCAGCAAATGAAATTACAAGTGTTTGCATTTCTGTTCCTGCTGGTTCTATCTGCCCACTCAGGCAGTTCTGGGAATTTGATTTGGAATTTGTGATTCTGCATCATTCCATTGTACCTTTGGTCAAACCAGCTGCTGGGGAATTCTGTGCACTTGCCTGATATCCTCTACAAGCACTTCCGCCTGGCAGCTGTCCTTCCAAAATTCCAAGCTTTAGCTCAAATCTGTCTTCAGCCCTTCCCTTAGTAAGGAGCATCTACACTGCAAGGAACTGCAGAGAAAAGACAAAATTGCTCAGGAAGAACTTTTGATGGACTGAAAATAAACACGACTGAGGGCTCCTCATGTTCCAAGTCAAGAGTGAACACCACAAAAATCAGCCTGAAAAAAATGTTAAAAATGTTTAAAAGCTTAAAAATCGGGCTCCCTTAAGATTAAACCTACAGGAGATCCTCAGCACGTGGTCACTTTTTACCGACATGAGGGGATGCCCACAGATTTTATATACTTAAATGTGAAGAACCAGACCTTGTGCAACCCACATCAAAGCTCATTTCACCTGCAGTGAGACAGTTCTTGTCTTGGTAAAATTAGCCCGTTCCTTCTGAGCAGCACTCCCTCTTTCCCCTCCCAAGTATAATATTTTTAGCTACATAGAACTAAAATTACCATTTTCATCTAAATTTGAATACAAAGGCTGTCTTACCAAGTCCAGACTATAATACAGAAAGGTAATAAGCACCAGCAACACGCTTAGGAACCCCATTTGTGAAACAATTCAAGGAGACAGGGCTAGAAATGTGTTCAAAAGCCCTTTCTCCAAGGGAGCATTCCCAGCCTCCACAGACAGCATCCCTCACGTCCCAGTTTGACCTGCAGGAGTTGCACCAGCAGTAGAAAAAGAGTGAACAACGTGTCAGATTTTGGAAGTTCTCCTTGCATGAATAACGTTGGGAGCAATATCTCTGCTCTTCTGAAGTGAGTGAATGCCAGGGAAGCCTGTAACTGTACTTCAGCCAAAGTGCATTTGTTCCCGTAGAATTCCAAAGATAAAACTCCTATTGACTGAGAAAAACCCATTTATTACCCAAAGGTTTGTATTTATGATCTGTTTCAAAGGAGCTCCTCCCTCCTTTTCTCCTGTTCTCTCACCTTTTTAATAACCTCTGTTCTTTTTGTATTTTGCACAATGAGGGAGGAAATAATTATACGGCTCTCTGCTGACAGTGGGTGCTGCTCCTCCTCTTCCAAATGGAAACAGCAACTAATTCCCCTGCTAATATTTACTTGTGCTCCGTGTCATGCTCCTCTGTCAGTCTACTCTCAAGAAAAAGTTAGGATGATGTTGTTCCTTTAGACATTTATTTATGAACAGAACATTTTTAGACACTTAAAATTAAGTTGGGGTGGGTTTTTTTTGAGAAAGAACATTCTAGAGCCCTGAAATGAGTAGAAGTGCTGTGGGGGAGAAAAAATATGTCCACACGAATGCCATTACTACTGAACTCTTTTACTTCAGTCACACACAGAGCTTTCTACACTGACAGGTCTCAAATATTCATGCGATCAGATTTTATTGGCATCAACACTTAGGGGAGGTCAGTGGCAGAGTCACATGCAGGAGCATCCAGAAAAGCAGCACTTGAGAATCACGTGGGAGAGTTCACACAAAGTCTACCACAGTCAGAGAATCAAATCCACTCGGCTTAATTTGTTCCATTTTCTCTGATCAAGCAGTGCATCACAGGCTGTGCCCTGCTCTGCCAGGGACAGGATGAGATCACAGTGTCCACATGTGCTTCTTCAGCTCTAGAAACGCCCACCGAGCTTTGCCATTTGCATTATTCAGAGCTGCACACATTCTGCTCCTGTCTCATTGATCAAGTCAGTCTTTGGACTGTAAAAAAATTACAAATAATGGATTTGCAGTTTTCTGCTTTACAACTCACTAGAACAAGAAACAGTTGTTGACATGTACACAACTTTATTTTAAGGACACAGCAATCACAATGACAGAAACAGAACCATTACTTTAATACTGTAAGCTTTCCTCTGGGAACTGACTTGCACGCAGTTAGATCCGAAAGCATTTTGAAACAGTATCCTGGGGGAAAACACAGCAAACCTTAAATATATTAACTTCAAACTTTATGTGCTTATCTCCTCCTTTTGGTAGCTGGTGGCAGTTAAAGCTTTTCAAAGTCATGGCCACTTGAATTCATTGCCTCAGGGTGCATTACCCTTCCCATGAATAACACGGTACCTATGGAGAAAGTGGGAAAGGAGGAAGGACAGAGATGATGTCAGAACCAGAATGAGAGACGTTTCAAGATGATGAATACCAACAATAACCTCTACAGCAGTGCTGTATGATTCTTATAGCATCAAATGTCTCGAAGTTGGTACCAGGAAACAGCTCAAGAGCCCTGTTTGAAGGCAGCAACCAAACCTGAGCACTTGGGCTTGTCTGGAGAAGAAGGGCAACCAAGAGGATTTTTTCAAAAGGTTTCCAGCCTCAGATTTCTGGATTAGTAAGAAGCTTTGAGGCTTTAGCTGCAGTTGTTGGCAACTCCTCTTTCTACATGCAACAACAAGGCCTGTGCAGTGTTAAGAACTGCCCCAAAGTGACCAAGCTCTACTCTGCCCTCATTTGAACGTTTCTTTTTGGGGAGACTTTTGGATATTGAGTGGCAACAAAGGAGAGACACCCTCCTCCAGATATATTTTCTGCCTAATGTGTCTACTACAACAGTAAGAATACTCAATTTGTTATGGTTAAAAACCCCGTAAGACTTGGTATCCTGCCTTGCTGGCTCAGTTTCAGCTGGGATGGAGTTTACTCTCTGTAGCTTGTTCAGTGCTGTGCTTTGAATGAAGTCCCACACGTGACTCTACCCAACCAGACTAAGCATCACTGCCACCTCAATGGTTTAGTAAGCACTGATCCTGCGGTGGGATCACAAACACAGACCCATAAAAAGCTCTGTGGGTGCACAGCAATGTTTCATCACTCAGTCACATCCACATCATTACAGCAAATTACAAATATGACACTAAGGAATTACTTAATCCTTGTCCCTTTTGCTGGTGAGTGCTGTTCTCATCCCTCACCTGCCACAGAGCACTTGCAGAGCACAACAGAATTGTTCACAGCTGTAATGGCCCTCCATTATGCAAATCATTTGGTACTGGGAACATATTTCACTGGTCTGACTGCAGCCAAGCTCTCGGGGAATGCAGTGAATACGGATACCCAGGGCAGTAACACCCTGTTCTCACAACAAAAATGGTGATTTTTTCTGTTCTGTGAACGTTTTTCAGGCTTATGTCAGATTTTGGTGTTTTATTTGGAGAAATATTCGGGGACATGGAAAAGGTGAGTCTTTCAATACTGGGTATTTTAAAACAAACTAAGGAAATTTTATAATACGAGTCCCAGTCCACTGGTCAAAACATGCAATTTTCCTTTGACTACTTGAGGATGTGCTGTGAAAAACTCAGAGAAGTCTGCAATATTCTCACCTGTTCTTCTGTTTCTGACCAAAAAGAAGAAGGGATGGTCCACTATAACCTGGGGATAGAGCACTGCCATTCTGCTGATGGCAATCATTCCTAGAGGGAAGAGAACACAGGCAACTTGTTAACAGCTCTGCCCATTCTCCTGCTCTCAGCAGAGACATTTGTGCAGCCACTGAAGTCCCACACTCAACCCCAAAAAATAGCAGGAAAATATTAACTGAAAAGGAAAGAGACCTGCAGAGTAATTGCCTATTCTGGCTTTAAGAATGATTAACAATGCAGAGTGCTGCAATTTCCCAGGCTGAGGGAGCAGCATATAAATTTTAAGATCCAGAACCTTCAGAGGAGTTATGACTCCTGCTCACTCACAGAGGGAGAGTGCACTGCATTAACCAGCACTGCTGACCTGTTTTACACAGCTCCCAGCCTGCAGTGGAGAGGGAAAGGGAACCCTTAACTAGGGAATATGCAAAAATTAAACGGGCTGATCCTGCAGCTTTTGGGTGGAGTTTTTAAATAATGCAGAGGCTGAAGGTAAAATTAACTGTGAATCAGGCAGAATTTGGCCCTCTGTTATTTTTACTTGGAGATGCATGGATTTCTCCAGGATATTATTACTAATTCCTAGTGTTTCATTTACTTCTAAATTTTCACTCCACTGTTCATAAAGACTGGAGCATGCCAGTAATCTCTGTCCATGTTCATGGAACAATTCCACCCAGACCTGGCAAGTAATTCCTCCTTTCCTCAAAGACCGGTGGATGCAATTAGAAGTCACCTAATGACACATATTGGCAACAAATGTAACTTATTTTCATGTGACAATCATGTAAACCAAGCACCTGCCCCCAGCAGTAACAGGGGACAGCTCCGGTTGTGAATTCAACACTTCCCATCTTGTGTCTATAAATACGAGCTTATTAAAACGTGGCTGCAGCAAGCCTCATCTCCTTCTAACTCTCCTGGATCAAATGCCTCTGACCATCTCAATTAGCAGGTGAAAAATGATGAATGCTCAAGTTCCATAAAGGAAACAAATTGCAGTCTGTACTCTGCCGACAGAAAGAACATAAAGACCAGGTTTTTGAGAGGATGCTCAAAATGCTTTGTAAAACACGTTACAAAGATGCCAACACTTCTGATTTGCAGAATTCTCTTCTGCGAGCCGCACGCTTGCTATGCTGTGTCTCCATGCTACCTGTGCTACTTAGCTTTCCTGGCTGTACAGCAAATCAGTTGTAAAAAATTAATTAGCACAGAATAACCAGACATTTGATTTAATTCTGCTTTTCAGTCAGGTACCTGAGGCAGCAGCAGCTTCTGATCCTTCCTCATTAACTTCTAGAAACGCCTTGTGAAATGCCTTTGCAAGGTAAAGTTCCTTGTTATCTGCAGAGGGAAAGGGAACATATTTCAAGTGGCTCAACAATAAGATTGAAGCATTTAAAAAACCCACCCCAAACACTGCCAAAACCCCAACACTATTATCCACCTTCTACAGCAGGTAGGGAAGGAGAAAAGCTTTCTTGCATTAAAACACCTTCTGCCAATACCTTTTAACAGCCCCATTTACCTCACTCAAATCTGTAGTGCTCTCCTGCACCATGGATATTAAAACAGCTCAGGACTGCCCAGAGCACCAGTATAGCAGAAAGGGTAAAAACAGCCCTTGGACACAAGATTTTAAATACAATTAGTGGGAAAAAAGATTATGACATTACAGGCAAATACTTAAGACATTAAAAAAATATTAATTTCTGTACTAGGTACAACACAGACTTCCTCCAGGAAAACGAGGTCTTTTCTTTCTTCTATTATATTTACAAGAAGCTGAAGATAAATATTCATTGCAAAAACCACCACAGAGCTAGTTTTTTTTCAATCTTGTTTGTTTTCCATCCTTCTTTGTCAGTATTTTAATTCCAGTCCAAGCCTGCTCCTGCTGCAGTCAGTGAATGTTTCACTGCTTTTTGTCGGATGCTGAAGGATCAGCTCCACTGGAATACTCAGAGGCTGTAACGCCAAAGAAAGCCAAAGCCACGAGGAGCAGCAGTTGGAAAAGTCTTTCCCCAGCAGATCTCATTTGCTGCTCTGTACACTGAGCACTGAATTAAACCTCCCAGTTCAGCTGCTGCACTTCAGTCACACCAACAAAAACCCCAAATCATCTCCTCTGGGTCTGTGTGTAATAAAACATAGACGAGGCTGCTAAAACATGTACCAGGTTCTAGATTTCAGTCCCCTTCAGTAAAGCTGGGATCAAGTTTCCGCCCTGTTCCTTTAAAACATGGGACATGCAGCACCCACTTGTCTTTAACATACATTTGTATGTTCAATGACAAGGAAATGCCCACTTAGCCTAATCACGTATTTCCATCAATTCTTTATTTCCCCAGCACTGAAGCCTGATCCTGTGCCCTGTAATATTCCCAGAAATATTCCACATTTTCGCTCACAATGCTTTATTTTGCATAGTTTGCTGGTGCTTATGGCACTCCAAGGTGTGTTCCTGATGAGAAACAGCACCTCAGAAGACTCCACCTGATGAGCTGAGAGCCCCTAATTCTGACAGCACAAACACTGCTAATATTTGCCATCAGGTACAAAAGTTTGTCCACTTGTGAATGCTTTCAGGATCTGAGTATTAAAACCAACATTTTAAGTTGACAGGAACACAACAAGTGCCACTGCAGATGAGACCAGTACACCCAGTCAGTCCAGCTCACTGCAGCAGCTATGGAATTGTTGCTTCAGAAGAAGATACAAAAAGCCCTACGGATGAAACCTGCAGCACAACAGACAAGAGAAAAATATCCTCTCACCCAGCACGTGCCTTCTACCCTAACCCAAGTTTCTATATAGAGAGTGCCTTTATTCAATGGAGTATAGAGAGTTCTGATTGCTCTGGAGCAATTTCATTTTTTTCAGTCCTGCCAGTCTCAAGGAACACCCAGCAAAGATCCCTGTGGTTAAGTTTTTCATGAGAAGCACTTTCTATTTGTTTTCCATTTGTTGCCTTTCACTTCATTGGATATCTTTGTCCTTGGATGTTGAAAAGAGCAATTCCACATCCCAAATTACCTTCTCTAGATGCTTCTCTTTATATTGCTACTATCACATCCTTCTCATTCATCTCTCCCTGCAGTGAATGAATCTATTTTCCTATGAAAACATAATGTTGTCCCTGAGAGTTCAGGCAGCCTTTTCTTTTATCCAGGTCGTGACTGTCACATCCCTGGCTGCAATGCTCCCATACCACACCCATCTCCTCGGGATAATCCATCTTCCCTTCTGGCTTTCACAGGGGACAAGGTGGGGCTCACCTGAGCATCTCCCATCACATTATTTCTCTCCAGGAGCTTCTTTGAATGTGGGTTTCCCTAAGAACCAACCTGACTCGGTTGTTAACATCTCAGGGAAGTCCCCTGGGGATTTGGTGCCAAAGTTTCGGCTTTGTGCAGGACCCAGGGCTGACCCGTGGGGGAGTGGGAGCGAGCTGGAGCTGCCCCCTAATGAACACGACTCCTCTGGCATCACACTTCATCTGTCACTACTCTCCATATGTCTGCAAACTCCCACTCAGCTGCCAACTGGCTGCTCTGCAAGTCTCATTTAAAAAAAAAATCATGTGGGTTTATTGGCTCTTCTTGCTTAGGCTGTCCCAGAAAAATTATACGGACGTCAGTCAAGACTTCCAAGAGCTATTTACTGGACTGATGCTCTTCTAACTACTCTGCATTGTGAAGGTAAGTCACTGAGATCTCTTCATTGCTCACTGTCACGCAGGTCACCTTGCATTAAAAGCAGCTGTTTTTAAGACTCTATAAACCAGCCAGAAATATTATAATCATTTGAAGGAGAAGGGGAGTTTTAGTATTGAAATTGGTTCAATGCTAAGTCTTGAGTGGCGGTAAAACACTCAAGCAGCAAATTTATGCGCTTTGTAAATGATAAAATCCCAAACAGCAGAAGATGTTTCGAGATTATTTTGGACACCTGATGGAATCAGATGCAAGTAAATACTGTCAAATTCTTTGCTGAAAGTGAGAGTCAGAACACAGGAGAGCTGACAGCCAAACAGGAATGTCCTCCTACTCACCTGCGGTAATTGTCAAAAAACTTAATTTCTGCAAGGGAGTAACATTTGAAAAGTGCACCTGGATTAACACTTTCTGTTTGGTTGCTCAGAATCCAGACACTCCAGAAAGCAAAGCTGGTCCTTCTGGTTCCATTTCCCAGATTGAGAGGAAAAGGCAAAAAATTCTGAATATTGAAAAATAATCCTGCAATTTGGTTTGTATCCACTAAAGCCACACAGAATTTTGCTGAGCTCACCAATCTGCCTGGATCTGATTACAGGATTAGGACTGCTCTTGAAATTGCAGGCGATTTCCCCTGACAGCAATGCCAAAGCAACAGGACAGGAGGAGGAGAGGATTTTTAAATGCAACCAAATTTCTCAAAAATCTCTTTAGATTTAGTTTGATTTATATCTTCCTAAATTAATTGTCCAGTTAAAGATTCTATTGAAATATCTGCATTTAAGTCTTCATGAAACGCCAAATTTTCCAGAGGGCTGACCCTGAAATGCACATAAACTTCCAACTTCCACTTCTCTGTTACCTGATCTCCCTTTAAGGTGTCTGTAAACCAGCTTTAAACAATTTGTCTTCATGACTTTTATTTTCCCTTCCTCCAACTGTATTTTACATTATGAAATTAGAAACAGGAAACATATTTTGTATTTTAATTACTTAAAACTTCATTTCCGCAGCATCAGCTGCGGAGCTTTCATTAAAGACATTACCTCAAAGCCATTTTTTCATTCTTAATTTACAAATAACCTTTCCATGCCCAGGTGGGACATCCTCTTTTCAGTGAAAAGCAGGGAAGTTACAGTAAAACCCATGAATTTTCTCTATACACTGCTCTCTGCTCGTGGAACAAGTAAATCTTTAAATGGCAGAGGAGTTAATTCAGTCATGCAGAATGTGGTATTTTGATTTTGTACAGTACAATTGTCAGAAATATAAAACTTTAAACAGATCATTAGTCCCATGGATTAAGACACAAGCACGTGATTCTTTCTGCCAACCTCTTGATAAACAGATGTCCCTGATATATAAATTAATTTTACATGGAATTAAATAAGAGCCAGGTGCTGCCTCTGTGGTTCCCTGTACATTTGCCATTCTCCTTAGTGCTTTTTCTCAAGTAAATAGTTTCCTATAAATAGACCAGAATTTAGTGGGAAGCTGACTTTTCTTTGAGCTGGCAGAGAAATTGAAGATGTTTTTCTTCAGAAAAATGCTATTTCTTTGAAAAGGGGTTTCTCATTTATTTCAACTCTTTTCATATTAGCTAAAGCTAGCTTTTCCCCACCTTCACTGGAAAAGTGGAAGTGGCAAACCAGTGGAATAAGCTGCATGATACACTATAAAGAGCATTTCAAACTTAGCAAAAATGAAAGGATCATCACAAACATTCCTCTGTGAATGTGGGAGGAAGGTTTGCCTTTGCCACCAGTGCTTAGACTAAGGCACACAGGTGTGCTTGTCCTGGGAACAGACAGTGAAGAACCCGGATTTCTCACTAGCTGAGGACCTACCTGCATGGCTGGGGAGTAACACATGGAGCTAAAAACCCCAAAAAACACACAGGTGGCAGTGTGCCACTCCAATACAGAGAAGCTGTGGCTGCCCCCGGATCCCTGGCAGTGCCCAAGGCCAGGGTGGACGGGGCTTGGAGCAACCTGGGATAGTGGAAGGTTGCACAACCCCAAGGCAGGGGTTGGAATGAGATGGTCTTCAAGGTCTCTTCCAACCCAAAGCATTCTGTGACTCCATGAACAGCTTTAGGAGATAGTAAAAGCATAAATATCTCATTTCCACCTGAATTTTTAAAGGTATTGGATATTTCAACTTCTGAAAATTAAGTGTTGACAACACATTGCAACGGGCAGGTGGCATTTACGACTAAATTGCTTTTATCTCCAAACTCTTCCTCCCTGCGCTCCTTCCAGGTATCGGGGGAGAGGAACCAATTGTGCAACAGCTTAATGCTCCTAATGCTGGGAACAGGCAGCACTGGAGACACAGGGTGACCCCCTTGGTGTGTGACTCCCATCTGCCACCAGGCACTGCAGCCACGAATGCTCCAGTGTGCACCCGCCTCTTGCAGGGGATCACACTTCATCCGCATTTCTAATGAGACCCAGTTCTGAAACACTCAGAGTGAACTTTCCCTGGTGAAAAATGTATTTCCTCATCTACCTTGAGAGACAAGAAGTTCTTACCAGACATGGCAGTGAGGTCAGCACTGCTGCTGAACAGCTCTGTAATTCCCAGACCTCTCCAGACATCCTTCAGATCAATTTCCTGTTCTACTGTGAACCTGGAGAATGGAAGAGAAAATTACAAAAAGCCAGATGTAAGCACTACTTACTGTTATTAGAAGATTAAATTTTCTAGGTAAAAACACCAAGATAAATAATGCAAAGTAGGAGCTCCAGTGCTAGTGACACCTTCCAAAAAATGCTTATAAACAAATGAGTTTACTCACAGCTGGATTTTTTCTAATACAGAAGCAATCAAAAATATGCTAATAGTATGTGCAGCCCCTGCCCATAAAACTGCAGTGCAAAATTATGCAGCAGCTAATGGAAATGCTTACTTTTTACACAAGAGGTTTTCTCTAAAACCTGAATTTAATTGTACAGATACTAGAACAGAATATCAAATGAGGCAAAGGACAGCAGAACTTCCCAGAGAGCTGCTGGCAAAGGAGGAATAAGAAAGATACTCCATTTTTACTTTGACAGTATAAGCAAGACCAGCAGCTACAAACATGAATATGAATTTCTGATTCAGCTTCTAATTAGTGTGGTGGTACAATTATAATTGGGTTTTGATGGTGAGTAAGGAGCAGGGAAAACAAATAGTTTTTAGTGTAAATGCACTAACAAGTATAACCTGGCAAAAGCCTTGTTCTAGGCTGGGTTAGTGTGTTGGAAGGACAAACTGAGATCTATCCTGAGGGCAAAATTTTGGGCAACAGCTTGTTTCATTTACAACTGATTTTCAAACATAGTAAAAGCTATGCCTGGTGTCAGTAAAACAAAAAAAGACCTTTATGTGTGGCCAGAAAGAGACTGGACAGCTGGAGAAACACAGAAATACGACAGAAAAATAATAGTAATGGCAGCCCCAAGCAGAAAATACCAGATGTCTACAGACAAACACATGAGAGTGACTATAAATGCTTGTTAGGGGTGAGTTATGGGTGCTCTGGGGAATGACCAAATGAATTATTAGTGATTTACAATATGCTGACAGTGGCTGGCCGTAGCTGTCCAACACAAAATAGGGTCTGTAGGATGCTGTTCTGGTTTCTCCAGCCACAGCCACATCTCAGTCCTTGGTGACGGGGCAAATAAGTGCTAGAACCAAATAAAATGTGCTTCTGTGCAATCTCCTTTTTTAGGATTGAACTTCCCCAAATCCATGGAAGAACAACTTGTTCTTTTCAGGTGAAAGTCGGGCCCAGAGCTCTGGGCAGGGCACAGCTGATGAAGAGCTGAGATGTCCAATGCCTCGGCACGCACCAGCCTTGGCAGCTCGAAAAAGAATCATCTGGACATCAAAACAGAACTGGATAAGAGTCAAGTGGATCTTCCTCACACAAACCTGAAAAACATCCAGTAGATAATCTACTTTCATAATGAGCTTATAAACGCCACTAGAAGCCAAAAATCTGTGGTGGAGCGGATATTATCCAGAATTATCATTATCCAGAGAAGAATTTTAGGATTTAAAACAGGATCTGGAGCTAGCTCAGGATTGATAAATCACTGGTGGCATCAGCAGTGTTCATGCACCCCATCCAGAACAATTCCAGGGCCTGCATGGAATAAAACCACAGGAACTGATTCTTGTGATTTTATTGCCTTGGAAGTTCTCGAAAGAATCAGAAGAGACCAACACGGATTTAAGAACTGGAGGAAGCTTCTAATGGTATTTGGCATCTTCTGTATCAGTTACTGTGGTAACAAGTCCACAAGTTGCTCTTTCAATCAAATTTCCCTGACCTTTAGGCTCCAAAATGAAAACCACTTTTACTCTCACAACACCCTTGTAATATACGTTCAGATCTGTTTTAGAGACTTTGGTAAAAACCCTAAAAAATATGAATCGAGACTCGATTCCCGATGCTAGAATTCATACAGTCCAGTACAGAAGTCCTGTCTGTGCACACTGAGTAAGTTTAGAGAGAATAAACTCAGAAATATTGCCTTCTATATTCTATTTACATTAAAACGTTTTGAAAATCACTTCCAACTGTACCTGCTTTACGGAGAAGACAAAGGAATGTCCAAATGCATTTTACAAAAATTTCAGCGCTGTTTCCCTTTCTGGCTTTTATTTCACCCCAATATTAAATGCATCAAGCTTTCAACACAATTTAGGTAGGAGCCAGCAGTGTCAAATTAGTAAGGAATATCAGGATAAGAAAGTAGCAAGTAAAGTCTGCACGGACAGCAAACTTTGAGGTAAAAATAAGAAAAATATCTGTGAAAAAGCATCTTTTTCCAGCTGCAGAGTATCAGTATAAGACACAATGGAAATCAGGTGGGTTTAAGTCTCTGGACCATTAGACAGCAAACACACATCTGCTCAGGAATGCAACATGACCCAGAAAGCAGCTGTGGCACAGGATGCTCCTGCACGCTGATCAACGGGGAAGCTTGCAAGAGGTTTAGGGAAAAAACAAACCTGGAAAGCCTCACTGAACGTGGATCTGAGGAAAGGGAAAGCAGACTGGTTATAATGCCAAAGAACGCCTGTGGGAAGGACTGAAGATAGAGGCTCCATCCCTGCCCGGAGCCTCTGGAAAGGCAAATCCTGAGCAGGTGGATGAGGGAAGGGCTGTCCAGTATCTACAGAGGTGAGTTCCTGCTTTTTATGACCAACAAAACAGACCAAAAATAGCACACCAGCTGTATAAATATCAAACAATCCCTTTACGAACATAAAACTAATTACTTCCCTTCTCCCCTCCTTGAGTTTTGTCCTGTGGTAAAACCCCACTTCAAACAGCATCTCCCTCCTTTCTCACATGCTCTGAAAAGCAGTGAGAGTTACAGATCAATTATTAATGAGATTTCCAATATTTTGGCTGACATCAGAACCAGCCTTTTCTCAAAAGTAACAGGGCAGCTTCACACTCGGAAATTTAATTTCAGGCTCTGCAGTTCGACATAAACATTCAGCAGGAGCTACCCCTCAGCCAGATTTGGATTTCTGTGCACTCCTTACAGACAGTGATGATGGTATTCAAAATCAAAGCTGACAACCTAGAACACAGAGCTGACATTCCATCTCATTTCCCAGACATCTGCTGCACCTCCAGACTTCGGGAATGTTGAGCTGCATGATACTACCCCCGACACTTGGTTATTTGCACTGCTTGTTGCATATAATGAACCAGATGGTCATATTTGATTTCCCCCACAATATTTTAGGTGCTCCTGATGCTAAAAATACTCTGAAAAACAGATTTAAATACTTTATATAAATATTTTAATACCGATTTGATACTTCAGTACCAAACACCATGGAATAGTAGCAACTGAGAGCTTTAAAAACCACAAAGGGAAGTCTGAGAAACAGACACTGAAGAGAAGATTAGATTAAGAAACCAGCAATTTTTTGGAGATTTTAGCAGAGAATCAGGACATTTTAATGAAATTTAAAACTTGCACAAGCATTAGAATAAACTGATGCATTTATGTCACTGACATTCTGTAGTTAAGCATTAATATTCCACATCAGGCCATCTTTCTTCTATTTTAGAGCCTTCTAAGATAGAAAAAAAGATGTGTTCATCTTCTATGGTGTCATGCAACCCTTGAAACACTGAATTTTCTGTGATTTTTCGATGCTCAGCATCCAGAGAGCCAAGGAGGATGAGGGTACAGGGTCTACTCATCCAGGAGAAGGGAACTAGAGCCTGGAATGATTCATCCCAAACACCAACATTTCAAAAATTCCTCAGGGTTCTGAGCGAGCCAAAGCAAGAAAATTCCAGGTTTTCAGATTGGTTCTAATAGATGCAATCCTGCAGATGGAAAGGCACACAGAGGAATGGCTGCATTGCTTGGCATCAATATTCCTGCTTGGAGAATAGGCCCTGGGGACTGAAGCACTGTTTGCACCCAGCCTCCAGTGCCAAGCTGCCAGCTGCTATCAATTCCAGCATTCCGGCTGGAATTTCAGCCAGGTTGTCCCGAGGTGATAGAACCAGCCTCCAGGATTTAATACTCAAAACAAACAAGAGAGAAAAAAACCCCCACTAACAGCAAAATTAACCAAAAACCTCATTCAGCTGCTCTGGGCAGGGGAAGCAAAGCAGGTTGTGGGTCTTTCTCTGGCAAGATCCTTCTTTCCAGGGCTAAATCTGCAGGAGCTGGGTGGGAATGTGTTCCAGAGGGACAGTTTTGTGCCTTTTCTGCGGTTGTATCTCAAGGACAATTGGCACTGGCCCATTCCTCATCAAAAGGGGAGTTAAGACAGCAGGTTAAAAAGCAAAACCAGAATGCTCAAGGGTTTTCTTTCATTCGGGTTTGGATTTTTGTTGGGTTTTGTGTGGTGTTTTTAGTGCTTGTTGTTTTTTCTTTTAAAGAAAACAACCTTCAGCTAACACCACTTACCATTTCAACACCATCTAAAGACTTTTAAGATATTTTAAATGCACAAAAAAGCAAGAAGGTTGTTATGGAGATTTGGGCACACTGGAACAATCCTTGAGAGAAGATCTGCAAACTGTAGCACCACTATCAGGTACCAGTTCCTCCTTTGCTCTTCAAGTAATTCATGTTGGAGAGACAGCTTTGTGAATTAGATTCATGGTCTGTTTCACTCCTATGCAAAAAGTGGATTAAAATGTTGATCATTTTAGTCTGGGTTAAGCTGGAAACAATGATTTGGAAATGAAAATGAGGAAGTATAATTTAACAATTCTGTACAAATCTCTCCTTTGCCATTAAGAGGAATAATACACAATTTCATTTGCACACAGATAATGCAGACAGAAATTGCAAAGCTGTGATTAACTCTGCTTTGGCAAGTCATTCAGTCCCATTACAAATGTATAAGTTTAAAAAATGTTCACTTTATAATTGGATAGCATCTTTCAAGATATAAAAATTTAATTTTATTCCACTGCTGCTTTCAATTTCTCAGTGGACAGAGCCTGGAGGCCACATTTCATAACATGCTCTTCTGAGTCACAGCATCAAATATTTATGAAGTGTTTATTTAGAGCATTGACAAAATCCTGTAGATCCCCTCTGAATCCCTAATGGAGATCCAACACCTTGGGACCATGCAATTAATCTCTGGATTTTCTGTCAGGAGATTGCATTATTCCTATATGGAATTCCAAGCTCAGGATAGCTATCTTTTATAACCTGAAAATATTGAAGGTGATTGGCACCTGCTTCTACCTGGTTTGCCTCAGTATAGCCTAAATTTGCAGGTGTTTATCCCATTCTCAGAGGTTCCTGGATAAGAACCAAGCAGCCTGAGGGCAGAATAAATAAGGACATTTTATGATCACACAAACCCCAGGCCTCAAATTCCCATCTGAGAACCTGGCTCCAGAGAACCCTGGAGTCTCTGCAAACAAAACCCCAAATCACCCATATAAGCTGAATCCAAGTCATAAACATAATTAATATGTTTTCAATGCCATTCATGTGTTTAGATACCCAGGATTCTTAAATATGGAAGCTGGCTTTCACAATTCCCTCCATAACCAATGGAGAGAGACTTCTGTTGTGGATCTCCCACTCCAGAAATTCTTAGAGAGAAGATGCCCAACTTCAGCACCCGGTGCATAGGCTGCTGCTCCAGGTATAAAAGGAAAGCTTAAGGATGGAAGAATCCTGATTTCTCTTCTCATTAACATCTAGGTTTGCCCAAGCCTGCAGGAAAAGCAGCCTCAGAGAAAACTCCCCTCCCATGTGTCTTAGTGGACTTACTGAGGCCCTTGGGACCTGAAGCTCCAAGAGAAAACAAACAAGAAACAAATCCCCGGAACAGTGTACAGTAGGTTCAGTTTGTATAAAGCCTGCAGTGCAGCTCTTTGCTGCTCTTCCCGCTTCTTCAAAGGAACTGAGACTTAAAATAGGAGAGAAACTCTTACAATGGGGAGTGAAAGCCCCAAAATACTGCTGGTCCCTCAGCACTCTGCCTTTGAGCTCTACAGAGAAGTGGATTCCATCTCAATCTGGGATCAAGGCACGCTGACAGCACCAGTCCATCTCAGCCTAATTTATCCTGGCTAGCCTTGTTTGCTGTGCTCAGCTGCAGTCAGCTCCTGGGCAGTGGTCTCTGCTTTGGAAAGGGAGCTGATGGACTGCAGGGAGTCTTAACCTGTGAAATGGAACAAGCTCAGATCTCCAAGTCACCTGAAAACAAAGAACTGTTTTAACGATTAAAGGATTCACTTGAGTTTATTTTTTCTGCAGCCATGTACTCACTGCACAGTGCCACAAAAATAGAATAAGTGGAAGTGATTCCTTTCAAAGATAGGCCCTATTGTTACATAAACACTTCCATGAAATCATCATGAATCACCTGAAGGACAGTGTGATCCAGCTGTACACTATTAGTGACAGTTAGTAGTAAACAACTCTGCTACCAAGCCAGGCAGAGCACAGGCACGAGGAACATCTGAATGTGGATGAAGCAGGATTCCAGGAAAGATCCTAAGTGCTGTATGTGGGCAAATCTGCACTGAGCACACAAACTGCGTCTGCAAATGGACTGACAGCAGTTTCAGCCCTTCTGGTAGTGATGTCTTGTTATTCTTTGCTGCTCTCAGGAGAAAAAGCAGCACTTATTACAGCTGGGGAAAAAAACAACCCAAAATTGACTGGAATTACCCCTCACCACTCAACCATTTGTATCTACACAGACACACACCACTAGAACGTCTTCAAATAGCAGCACACAGAAACCTAATTAGCACCTAAATGAAACATTTGGTAGTTCAGACTTCCAATATTTCTGTGGCTCCTGTCTAAATGGAACTTATCCATAATGAGTTCTGCAATACTCCGAGCATCATTCTGAGTGGATGTACTCCTGATGAGGAAACTTTCCCTTCCGGAGAGCTCTCCTCTGAAAGGGATGCAAACGCAGTGCTGATGTGCTGCTGAAATAACCAGCACTCTGCACTGCATCTCCCCCAGGCCTTGCTGTCAAAGCCACCCTTCTGTGGGTGCTGCATCACTCCAGGCTTGAGCGAGATGTTCAAGTTTTCCCCACTCTGCTCCTCCATCAATTCGGATGCAATTCCCCCTTCCAGTGACACGGGAGCACGCTCTCACCTTGGCAAATACACTTCCACCTTTTGCTTCTTCACAGAATTAGCCCATTCATTAATCAAGGAGGCCTTGACCAGTGGTTCAAGTGTGGCCAGGGGAACTTCCTGCCTGGACAGGACGATCATCATGCTGATCTCATCCCCCTCATAGGGTATTTCCAGGACCTGGTAGATCCCTCCTGCTTCGTTGGAGCCATCACTGAACTCTCCTAGAGGAGAAAAACAACAAACACCCTCTTAGAAGTGTTTTCTTTTGTTGTTAGAGTAAATAGGCCTAATCCTAGGGAGTATTTACTAGGTACTGGGACTAAAAATGACCCTCTTTATTCTATTTAAAATTTATTTTGGTTTCTTCATCACAGAATTTGAGGCTTATATTTGATTTCTTACAGAATACAAGCTCAAGCTATCACACAGTTTGTAGATAATCACAGTTCTGTGACATAACTTTCACTGCTTAGACAGAGAAGAGCATAAAATGTAAAGGCTGCTGAGACTTTCAGGGAAATGGGCAGAGGTTTTTATTCAGGAGAGATAATTTTTCAGTGATGAGACTGAGCAAAATGCTGCCAATGCCAGACACTTTTGAATCCACTTGGAGCTCAAGCTCCAACTAAAAATGATCATTATTAGTTCTGCTGTTCAAAGAACCTCTATTTTACCAGTCCAACAGTAATGAGCAAACATCCATCTCAATGTTTAGCACAGCACAAGAAAAATATTTTTGTGATAAGCAAGACTAGCTCAAGAATTGTGAAGAGCTTAAATACAATGGATAAACATTCTGAAATCCATCCTGTGGCACCAAGCAGGTCATTACAAACGTTGCTACCAGTTAGAATACGCACATTAGGAAAAACCACCAAACTCTGAGTCCCTTCATTGGGCAAAGACCACATTAAAATTCTAGGTGGAAGAAGAGACAACAATACAAATGGATATTACTGCAACAAATCCATTAAGTGAAGATTTCATAGCTTTAAACTGCTAAAGGTCTAACTCACCATAGTAGAACTCTCCCTGTTGGTACATCATTGGAATTTGCACTTCACTTTCATCATCTTTAGTGAAAGAAAAAGTTCTGGTATTTTCAGGCCTGAACTGTGACTTCCAGTTGCCTTTAAAGTAGATTGCATTGATGAGAGCCAAATGAGTTAGAGCACTAAAGTCTCTTGAAGACACAAAATCTTTGATCATACCTAAAAAGAAACCCAGCTGTCAGTCCACATGTCAAAGTGAGCATTAAATCCAAACTTAACGCAGCTGGAAAAATGCAAGAAAATAAAAAGCAGTGTTCACATGTAATTTCCAATTCAGATGTTTCATTAAATCTCCAATTAAAGTGCCAGTGTTTTGTAAACCTAAATCACAGTGTAGGTGTGTAAATCCTTCCATCAAGTACATGTTAGGCAACTGTTTCTTGATCACAACTAAATATACCCTACAAGGAAGCCATGTGGAAAAAGGGTCACATATGGAATGTTTACCCTGCTGCTATGAAACAGTTCAGCACTTTCATCTTAAGGTCAGAGCTTGTACAAACTTTGGCTCCAATCCAAAGAAGCACTTAAATGGGTGCTTGATTTAAAGGGTCTAAGTGCACCCACTGCAGCTCCACCTGGGCCAGTTCTGAAGGAGCTTCAGTGATGTTCTGTTGAATTCAAAGGCAGGACTAAGCATTAAAAATCCACATAAATTCCCAGCATTTGTTCCAGTGACATTAGCTCTTGAAAAGCAAAAGAGGAAAACCATCTAGCATCTGCTCTATTCATGGGAGGTAGGCAGCTGAGCATGGCAGCTGCTTTGCTCCTACTCCTAAACAAGTCAATTACATCAGAATGCAGTCTGGTACCTGCTGTAGCTCATCTCACATGCCTCACATTTCACCAAAATCATTTCCAGTTCGGTAAACTGGGTGCACTGACCAGATCTGTCACTGTTCTTCAGGAACTACAGCCTCCTTCAGATAGCTTTCTTGCTCACTTCTATTTTTAGCTGACATTGCAATGCAATGTGTTAAAATAAACACATTCCTCGGTCTGTTTATTACTCCTTAATCCATGGTTTAAAAACCAAATTAATTTTGCTTTCTGGAGCATGTGATCCTGACTAACTGGTGTGAAATTTGTGCTTCACAGGGCTGGATTTCTTCCGGGTTGCTGTTTGTACTTCATTTTATCTTGAATGTTCTAAGGAGGGAGGTGTGACCAATGCTCACTTGGAGTTGGAAAAAAACAAAAGGGAAACATCAAGAAGGAAAACATTTCCAGATTTCTATTCCTATTTGGTACTCATGTTTCTTTGTTTTTCCAGCCACATCTTGTTAACACACTAATGAAATGTTAAGAATTTTTTTGCCCAGAGACACCTTTGATGGTTCTGTTTTCTGCTCTGAGCCTCCCATCACGCTGAACATGCTGGACCTGGAAACCCGCCTGTCCTGTGCCCCTTTCCTAAGGCAGAAATCAGCCTTCTCCTCCATGAGAGCTGGCAGGCAGAGAGAAGGAGATGGAGTCCCTCAGGGACCAGCTGAGGGACTGGAACTATCCCAGTCTGACACCAAGACCCCGCCCTGAGCTGCCCTGCTGGGCCCTGCTTTTCCTTTTCCCCCAGACAGACACCATGTCCATGGAAACACTCTGCAATCGGCTGCATCACTTACACCCAGCTATTTCTGCAGCCTGAGAGAAAGGGCAGTTTGTTAGGAACATAATGGCTGCTGTGTTCCCTGGGAAAAAACCAGACCATTTTCCAAATGGAATAAAAGCATTACAGGAGGTGCTTTTCTACTTTGGAGCCATACGTTTCCATAAAGCATTATGGATTCTCAAGTGCTCAGACTACATGGGGATGTGTTAATTCCTTCCAGGTGATCCAACCCCTTCAAATTCCCAAAGGTACAACTGTGTCAGAGCCAGACCCCACTGAATTACTCTCAAAATACCAGAGTGGGCCAGATGAACCCAGAGCAAGATCATGCTTTGATCCCTACAACAGGAGACTCCCAGATATCAGGACTCTGCATGTATCCAGGAAATGCCACCTCTCTGGGAGCTGCCAAGCCAAGCCAGCATCCTGCAGCTCTCAGTGTGCATATTTACAGCAGTAATTTTGTGCTTAACTCCCCTGCTGCAAATTTGTGTTGTGAAACTGTTGACAGTATTCCTAAAATCAACTACCCTCTCCACATGCTATCTCGTTTCCTCACATTGCAAAATATTACATTACACAGGCTGATTTTGTGGTTCAAAATTATCTTTTTATTCCCTACTATTCTATTTCTCAGTACCTTGTGAGTATGCGTTCCTCAGAGGAGGAGTGATACTCCACACATCCAAAGCATGAGCCAATAACCCCTCAGCAGACAACTTTTCTGCCATTAGCAATAATACTTATCATTTTTTTAAATAATTTAAAATACTATTAAAATGCCTACCATTAAAAGAGTCTCATTCAATAAATGCTACAGATGGTAAGACCAGAGAAAAAATACTCAAATAGATGCCACATGATTAACAATGACTAATATTACTTATGACAGATCATTCTTACAGAGAAAAAAATAGAAATACTAGAATTCTTTTCCTGGGAGGAGAAACTTCAATCTCAGAACAGATAAAAGCCAAAGCACCAACCCAACAGCACTGCATAAGTTTGGAAGCAGAAACACTTCCCGCAGGAAGTGTACAAAAGGATCACGTGGACTTACTATTTGTGTGATTCTCCACCCATTTATTGATCTGAGTAGCAACAGCTGCACTTTGGCTGAAATCTACATTCTCTACTTCAGCTTTAAAGTATTTTTTCACCAGCTGCAGGAATTTGTCACTGACATGAAACCCGTTCTGCACGTAGAGGGAGTTGGCGATGTCCAGCACGTAGTGACTTTCTTCAGCAGTGGCCATGTCAGAAAGGTCCTTCAGGAAGGCAAACTCTTCACCTGGGGAAGGAAAAAACAGCTTCGGTGGTTCAGAAAGGAAAGTTGTTCCACGGCTTTTCTGCTGAAAATTCACAAAGATGTTTTATGCTAAGAAAAGTCATCTTTTTAAAATAAACTTATTTCTAAACCTACACACACCTTCAGATCTGAAGGAATTATCTCCAAGAACATATTACTTACAGCCTGTTTTTTCTACCAGCTATAATTAGTCTAATTAATGAGACATTTGAGTCCCACCAGAGGCAAAGCTATCAATGGAAATCCTTTCTACAGCAAAATAGCAATTAAAAAAAGTTATTCTTACAGTTCCCATTTCTAAGTCCTGCCACCACAAAGTCTTAACAGAACTTTTGTTCCATCCTAAATGCCAGTTAAGGAAAAATGTACTTCAAATTTTGAAACTAAGGACTTCCCACAGCTTTTTCTATGCCAAAAGCAGGTCTAGAATTTCCCAGGATCCTTTCATGGGGCAGCACAGAATCCTTGGTGGGTAATGAGGAATCCTGAATAGGATTAAAGCAGTCTGCTTTAAGGTAGGAAGCTTTTACTGCTGCATCATATGCCCGAAGCTGAAATTTTTAATTTAAAAACCAACAAAATAAACCTTAAAAACTGATTGCAATGCTATATTCCAAGCAGAACTCATGGGAATACTTTCACTGAATGTTACTCATATGCAAGAATAGTGAATGGCCCAGAACAAATCAACTGCACAACTCCCTCAATTACAGCTAAAGGGAACACTGATTAATGTTTTAGAGACAAAATGTAGAACTCAATTGGTGCTGCGGCCTCCACAGAGAGGCATCATCTCTGCAGTGGTTCTGACAAACACAGTCTGATGCCTGTGTTCAGAAATTCCTCCCCAAGATCCTTTCACTGAAGACTCCAAAGTCCAGCACATTGCATGAGTAAGAAATTTCATTCAGGTTTCAAACCAGTTACTTGGATATCAATAGAAGCAATTTTGCTGAAACTACTTCTTTCCTTTTCAGGTTTCACTATAATCCCTAAAAAGCATGTTCCTAAAAAATCTTCTATTTCTAGAGGCCAAGTTTATTTTGCAGCAGAAACCAAGATGAGCAGTGTGAGCTGCAATTGTTGAAGATTCGGGTACCCCAGCCAGGGTTTTATGTCAGCATCTCTCAGCTCATGCAGAACCTGCATGTTTGAGCCTGCCCAGGCCATCAAGGACACCAAGAAATCCAATGATTAATAACCCATGGACATGAGCAGGCCACTCCCACCCTTGCTCCTGTTTCTCTAAGACAAAAAGTAAGACATGATGAAAAGGCCTCACCATTTTTTAAGCCGTCAAACCCCAAGGAATGTCGGATTTCTTTCAAGGTGGTTCCATGGGCTCCCAGCTCCACCATTCCCATGGCTATGGCAATGCTCAGAGGGGAGAACAGGATGTTCTCATCCTCCCTCGTGGCTCGCAGCTGGTTGTAAACGTTCACAGAGAGCTCAGCAATGGTTTCATCAGGAAAACTGGTCTTGAAGGCTTCGCTTTGCAAAGCGAGCAAAGACAGCAGTCCAAGGAAATACATGTCTTGAGATTTTAAGGTCTGCAAGATAAGTTTTAGACAAAATAAGACGGTTTGAATAATATAAAATTCAACTTGAGAAAAAGAAGAATAGTCAACTTTTTAATCTTAAATCTGTGGGGGAAGAAAATCCCTAGAGTTCAATGTACAATGCAGTTACGTGGAGGAGACACTGTTAGAACAGAAGCAATGATCTATTTTCACACAAAAATAACCTCCTCCATTATGTAACTGTGTGTTTGTGAAATCTTCCAGCCCCTGACCAACAAAACACTCATGGCTTCTACAGAAAAAGACCCCGAAGACAGCAACCCCTTTCCTACTTCCCTTTGGAATTGGGGCTGTTTAGCAATGCTGATCTGGAGCTGGTTTGTGTTTCTGCACTTTTCCACCAAGAAGACCCATAACTCTGCTATTTCTTCCATTCGACCTTCTAGTAAGGTGCAACTTATTTATCTAAGTCACTAAGCCCCCAGCAGTAAAACTATTTCATGCACTGTGAGAGAGCAGGCGGACACCTGTGACAAAGTTACTGTTCCGTGATGTTGCTCAGTTGCAAAACACGTGGCAAGCAGCCAAAAATTCTTTGAAAGAAAAAAAAAAATCAATCATGCCTTGGTTATCAAATAAACTCCCTTTTGTTAGTAAATAACAGTGAAAAGTTGGGTATGTCTGCTAGCTGGGAGTCAACCCCCACTCAGAGAGCCTCAGAGGACAGAGGTACTGCACAGTGAGAAAGATCCAACAGCAGGAACAAGAAAGGAAACTAAATTTAAAAAAGGGTTAGCACTGATGCTTCTGACTAATCCATCCTCCAAGCTTTGCTAAAATGCTCTGGGGTAAGCAACAGTTCTCACTCTACCCAGTTTAGCTCATCACACAACTACTGATAGTAAAACTCCAGCTCCTGGAGCGGTGAATGTGTAACTTCATCCTTCCATTTTTATTCTCCTCTAAACTGTGCTACCTTGGCATGCGACCCACTACTGCTGCATGTCTTGGGTGAGAAACGGCAACCACCAGAGCTCCCATTCCAATTCCTTCCCTCTGCCACACAACAGAGCAAATCCTCCTGAAGCAGGGGGTTGGACAGGACAAGGCTCAGAGCTTTATCCACAAGTGTTTACAAGTTGTTGTGCCAGGCTGCAGGGCTCGTCAGCACAGCACAGATTTGTGTGAATGCTGCTGCTCCACTGAATCAATTTGCATGCAGCCAGCCCAAGTGCCTCTCCTTATGCTTCCCAGCAATCCTGGGGCTGCATTACCAGGGGTTTTATAGACATGACACAAAGTAAGCTTTATACGGCATTTATATTCTGCATTTCATCTTCAAAGGCCTATGTAGCATTATCTAATTCACTCGCACAGCACTGAATGATCCATAATTTAAGTGTTATTACTCGCATTTTATAGCTGAGAAAATACAAAGAACAACAGGGTACACACACGTGCCTTGGCAGCCGCTGGTGCCAGCACTAGTTAAGATTCCTCCTGGCCCCCAGTCTCCATCAGCCTTTTGTTTAGTCCTGAACTGAGAAAATTAAAGAGATGAACCAGTGCAGCAATCCCACATGGTTCAGGGGAAAAGGAGAGCCTTGCCTCTCCGCTGCCCCTCATCTCCCTTCCCGTGATTCTTTCCACATAAGAAACATTTCCCTTTTCTAAATTTCCAATAAACTCTCATCTACGGTGGCATCACTTCACTTCTCTGGTCTGCCTGATCAATCTTCCTCTCATTCTTAATAAGAGAGCAAAAAAGTCCACTGAAGGCTCTTATTCTATTTAGGACCAGCACAGATAAGTCATACAAGCCTAAAGCAGCAGCTTTAATCCTTCTGCCTGCATGTTCCAGTCACGGACAGAACCACCCAGCACCTCACTGCTGCCCAGTGCAAAACACCAGTCCGACCACCACTATTTATTTCCGAAACACTGAGACATTTTTTATAACCCCAAACATTTTCCACACACCACAAACTTCCCCAACAACTGCTTTGCTTAATAGCGGTTCATTTTCTAATCTGTCCATTTATAAATTATTGACTTAAGGATATTAAGGTTTCTGTTATAGAAAATAACTGGATTTCTCTGTGATTATGGGCACTGTAGATTTCTTTATTTAAAAGCCCTGGAGCATGCCTCTGCCAGTGTTACATAAGACTTCAGTCAGCACATCACCGTGATAGACTGAGCTCAGGTATTATTCTCTTATCCTAAAAGCGGCACCAAGGCAAGAAGAGCTTAATACACCTCCATCACACGGGTCTATAGTGGCACCAAAAACCGTACTCAGAAAACAGATAAGCAGGAGCTCATCTTTCTTTTGTTGAGGATAAGCCCAAATTTGGGAGCTCTCCCACCCTAATCTATACAAACAAGTTGTGCAGCTCAGTGTGGATGCAATTATCCAGAGAGCTAAAGCTTTCCACTCCTGGATCAAGAACAGCTTGAGCTCACTTTGAGACTCGACGTGGTTAAAACAGACGTAAAATAATCTGCAATTTTAAAAACGGGAAGTTCCCCAAGCCTTGCAGTTGCAGAAGCAGCTGTTCAGCACTCCATCACTGATCTCTGTCCTGTGTACTACTGCCAGACAGGCTTAAATAACTGCAGAGGGGAAGGAGGGGGGGAAATTTATACATCTTAATTAAGTGTTTAACATGCAGGTCAGACTGTCTGGATGCTAATAAAATATTTGTTATTAGACAATGCTGAAACCCCAGCATTATATACAAATCAAAATCATATTTCTTTGTGACCACTCACCAAAAGCTCCTCGTGTGAAATAATTAAGTTGTATTAGTTTTCATTATTTAGTCAGACAGAAAATAGAGTAAGCACATAGATGGAGACAAATAAAATTTATATACTGAAATGCTCTCGACAAGACAAAGTACCAAACTTATGCTTTTAAATACATGCCAAATCCCACTGATGGCAACACATGAGGCTGAACCGTGCAGAATAGAAGTTCCCAGTAGGAATGAATTAAAACCAAACAATTTAGATTTCCTCCCCTGCCCTTCCACATTATTTTAGCCTAGAGAGGTTTTCTAATAAAGTTCACAGTGAAGTTCCTACAGATGCCAAGGGGAAAGGAATATAGGGAGGCAGGAATGAACACCTGGATACAGGCAGAGGATTTACCAGCTCATTTGCTGGCAGCGCTCTCTAAAGATATTTGTGAAAATACAAAGATAAATGACCAAGTCCAATGGAAGGGAAGATGCTTCAAAGCAAACTGAAGATCTGTGGGTGCTGGTCAGCGGGGAGGGGCTGTAAAACACCACAGACACCTGATCAATCCTTGCCAGCCAGTGTGAAAATGGTCTCATCTCATCCATCTAACAGGAAATGTCCGTGGTAAATTCCTCAGTTCAATTCCTCTCACACTTCTGGTTCATGCACACACTGCTCTGCTGACAACTGGGAATCCAGCTCTTAATTATCATTCCAGCCAGAGCAGTTCCTGCTGCTCTGTTCCTGCATCACTTCAGGCTGGATTACTCTGGGTTTGTGCTTCCTCACACAGGAGGGCTGGATGCAACCAAGAGCTGAGACTGATTCTGGTGCAGCATCTTCTCAGCATCTCTCTCCAGTCAGAGCCCAGGGCACCCTGGTTTGTCACTGCAGCAGCACTGAGAGCATCTTTAATCACCTGGGCCCTATCCACAAACACTTTAAGAGAAGGAAATGAAGCTGAACATTATGTAATGCACATCTAGGAACTTAAACAGTCCCTGGGAGCATCATCAAACTTTTTACTCAGTCTTTTCTGTTTTCCTCAGACATGCCCAGTACAGTCTGTCACTGCTGATTTGCATCAGTGCAATCTGGTTCAATACTGCAGCAGTGGAAAAGGAGTCAACGTCCCCACTGAACAATGTTTAAAAATCAAGAATCATCAGTTTCAAACGTTACTGTGTGCATTTTGCTTTCACTGGCTAAATATAAGAAAAAAAAGCTGTTAAAAATACTTTCACTCCTCAGCCATACAGTTATTAAGGCCAAAGGTATGAATTTCTCATTTGAGGGTGTGTCAGATTCTGAGTTTTGTTTGATTTCATCAATTGATGCATGAACACCTCTCTCCTACCAGGCAATCAAGCAATCAGTGCAAACATAAACTCTCCTTGCCACAGCCACTTCTTGAAAAACAGTTGTGTTTCACAAATCCTCACTTGCTACAGAGGTGTGTCAGAGTGTATCAGTTTTGTTCTGGCTTGCAACTGTTCTCAGGGGAAAAAAGCAGCCATAGAACGCTAAACCCAGCAACATTCCAGATATACATCCTTCAGTAGGTACTGGCATAGAGTGCACACCTGGTTCAAGTCCCAGGAGACTTTTTTATTCAGCATTTCAGAAAACATCTGGAAAGATATCATCAGTCCCAAAATTCAGCCCAGTGCATTTCCCCAAGTGGCCACAACCAGCTCAGTGTTCCTGCTCGCCTGCCCTGGGGCCAGCCCAGATGTGCTCCTGTGCATGGGCACAAGGAACACCCATTCTTGTGATGTCTGAAGAAAAACATTCATCTGATAAATACAGGACTGCTTAGCCAGCTCTTCCCTTTCCCCAGCATAAGGCTGGGATGACTAAGAGGAAGCAGAACAAATTCGCCCCCTCACACCTACAAACTCTGAACTATTCGGTTCCAGGAAAATGCAAAAGGGGCAGGCGCTCTCTCTAAGCCAAGATATTTTGAGACATCCTATCAACAAACTCCAACTGAGTTCACAGACATGAGGTACCACGAATTTTGAAACAGCGAGACCTGGACTCGGCGTAGGAAGGTGCCAAAAATTCAATTAAGGGTTGAATTCTAGTACCTTGTACTTGTCAGACAGGTTGAAAAAATGGGTTATAATTTCCTTTTCTTTTACACCTTTACAGAGGGTTTTATAAAGAGACTAATTTATGGCTTTAAAAACTTACAAAATAAAGCTGTGATACATTGCCTTAGTTCCTCAGCACACAGAGACTAAACTAAGATTAGTTACCTTCAAGATTACTCTTGGCTACCTGCAAGCTAAGCTCCAAAGGTGTGGGAAGTACAAATGAGAAAAACTGCTGATTCCTGAGCAGTGTGCTAAAAAAAAAGCCTTGGGAGGAAAGCAAGTGTGGTAACAGGACTGATTACACTGTCTCCTGTAAAGAGCAGCTGCAGGAACAGACAGAAGTCTGGCAGAACAATTTGATAAAGCAACAGACATATCTGCTCAGGGAACAAGACCTGCTGGTCAGAGGAAAAACCCACTGTGGATCCAGGTAGGAACTGGGGGATTCTCCTTCCCAAACCCAACCAGAACTGTACTGTGCTTGTTGCAGATGACTCATGGAAGGATGTGAGTTTGGTGAAATTCAGCCACTACTGCTTTGCCAGTTGGTAAACATGACAATTGCTACAGGCACCTTTACTCTGAGTGATTTCTTGCTGGCAACCACATCAACCAATAAATATCAGAGAGGGACCACCCAACTAATAATAACAGTTTAGAAAATGAACCCAGCTTCCCCTCCACTAAGAACCCCCTGAGCCCCAGCTGAGCACAAGGGATTCAGGAGCAGTCAGTGAGATCCTCAGCTGTTCCCCAGGACCAGGAATGGTTGTCATGGCTACCCTGAAGGATGTGCAGAGGAGGCTCCCACTGATGGCCAGGATTTGCTCCTGGCTAGTTCAGGCTTGCCTCAGGCCCTGCAACAACAGGGGAATGTGGCTGTTACCACAAACCTCAAGCTTCTTACAAACCCACTCTCTCCACTGCAGAACAACGCAAGAATCGCCTTTTCAGTCCCTTCTGCTTTGTCCAAGAATCAAACCTGTCAGATTTTTGTCTGAAGATTGGGCAAAAATTGCATCTCCAGCCAGCACTACTGGAGCAGAAGCATTCTCACCTCCAGAACATTGTGGTTTTACCTCAGGAAAACCCCACAGAAGTCACACGACACTTCCTCCCATCAGCTGCTCACTCTGTTCATCTCCCTTTTCCTCCCTGGCACTCAGCCCCTCTCTCTCTCCAGCACAGAGACTGCGAAATAAAGCTCAAACCTGAGCTGGCTCCACCTGAGAAATATTTTCTTTTCCATAGCCAGGAAAACAGGCAGGTGTCCAGGGGACAGCAGTGCAAGGGTATCAAACACCCTGCTGGGGAACCCACGGCCGGCAGCGCTCAGCCAGTGCACTGGGACGTGCTCACGCGGGGCTGCCACACAGAGCCTGCCTGGAGGTGAGAGCAGGCAAAGAAGATAGCGATTCTCACAGCAACAGAGAGCAATTCAGGAGGTGTTATTGCTCATAACCAGCAGAACACAGCCAAGGAAACACCAGAATAACTAAGTGTCCATAAAATGCTTTAAGCTACCACTGTTGAGGACAGTGCAAGCAGCACATGAAGGGATCTGCAAAGTACTTTGGGTACTAGAAGTAGCGCAGTCCCTGGAAGGGGTGACAACCCTGGGAAATTCTACATTCCTCTCGATGGCAGGCAGGCACATCACTGCTAGCTATGACGTGTCACATTTAGCCAGCAAGGCAGCTCCTGCATATTAGGGGATGTACTTACATTTTCTGTGCTGTAAAAAATGTTTATCCCTAAAAAATGTTTACCCTTAGCTTATGTGAGCATCTGACCCCGTCAAGCAGAGATTCTACAGACACATGTGGAACCAACTGAGCTTGCTGGAATCTGTTTGTCTCACTGCAATGACATCTATATCTCAATCTGAACAAACATTTATTAATAAGTTAAGGGATTTTATCACCATCTGTCCATTATATGGTGTCATTGCCTTCTGGAGCAGGAAACCTTGAGGTTAGTTTCATTAGAGAGCAGCACAATAGGGATGTAGGAAATAGTGAGGCATTTAAACCTCCAGTATAGAGTGACTAAGGCAAAGAAGAGTCATAGAAGTGTTTGGACCACACTAAAACCTTGCTCTCCAACACATAGCCAAGTCATACCCTTCAGGATTCTTTATTTCTGTTTTTTAAATGACTCCATGGCACCATGAGCTTTGAGGAAACCTGAAAGGTAAATGGTTAATTGGAAAATTTTATATTGACAGTTTTTCCCATTGAATCCCAAATGTTTTTAAACTTTCATGGAGCTTGGCACTGAGTCACTAACCTGCTGAGGCAATTATGCAAGCCAAAGTTGTCTTAATTGCGCTTCCTCAAGCATATTCCCTCAGCTCCAATTAAAAAATAAAAAGAGATACTGAGAAGCCATGTCCAAAATACTTATATTTGAATAGCCTAAAGCAAACATCTAAATACATGTCTAGACAATTGAAAAAGGTGGTCTTGTTTCCAAATCTACTGCTATAAGGCCTGAAGTTGGGAGGACTCATATGCAATTTCTCTGTTTGTTTCTTCTGCCTAGGAGGAACAAATTTTTAGAAATAGTTTGGCAGAGTGCCTTATTTTTGACAGCTCCAGTGTGCCCCACAAAGTAAGAGCTATAAATAAGAAAACACAAAACCCACAAGCTCTGTGAAGGAGAAAATTTGAAGCATTATGGAACTTGGGGATTCTAAAGGTTCAGAATTGGGGGTGTGCCTGTGGCTCATCTGAGAAAGTCAACAAAGCCTGACTGGGGAGAGCTTCAAGGCTTCAGATTGAAATACTACACAGGAGCTGCTTTCAGCAGACCAAAAGTGGGGGGGGGGTCTACCTGTCAAGTTCCACAGAAGCATCTTAACTAGGGACAGACTGGCTGGTTTTGGTGGTTTTGTAACGCCCATTTCCGTTCCAGTGAGGGCTGTCAGTCCTGCACAGCTCTCTGAACGAGGCCACTCTCACACACAGTGGTCTGGTGGTGAAGATGTTGACCTGATCTGCTGTGGAACGAGGGACAATGCCCAGACACAGTAGGGGAAGTTGGGTCTCAGAGGCTCTCAAGAACCAATTCTGACACGTTCTACCTCTGCAATGATTTTTCTTTTGAGTGAAAAGGCCAATGCAGTACTCTACTCAGGGTGCAACCATCTAGGGAAGATGCCCCAAATGAGACAGCAACATTCCTTTTCCTCCCTCAGATTTCCTTAGTGCTATCTGGGAAAGGAAGGGTGAGATCTAATTCTGTAGCAGTCTCTTTCTATCAGAAGCAGCAGAGACAGAACACTGCAATCAGTTATTTTAGACACAAGAACAACTTCTTGCCTGCTCTTGCACGTACCACAAATTGCCTTACTTACAGTAAGTCCCATTTCCGTTATTTGCCCGTGAAATTCAGTTGATCATCAAGCTCCCAGTAGCAAGCTCCCACTATAATTTAATTAAAAGGGCAGTAGCTAAGTTTCACCATATGCAACTGCCAGATGCAATCACTGCAGTCAGAGTCTAAAGGCGGGATTCCTGCATGTACTGGAGCATAGTTTTATAAGTGATGAAAGCTGTCACTTATGTCACAGATATTGCTGTAATGCATGATGATATTACAGTTTCGGCAGAACCAAAATATATTAATAATACATTCTGTGGAAGCATTTACAGCAAGTGAGTTTGGAATACAGTGTTTCAAGCGTTTTTCTTGCAACTCCCTATTTATGCATAAAGTCAGTTCAGATATATTACATTAGGCTGTGTACTCTGTCTGGCATTATACAAGCTCTCACAGCCAATTTTAAACCCTCCAAAGCAGGAGGACTGCAAGACACAACTAATTAGGGAGAAACAACAACAGAACAGGAACCCTTCTCTACTTAGGGTCGTAGGAATAGGGAATGCTGCATGAGAAGTACCTAGAAATTGTGCACCTCTGGAGGAGGCTTTGCTGAATGCCTCTTAAAAGCCCATCAACCAACTCAGGAAAGTTTTCAAATATCCTTAACAAAACACAATGAAGAATGACAATCTTTAAATCATCCCAGAATAACTAAATAGAAAAAGTATATGGCGTGAAACACCATTTCAAAAGATCAAAGAAGTTAATTCTTCCATACCTTGTCCAGCTCCCTTCACAAGGACTTCAGAAGAAAAGAGATCAGGCTATGGTATAACTATGTCAAGATGATGAAGAAAGTTAATTAAAATGTATCAGGATTTCAGAAAAGGAGTCTGTCACCGCATGAACTGAAAGCAGGCATGACGTACAAACCAGCTTGTTTTCCTACAAAATAATATTGGCTTCAGCCTTGCAGTCAACACTGGGCTCCATTTACATTTAGGTAACGTCCCTCTTGCCGCAGTGTGCTATATTCACTTCTGTTAACACTTCTGAGATCAGAATTACTTTCTTACAGTACAGTAATGACAGAGATTGCTTTAGAAAAAAAAACCCAAAACAATTAACCCCAGCATTCAGTTGATGTTATGCCCTGATTAATTACCAGCAGTAATCCATCATTACCGGGACTGCTGTTTATAACGCACGGACACCGTTCCTCCAACGCTTCTCTGCTCCATGGTCCCTTTCTCCACGGAAAACTCAGGACTGCAGCAGCCACTGCTGAGCTTCCAGCCAGCCACAATCACTCCTGGGAGCAGCTGCACACCTCAGAGAGCCCGTCCTGACAGCAGCACCAGCTCTGTGCTCAGCCCCCCCGGCAGCCCTGGCCACCAGCTGATAGAACTGTCCTGGCACGGCCTCGGACCCAGGCAGGGCCTAGGAAAGCCCGGGTTTAAAACCAGCTGAAAAAGCTCTCTTGGCAAATGCACCCAGCCCAACCAGCAGAGCCACGGCTGAGGCACAAAATGACAATGAAAAAAGGCTCTCAAGTTGGTCTGGCACAAAGTCTGCAGAGACAAAAGGGTGAGAAAGAAGAATCGCTGAGAGGGGGTTCAGTTCTGAACCAGCAAAATGGAGTCACTGAGCAAGGACATTTCAGCAAAATCAGTAACTGAGAGAAAAATTTAGCATTAAGCCTCTCCACTTCAAATATTTCTCTAACATGGCAGAATAACATCTGTTACAAAGTACAGACTTTTTTCCTAAAAACTACAGAATAATCTCGACGCCAAATTCAGCTGGTAGCAGGATTTTTTCACTCGGTATTCTACACAGTGGAAAACTCCCAACAAGGCATTCCATGAGAATTTCTTTTTGATCTGAATGACGCTGATCACTGATCTTCCCAAAGGAGTGAGAAGCACGGGAATTTCACATGGAAAAGAAAATTAAACTCCTCTTTCCTCCTACGCTAAGGCCAATTCCAATTCTTGCCTCTCAGGCCTCAGCACCACTGCTGTTTGCTTCGCTGGTACTTTTCATATATTCTCAAATATTTTCATTTGTCTCTTCTATCTCCATGGTTTCTCCAACTCCACAACTCTGGTTTTGTATTGCTTCCACTTGAGAGCAGCTCTGCAAATATCTTAAAAAAAAAAAATCAAGCCACCAGGACATCTGCCCCAGTACAGACAAGACTCCAGACACCAATACAGACAACTCAGATCTAGACAGAAGGAATAAACCACCTAGTATTGCCCAGCGGACAGAACTGCCACTAAAATCCTCATGCTTTTATCTCCACATGATCATTCACGTCCTTCCTCCCCCTTGTTTCTTCACAAGCATCCATGAACTTACCAACTTAAGGAAAAAACACAAAAAGCAGACAACGGGGACAGTAGCAGCCTCATGCTGTTCAAACTGGGAGAGCTGGCAGGGCATGAAAACAAGAAGTAAGCTTGGTGCCGTGCATGTGTTTCTGAATTGTTCAGAGAGAATATCTGGAACAACAGCAGCTTTAAGGGATAAATGGGAAAGTTAGAAACAGAAAGGCAGGGAGGAAAAACTACTCCCTGCTGTGCAGGCATCTTATCTACAACAGAAGATACACAACGACCAAACAAATACCTTTTTTTTTTTAGTCAGAGGCAAAAAACAAGCCTTATTTACTGGGGGGGGGGATAAAATATTCCCATTTTTGTTCCGATAGTTTTGTTTATCTGGGCCTTGGAGGCTTGAGGCTATTGAAACATCACTCTTGGCTCACCATGGACAAAACAGCTCAGTTCAGAGTCCAGCATTCAAGCTGTGCCTGGAAGGTGGAATCTGGCCTTGGAGCTCACTTCTGTGCTCACTGTTCAAGCCTCATTGGTTTGTGTTTATGGGAACTGACGCTGTTCCAAGTACCCACTCCATGATGAGCCATTTAAACACCACATGGAGGGAGCTGAATTTGTCTTAATCTTGCTTATTCTCCCACACAGAGGAGTTTGCATCACGCTAGACCTGATTGTAAATGCTGCAGCAATTCCCATGAACAAGAGCAATCACAAAGCACTGGAGGAACAGACCACTTGTGCTGTGCTCTGCTGGCTCACATCTACACAACCTCCCTGAGGCTCCAGGAACACACTCATGCCGTGTTGCGCAGAGGAGGTTTGGGGGTTATTTGGTTGGGTGGTTTGGTTTTGGGTTTGTTTTCTTCTAAGGCTTTTATAATTTGGAAACTCCAATACCTTAAAGAAAGGAATCAAATCATTTCCAACACCCCGAATGAAAACTGAAGGTTGAAACCTCACTGCCTCCCCTCCCCAAACCAAACTGCCTGTTTTCCAGCAAGGTGTTTTGATAAGGATTTCTTATGGCAAGTTAATATTAATTCTACCTTTTGTTAGAGAGACTGTGACACTGCTCCCAGTTTTTGTATGACAAGCTATGATTCATGTGCGTCCAATATTTTACACTGATGGGTAACATATACACTTATTTAAAATTAGGTTAATCTTTTTAATTAGCGTGGCTTTCAAAACTAAGTAGGCCAACCTGAATTCTTGTGCCTGTATATAAGATCCCAATTTTCAAGCTTTTCACGGGTTATCTGATTTTTATGTCTAGATTAAGTTGTCAAATAGGCAAGGTGGACAGCTGCACCTCAAAGCAACGAATTCAGGCCCAGTTTGTGCCAAGCACTTCCATCAATATAGTCACAGAAGAAAAAATATTTTCATTTTCAGTCAATCTGTCTCAGCAGCAAACTCATTAAGCAACAAGCAGGCAGAACGCCTTGCCTCATACAGACCTCCTGGAGCTGGTGCAGCTGGATGAGAAGCAGTGCCCAAATCACACACATTTTTTTAGTTAGTCACCACAGGACAGTTATTCCACTGGATCCAAATACACCCCCAGGTGTAAATGGGCAACAGCTCATCTTTCATTGCACAAAAACTCCGCCAATCCTTGAGGCAGCACACAGAGATCAGCTGTGCACCTTGTGGACTGTGCAGCACGGCCACCTCTGTCTCATGATCACAGAGTTTATCACTGGGACACATGAGACACTAAAATTACAGCTGGCCCACTTCAGAGTATGAAACCATCCACCTAAAGTCTCTTTTAGGTTTATTACTTCTTTGTTCAACTCATCCATGGCAGAATATACAGAATTATACTATCCTGAAGTGAAGAACACAGATTTGTTGTTTGAAGCAGTTAAGTGGCTGTGTAGAGGTGACAGGAGAGTCTAAGCAGGGCAACCCAGCAGTGCAGGAACATGGGAAGCAGCACGTGGATATCTGGGACAACGGGAGGTCAGAGCTGCTGACCTTGGAGACAGGACTGGAGCCCGGCTCTGTCTGGGGCTGGGTGAGGAGCACATCCTGCTCGTCACAGTCCCTGCAGTAATTGTTTCTAGAATGCAGAAACAGCCAACAAATTCTCTTGTACACAACGAAGAGTTGAAGCTCTAACCCCACTCAAATGAGAAACGAGAAACACATCCACGGAGCATTTATTACAAAACAGCATTTGATCATTGCTGACCAAATGACTTGGCAGGTTTATATCTTGAAAAAAATTGATTTGAATCTTCATTTGATTTAAGCAACTTAAATACTGCTCACCTATTTTGTGACAGCAGCTCCACTGTATCAAGTGTCCACTTCCATGGGACATTCAGTGGCTTGAATTTCTGCACTTAAAGAGCAAACAACAACCAGCTGAGACATCAGTGCTTGTTTCCATAAAAATATAGGGAAGCCAATAGCAGAAAACATCCAGCCTTCACCAAGAGACATCTCTTTTCCAGCTCCCAAAGCCCACAGTAACCAAGGCTACTAATAAAGGACTAAAAGTTCACTACATGTTTTTCCCCAATGCTACATTAAAAAGCTTGACTTTGAACAGTCCAGTCTTCACCACATAGAGTTGTAATATTTGTGTGCTCACTGTGGCTCCTAAATACAATATTAGTGATGTTAGACATGGCCATGCACTTGCCCAGGCAAGACTCTAGCTCATGTCTCTATATAGCCAGAAATTAATAGCCTAACATTTGTTTTCCCATGATTCACAAGTTTGCAGGAATTGTTACAGTGTACTAGGAGGGGCAATGAAAGGCCTAGTAAAATAATGGATTAAGAAAACTCTTAGTACAGCAAGACTTGAAAACACACTTATCACAGCTGTAATTACAAGCCTGAATGGCCACAGCTGATCCCTAACCTCAAGCACTTTTACACTCCCATTCAGTGAGTTTGCATTAGGGAAAAAAAATCTTTACTGGGGCCTTATTAAACAAACATTTCCTTGTTCTCATTTTAAAGGTCCTACTCGTTTAACCTGTCTTATATAGAAAGAGTCAAACCATGACATTACAAAATTAGAGCTTAACTACCTCAAAGTCCCCAGGTTGTTCAGATTTCCAGAGGTCTTTTTGCTGAATTGTTTCAGGGAGGGAACTGTGACCGTATTTACCTCCTATTTGACACTGGCAACTCCCCGCTCACTCCCTCCCTCCAGGAACTGCTGAGACTTCTAGTCTGGATTCCTGGATAAAGTAATTTTCCCCTGTAATGTCCTGATCTAACTGTGGATATTGCTGTGTATTTATTTGGTTTATGATACTGTCAAAGAGGTCAAGGTGGTTACTGTGGGAAGAATGCTTACATTTGCCAGGCACTACAGCAGTGTCTTTCAAAAACCAGGAGTATTCTCTACGCCTACGTAATTTTCCCCTAGGACTGAGTGTGACACAGCCTAGCTGTGAATTCTTTAGGGTGGGTGTTTATTTTTTAATTGGACTAACAATGATGCCAGTTGAGGTAGCCAAGTATGAAATTAATATGGATTTAAAAGCTCAAACTTGGCCAGTTTGGGGATGTTTTATTTCAGTCCCTCCCTTTGATATCAATCACGGAGGGAGAAGGAAAAAGGCATTAAAATACTGTTCTAATTGTGTACACACAGTGGATGGGACAAGCTGAGTTTCAAACTGTAGTAAGAAAACATCAGGCTAGACTTAAACAATAGAATTTTGCTGGCAAACACAAGAAAGCTCTGGAAAAGGTTGCCTGGGAAGATCTCTACCCATATCCACTACATCCCATGGTTTTGGTTCAATGACTTTGGAATTCTTTGTCAAAGAAGACCAATAAGGTTCAAATCTCTGTGTCAGGGATGGAAACAGAAGTCATTCCTATTTTATGGCTGGCATAGAAACCTCCTCAGGACCCCAGTTCTGTTCACTGTGCAGCTCTGATTTTACTTAAAAAACCTGAAAAATTAGAATTGCTTTCCCTTGGCTTAAACTAACATGACAAAAATAATTCGAGCTACTCAGAAAATGTTGTGTGTTTAGCTGCTTGATCCATAAGTGGAAAAAAGCTAATTACACAACCCATTTAGGCATTTAATGTCCCAGGGCCAAGTCACTCTATGTCCACAGAAAGCATTAATAAACATGGCTTATCTCACTTTATGAAAGTTGTGATTACCATTTTTCAATAACAGCAGCTATCAGCAGCATTTCACCTCTCCTACTTTATGAAACTGAACCCAAACAGCAAAGCCTATTTGAATTCAGCTCAAATGCGAATTTATTGGGAACATGTTCTCTTTTTGCTCCTGCGTACAAAGTCAAAATTCAGGGCTGGATTTCTCGAAGTGCAGCACATCAGGGCTCAGCTGGGAACAAACAGGAGCAGCCAAGCACATGAGATCAAATACACCTCTAGTTTGATGCCTAAATAGGAAGTAAATATTCCAGGGTAAAAAAAAAAGAACACAGAATAAGCCTGCCTGCTCACCTTCAGAACTGTAACATCTTAAATTTATTGTAACATCTTAATTTCTATCTGTAGAAATGGTCCACCTTGCATTTCAGCTACAGAACACACAAGAAATATTTAGGAAGTTTCCTCTATGGAATAAAAACCATCACAGTACTATGTACTTATAGTCCAAATCCCATTAACATCAATCAAAAGACCTTACAATATTTTGCATCTATGACATTATTATATAATATATACGCTTTAAGTCATACATGGGTTATTGATATCCCACTTTTGAAATGCCACCAAGCTGTTGGCTCTCATTCAATACCAACCAACCGCCTCTCCCTTGTTCTGAAGGCAGACAAAACTGTAAATTGGTAGCAAACCCTCACATTTTAATTAGGAGTGAAAGTGAAGAGAAAAAGTCATTTTGTTTCCTTTCACGCCATTCAGACACAATGGTTACGGTATAATGTAACATACAGGTGAGCTTTATGAATTATGTAATAAGTTATCTTTAAATGAACATATTCCAACAAAATATACATCTTCCAATAAAAAATATATATATTCCAACTATATATATATTCTCCAACAATATAAAAGGCGCTCTCAGCCTTTTTTATGCTTAATTTGATATAAGAACATGCTGGCAGCTCAGACTGCAATACAGGAAGGTCTAAGCACCAAGTTACCCAGTAGGTAGTGCTTGCAATCCCTGTTTGCACTACCAAATAATGACAGGAAATTTTAAAGGCATTTTTACCACATAAAAGCTACTGCTAAGATGACCATGCCAGGTCCTTTTCCTAGAAACTTCCAAAACTTGAAGTGGTTCACCCAATGTATGCACAGAAGATTAGCTCAAGGTTAAGTCTTATGATTTTAACAGTTTTTCAGATGAAAAATATTCAGATTTTTACTCAAACCCAAGAAAGAGATCTCATTCCCACAGAAATCGTTAATCTCAGGTGAATCCATTCCAGAATCCACAGGCCTACTCTGGCCTAGAAATATTCCAAAGCAAATTAAAAAAAAGGAACTAACAGGAAAAAAAAAAAAAGTGATTTCCCTAAGCATTTCCATAGCTTGCATAAAGACATCAATTACCATAGCTTGTCTTCTAAATTAATGATTCACAGTGATGGATTATTCATGCAAGTCGGCCAGCTGAACATTATACTTTGACTCTGGGGAGAAAGTATAGCATGTCTTAATTAACTAGATTTTGTATATGCCAAAAGATACCCAGGAAAACTTTATTTCTCTAGTCAACCAGGTAAAATTCGAGCAAACAGAACTAATGGTAATTGAAATATGCAAAAACTTCCGTAGTCTCGGAATCCATATTTACAGCGAACTAGCAAGAGCACATTGCCTCAAGTGAGCTCTGTAAAATAGATCCAAATTGCCATTTTGTTGAATGAACTGACTTCAGATCCGCTCCATTTAAGCGTGAAAAAGATGGAAATTTCACATTAATATGCTGCTTCCTGCCTCTGCACAACCTTGCAAGGCTTCAGTGATGGCACAGTTTCTTGTTTCAAAAGGATATCAAAAATTTTCTTGACTGAAACTCAACTCAACACTGAAATTTTTTATGAGTGAATGACAGGTTATTTTTCCAAATATTTTCCAAATGAATGCTGTGCTCTAATGGCGTCCTCAGGAATACATAACATTTATGTGTTGTGCAAGTCTATTGATGCTATTTGTTACTTTGATCAGGATGGTGCAAAATACAATTCCAACAATATCTGGGATTTGCACTTATTAGCTTTCAAATTGTTTTTCAGTCATTGTATTGAAAGATTTACAAAATAAAAATGGGAAGGCCATGATAAATGCTGCAATCTATCCTTCAAGAAAGTAACAGGAACGATCTAGTGTCTCTAAAAATCTATACCAAGCTGCTCTGAGACAGCAAAGATCACCATGCCTGATGAATTACATGCCCAGCTAGTTGCTTACATGGCTTATATACGTTGAGGTTGTTAAAAGCATTAATCACAGTCAAACAGACCTTTACCTTTAACAAACTAACCCCAGATGCTTCACAGCCATTCACAGATTTTATGAGTAGGAGGAGTCTGTTTTCATTTCATACTGGAGAAGCGTAGGTTAAGTAAAGATCAAGTGACTTGTCCACTACTAAAAGATCTAAAAACAAGGAAGTTTTTTACCTTCTTTCCTTAAAAGTATCCTATCCATTGGTGTTACTTTCTCTGAGCTCCTGGGATAATCCTAGAGCCTTTGAAAGCAAAAATTTAATTTTGTTGTTGCTCTCTCAGTGCTTCAGCAATATTTCCAGGGATTCTTCCAAAGCCCTACACTTCCTAAGGAATTAAGTAATAACTCCAAGATAGGATAGTTACACAGATAAGGATTTGGAAAGGATGGTGAAAGATCAATTTAATTAGTCTCTACCAATCCTGAAATGACAAATAGCGGGAATACATTATCATACCTCTACCTCCATAGGGCTTTCACTACAGGTAATGAAGAACCTTATGAGACCCAGGTCCTTGTAGCAATTCTTAGATGCAGATTCGAATTTATGCTGCTTTTCTCCCATTCCAAATATGAGGTGTCCTCATATTCTTCTTGGGAAATATGCTCCCATCACTTCAAGAACTTGTTTTCACTTTGACTGAGTCAAAGCTTGTCCCCTTGCAGCTAAAGGGTGTTTTGCTGTCACTTCATATACGGGGACCTGCTATCTGTTATGTCAAATCCACAAGTGCACTGTGGTTTAATACTGGATGCACATTTTCCTCCCTCACTTTTCTACATGATAAACTACTAATGGCATTTTTTGCTTCATGCATATCATCCCTTCAAAATAGATCTACTTACAGTCAATTTAATTCTTACTCACTGTCATGGGTATCTTATATGCCCTGCTGCTCCCTATCCCCTGTAATTAAATATTTCTGCTTGCTTTTTTTCTGATATTTGTTTTCCTTGGTATCTTCCCATACATCTAATATCCTGCTTTCTTTAGTATTTTAACAGAGGCATGGCAGGAAGAACAGATGGAAACTGTCAGCTACAGATGATGCCAAGCAGCAACTCCAAAAGCTCTAAAATCCCCGTGGGGTTTGGTGACACCAGGACATTCCCTGTGCCTCAGAGACGTGGGGAGGACTAACCCAAGGCACTGTCCTGCAGCCAGCTTAGAGCAAGCAGAGCTGGTGCCTGCAGTGACCACACCGGTGACAGGGAACTGGGGAGCTGCAGCCAAGCACGCACAGCACAGGGCACCAGGAAAAACAATTACAGCTACAAAACACCACAGACACAGTTCTGTGTCCTTGAAGCCACATCTTCAGGTGGCAGAAGTCAGGAGCCTTGGAGGTTAAAAGAAGCACAGATTTGTGAGCACACAGTGCAGGAGCACAGAGCACTGGGCACAGAAGAGGAAAGCAGAGCATGGAAAGCGAGATCCTTACAGAGAGGGAGGCAGGCAAACCGGGCCAGCAGACCAAGAGGGAAGGCCTAATCCAGATGCAGAGGAATGACCCGAGGCAAAGGCAGAACAGCCCTCCCAGACTTTCACTATTACCAGCTGGGGACAACACACAATCCCTACCTGTCACACTTAAGTCAACATTACTGCAGGATGGAAATGAGATCACAGCAACCACAGACCAGAGCAGTGCTGAATTAAAGGGTTCAGCTCTGCATCTCCCAGGTTTGCATTCCAGCTGCTGGATGGCTGCTTGTCCTAACACTTGGCTCACTTCTCTTCAGGTTCTCAGACACTGCCTCTTCTTCCCAGCTCCTCAGACTGAACTCCACCAACAGCTCCCTTGGACAGAGACAACCAGGAGAGCAGATGTGTCGATGAATCCTGATGTGTGACTAATCACAGCCAGAAAAAAGTGCCACCCGTGGCACAGAAAAAAGAAGCTGCTCCATAGCACATGCAGTCATGAATCAAGATCTTGTTTGTCGCACTAGACCAAGGAGGTGTAGCAGGCACATCAAGCATTAACCTAAAACTGTTCTGTCATCTTCAACTCAAACATCAGCTTTGTCAAGTGTTATCTGAACCCTTATTTTAGAAGTGTGGAGTCAGCTTTGGTTTTTTTAATTTTTTTTTTAAATCAAAACCCCACCTTCTGCCTGTAACGTTACTGTGAATAAACTATGTTACTTTAATAAAGAAGTTTTTATTTACCATATGCAATTGCACATGCTTTTAAAGATAAAATAGAATTACTACAGTGTTTTAAAGTCCATATCCAGTTTAATAAGAGCCTAGTTTATTCCTCTTTAGTACTTGTAAGAGTCATTACACATCTTTCAACTCCCACTAATTACTTTGTTTTTGGCAGACATGACTGTTTCCTCCTCCTGCTTTTTTGAATAAATCTGAAATTAACAAGTCAATAAACTGACATATTTACAGTAAAAATAACTCGGCTCCCCTGTCTTCTTCCTCCCACTTCTCATATCTCTTAGCAGATGAAAAGGTCATCATTCACCTACAGGCTTTACACACACTCGTGGGGACTTGGGCACCTTCCCTTTGCATCAACCTCATCTCAAGCTGAAGACCTGATATTACAGTAAGCTGTTCTTGTCGTCTTAGGTTTTGATTAATTGCTTTAAATAGTTTAGAAACTGGAGCAAATGCTTCTTTTGAGAAAAAGATATCTGAGAAAGAAAACATGAGTTGCTTCAGTGAACTCCAATTGCTGTATGAAGTACACAGTCATTAAATGCTCCAGGAGCTGCTTTAATTTAAACGTGGAAAGAAAAGCATTGGAAAAGGGCAGTTTTGGTGTACTAATTAAAAAATTATGTCTTCAATCTTTAGACTCTTTTTTCCAACCCCAACTTACATAACTGAGATGTATGGGGAAAAGTAGGGCAGCAAACATCACCTCAGACATGGAGACAGTCCCCAAACCCTGGCACTTTGCTGCTCTGCCAGGGAAGGAGGCAATCTCCAGTGGCTGAGTGATGCTGAGGAGTTCCGACAGGCTGTCTTTGGCAAAGTACCCACGCTCTTAACACTACCTTGACATGCCAAGGGCAGTTAAAAAAATCACAGTGAAAAGTAGATGTCCAAGTCCTCCAGCTCACTCCAAACTTCCACAGGAGAATCAAGGCTGGAATGGCATTGCTGCTCAAACAGTACCAGATGCAAAACGCAGCTGGTGAGCGGTGTTTGGGCATTTTGTCTCATTGCAAAGATAATTAAAGCACTTGCTTTCTGTTCTTTCTAAGCAAAATTCTCAGAACTGCAAAAAACAAAACAAAGCCTTTAGTGTGTTGTGCAGAAAGGTTAAAAAGGAAATGACAGTTCTCTTTTCTGAGATGAGGAAATCCCCCCAACCTACTGTGCACACAGAAACATGCATGACAGAAATAGAGGGAAACAGAAAAGCACGGGAACTGCAGCTCTTCCACAGTCTGGGGAGATCACTGCTGGCTAACAAGTGCTTGGTTTGTATATCCGAGACATCCCCCTGCACATATGGCACAGCTTCAGTTTTGATTCTGACAGAACAGATCTTTCTAGAAGCAGTAGATTGTCCATTAGGCCCATCAAGCCATCACGGGGTTAGAACTGTCAGACACACAGAGCAGAGCAGAAACAGAGAGCATTATTAAGCAATTATTTCTTTAGATATAATGATGAAAGACTTTGGACTGAAGTACATAAAGTACATAAATCAGTGCAAAGACAGCCAGCCTATAAATTGGAAGCTAGTTTGTTAAAACTAAATACAACCACATTGTTTTAACTTTCTTCTTCTAGACAGTAAATTACTTGTCATTATTGATTCTTCCTGAAAGAAGAGTCTCAAGGTCCGCAAAAATATTTCTCAAGAATTACCATAATATTTAAACACTGAATTAAACCAAAAATCCTTTACAACACACGAGGTCAAATCTCATTAACCCAAAAGCCATACACACATTTAACTCATTAGCTTGTATGAATAAGAAATTTTCTCTTTTCCCATCTCACAGCTACAGCTGTTCTGCAATGACTCCAAAAGCCCAAAAAGGACATGGATAACTCACGCAGCTTTTATCACATTAGCCATGGTCTGCTGTTCTCATAATCATTAGCTTTGAAGTGTATTAAACAAACCAGAACACGACCTTAGAGCTGATATTTTAATCACACCACATAAGAACAATTCTTTATCACAGATGCTTCATTAAGGCCACCAAACGAGATGCTATTGAGAACTACCCAAGCCACAAGCAGGCAAAGAACCATTCTCACATTGCTTTATTGCTACAGACCTTCCCCAGCATAACTCTTCTAGTGACTGCAGTAAGGTGTTTACACCATAAATAAATGCATTCTTACTGGGATCAATGCATCCTTACATCCCTGTCACTTCGTACTGCTTTAAATGCCAAGTACAGAGGGAAAATAAGTACCAAAAACTTCACAGGTATTATTCAACTATGGGATTAATTCTTCTGTCTTGAAGTGGCTACAGCTTTATGTCAAGGACTATTTAACAAAGAAGTCTACAGAAAATGTGTCCTTCTGTCAATTCAGTAATTCAAGATTCAGAAAGTATTTCCTTTCCTCCTGCAGGAACACATGGTACGGTATTTCCCTCACCTCTAAGTTCTGCTAATGTTTAGTCATCCAGTTCACAAGACCATGCTGGAAAGACACGAATTCAACCCAAAATTTTTTAAGAGATTTCCAAATTTAACTACTCTGTTTTTTCATACATACAAAGTATGCACATATTCCTAAAGACACATTTATCACTAATTACAGCTGACTATACAGACATCTTTCCCTACCATCTGCACATTATACTGTATCAGAGATATGCAAGTGTATATAAAATAGAGGAAACCAAACATTAACTTTTAAAACCATGCTTACACACCAATTTTTACATTATTTTGAACACACAGCTTAATTCAGATAAGGACAGCCTGAAAACTGAATATAGGACAGATGTACCCTGTGTTAATTCAGCCTGTGCGTTACGCAGACAAAATAACGTATTGCCCACCCAGAACACAAATTGCTACAAATTATTTTAAAAGGTATTCAGGCATGCCAAAAATGTGTCTTCACTGATGATGAGCAACCCAAAAAACGAATCTGAAATTTCGAAAAGTAAAACACTAGTTCAAAAAGCCTTTAAAGAGCGGGGCGTAGCCAGATTTTGCTGCAAAGAATTCTGCCAGCACTAACCCATTTTCACTGCTACATTTTGTGATAAGCAAGATCGTAAATTGAACTAAGCTACACATAAATACAACATTTACACCAACAGAATAAATTTCAAGAGTTATTACAATTATAGTGTTCCTAGAACTGCTCACCCCCTAATATGAAAGCAGACGACTGACAGGTTCATGAATAACTTTCATCTACATGTGAGCAAATCGCTGACAATGGTTATGAGGAGACAAACTCAAAGCAAATTTAAAAATCCCAACTCAAACTGGACTAGAGGACATGGAAATACACGACAGACAGTCCCATGAGGTCAAATGTTGGAACTCATGACTGCATTTAACAGGAAACTTCACACTGCCACAAGCCTTCACATTGTATTACATCTTAGGCTGCCCTGTGTAGTTCTGTAGACAACCCACACCTTAAAAAAAAGCCATTAACCATCCCTGCTCCCTCCCTTCCCTTGGCAATTATGCCTCATCACACTCAACCAAGCTAGAGCAATGCTAAAAAAATACAATGGATGTAAAATAACAAAGTGTGAATCTGGTCCAAGCCTCACGGCTTAGGAGCAAAAAAAATAAAAAAAAAAATCCAAACAAGACCTGACAGCATCTGGAAAAGTATCACAAAATTGATGGAAGGGGCTAACAATCTAAAGTTTTAGCAGCTCTATGACTGCAGCTTTGTAGCTTTATTTAAAACATACTAATTTCACTGAGAGGATAAAATACCATTAAAGAGACATTTGGCTCAATCTATACTACAACATTTTGGTAAACACCTCTCACCTACACAGAATGGCGTCATTTTCCATTAGACTAAATCACCAGATCACACCAAAAACGAGGGGAGAATTGAAGAATCTGAGCTCAAAGGTGATTAACAGCGCAAAACTCATACACATAATGCAGGTTTTAAGTAGCCCTTTACTAGCAGGATGCGTGGAGTATTTGATATACAGGAGATCATCCATCGATCTGATTAGAACAAAACAAGGCGGGGTAGGAAGGAGAAAATTCACATGTGTAAAAATGCCTAACAATCCAGGTGCCTTTTTCCCTATTTTTCCCCAGCCCGTGCCCTTGGTCACCTCTAAGGAGGAGATGGGGATGGGTAACACACACGGACACCTGCACATCGTCCGTCTGTTCCCACGGGCATCAAACTCTTCCCACCTTGCCACCAGCACTGCAAGAAGTTACAGCCAATGCCTGACAACTTTAATGCTTTAGCTGTTCATTCTCATGCTCACATTGGGGAATTCGTGTGCCTTAACATTAGCTAAGAGCAATCAGCATTTTTTAAAAGTGAGCGTTAACAGCGATACATCAGAAACGCAAATTCGAATCTAAAACTGAGTTGATGCTTTAATATTAACATTAAATTTTAATCACCGAGCTCTTTCTGCAATGTAATTTAAAACTTCAAACCTTAACGCTTGCTAGGAGCAGAATTACCTCGACAAAGAATGCACAAGTTTAGTTCTTTAAATGGCCAACACTCGGGGCGCACACACGGTCTGCGGCGCGCTGAGCGAGCCGCCAGGACGGGGCTGCCACAGGCGGGAGAAGCGCCTCACAGGCGGGCTCTGCACGCCCAGCTGCGGGCTGGCAACGGCCGCAACAGCCTCGGGGACCAGTGGGACACCGCGGGCGGGTTTTAGGGCACGGCACCGCGACACTTCCACCTGAGCACAACTCCGGCTGAAGCGCTCACGCCGGGGCGCGGGCTGAGAGCGCCTCAGCTCCGCGGGGCCGGAGAGCGAGGGCGTCCCTGCCTTAGCCACCCGCAGGAGCCGAGCGAGCACCTGAGAGGGTTCTGGGCTTGCTATCCCACGCTGGAGAAGCAGCTCTGATCCCGAACGCCTCCTCTCCGGCCGCAGCGGGCGCAGCCCGTCCCCCCCTCCCTCTCCCTCAGGAGCTGAGGGAACGCCGGCGAACCCCGCACGGGCAGCGGCTCCTCCGCACCGCCGCTACTCCGGCACGGAGCCGCGGGGAGCTTCGCTCGGTGTAACAAATACGCCGGAGCCGCCCGGTTTATTTAGTCACACAGCCCCGCGAAGGGACGGGCACACTCACCGGCACTACTGCTGCCGCCCCGCACGCTGCTGCTCCTGCTGCCGCCGCTCCGCGCTCCGCCGCGGCTCTGCCGTGCTGGGCTGGGCTGTGCTCTGCTCTT